>OZ010600.1:6804973-7024973 GCA_963932145.1 Acanthosepion lycidas
ATGCATATTTTCTGTTTTTCTCTGTCTCTTTTTCCCATCTTCTAGTTAACAGATTGCGACATCTGTCAGACAGATGAAATTTAAATGTTTATTATTGCATTATTTCAAAATTTTAACACGTCAGCAGATAGCTATTAATGTCAACAACTGAGCATACATAGTTATTAATTTTTAAAAATTAGTAATTAATGTATAATATTATCCATAACTATATGTAGAAGAATGTTGTTTTTGATAAAAGTTTTAAAAAAAAGTAACCATAAATACGTAAAAAATGCATATATCGCCGAAAATTCCTTTTTTCCCCAATTTAGCTCTTTGTGCTGTTACAGTGTTTATTACCTAAACATCTCCCTAATAGCTGTTGCGATCTATAAATTAAAATGGACATCTATGTCGCAGGGGATAATTTTCCCTTCCTTTCTCTATGACAAGCCCTGATTAAAATCTTTCATTTGCTTCTCACTTTCACCTTATACCTGCTTTTAACCCTACCGTCTCATGTTTTAATAAAATTGCTTTCCAAACATCATTACATTATCACACACACACACACACGCACATATATATATATATATATATATATATATATGTGTGTGTGTGTGTGTGTGTGTGTGTGTGTGTGTGTGTGTGTGTGTGTGAAAATATATAGAAAATAGGAAAGAATTCGTTAGGTAAATAATCCAAAGTTCTTTAGTATTTTAGTTATTATTTTTAAAAAATAGTGCTCGATACAAAAGTAGAGCATAAATATAATTATTTATTTAAAAATATGATTCCAACACGCTACATAAGAGTTCTCATGTTTCAAAACATGAGCCGAAAACTTCAATATAATTATTTGAATTAAATTGAATTAAAGTAAGCTCTGTTCCATCTTCAAGTGAAATTTTTTCTGAAATTTACGTGTTTTAATAGCATATTCATTATTGAAATCAAAATTTCCATGGTAACGGCTAGAGCGATTGTTTAAATAAAAAGGGGTGTAGGGTGTTAATAATTTATATCAGTATAGACTTACATTCATAGATCTCAAGTAAGGGTAAGGTTGGGGTGTCTAAATTTAAAACGGAAGATGATTTCGTCTAATCTGGTTTATTTATTTTTTTATTTTATTTTTTCCTAAAAAGGTTTTGTGTATATAAAAAACGGCCGTAAAATTTGTTTTTAGACGACTTCATAAAGGGTTATTTTTTATAGGGTATTTAAACTATTTATTAGGACTATGGATTTTAAAAATTATTTTATTGTTTGTTTGTTTTTATGCTAATTATTCAATGCAAAAATGTGATGATGTCGGAAAAAAACAGTTAACTCATGTCTATTGTTTAATAAATTTTTATTATTTAGAAACTTAATAATGTGCAGTTTCTCATGGAGGCACAAAGGGCATGGGTCATTCCAAGTTTTACAAGTTCTAGTATTGTTTATAATTTTCCATTTTACTTTTGGTGTTTTAGTCATTTCCTTCAAATGCCAAAAATATTTAGATAGAGATGTCTGATTTCTTTTATTTATATTGTTGAAAGAGCACATGCTGCCTCCATCTGGCTTTAAATTCATTCTTCGTAGACCCAATGTATATCATATTAGTATTAGGACTCTCAATGGATGAGATAGTACATTGGTATACCACAGGTTTGACGCAGCATTTATTTTCCAATAGGCAGTCTTCTGGGTTTCTACAATCACATAATTTTTCACTGTTTTTGTCTAATTTAAGTGAAGGGTTTTTATTAATACTATTCAGGCATGGGGGTTTGTTCAGGATTTTATTATTGTGTTTTTTTATTATACTTTCTAGATTTTCAGTGCAGCTGTAACTCAATTTTAGGGTGTTCTTATTAAATATTTTACTAAGTCTACTATTGGTAGGAAAGTGTTTTTTCAATTAAAGCTAGGAATTTCTTTCCTAGCTTAATACTAACCATTTGGTTGAACGGAGGGGTATACCAAATGATTTTTCTTTTCCTGGTTAGTACAATTGTTTCTATAATTAATATTTGCATTCTTGTATCCACAGTAGCTTTTATAACGCTGCCCTAACAAATAGTGGATACAAGAATGCAAGCATTAAAATAGTTATATTGAAGTTTTCGGCTCTTGTTTTGAAACATGAGAACTCTTATGTAGCGTGTTGGAATCATGTTTTTAAATAAATAATTATATATATATATATATATATATATATATATATATATATATACTCGTGCAACACACTGTCCATTTTAAATACAGCTGTATTTTTTGACTACGGTAAATGGATATATAGTTTGGCCAACAGTATAACCAGGGCCAGCAGTGCATATGCTAATTTTATATCTTATGTATCACGAGACTCCTTTAAAAATAGTTTAAAATTAGATCTTCAAATGTCACGTGATACGCAAGTATACATGGTATATGCGTGTGTATGTTTATGTATGTATATTGTTTAAATCAAGCGTAATAAATTTTTCATACTAATAGCTCGCGACAAAGAGTTAAAATTTAAATTTTTATTATTGTATTATTACAAAATTTTAACACATCAGCAGATAGCTATTAATGTCTACTGCTGAGCATAAATGGTTATTAATTAAAAAAAATTAGTAATTAATGTACAATATTATCCATAACGTTTAAAAATAAATACGTAAATAATGCGTATATTGTCGAAAATTACTTTTTCCACAATATAGCTATTTGTACTACGTTATAATGCTTATTACCTAAACAATAATAATACTGAATAAATTTATTTTAGATATTATAGTATATTTAATCATGTCTCCCTAATAGTTGCCGCAATATGTAAATATATAAAATTGGTTGTCTGTCTGTGCGTGTTCAAGTATTACTCAAAATTGAAATTAAATAAAAGAAGTTTTATCTATATTGATCTGTACAGTTACAAGCAATAACTAGCTATAACTAACACCATCGACAGATACACTAAACCCTTCCAACAACATAAACAAATAAAATTAACAATATGCTGCACTAAAGTTAAAACCTCAAACATCACCATCCGAAATAACACTACCTCTTCCCAAACCGTTTCTCAATAAAACTAATATAGGGTATATAGGTTTACTTGCCTGTTTCGACAATGCTTCTCACATAATAACCCTAGCATATATATATGTGTGTGTGTGTGTGTATGTGTATGTGCATGTGTGTGTGTGTGCGCGCGAGCCCGCCTGCCCGCGTGTGTGTGTGTTTCCGCGCAAAACCCACGAGGATAACAAGATCGTGATATCTATCAGAAAGATGAAATTTAAATGTTTATTATTGTATTATACCAAAATTTTAACACCTCAGTAGATAGCTATTAATGTCAACAACTGAGCATAAATACTTATTAATTAAAAAAAATTCGTAATTAATGTATAAGTAATTATCCATAACTCCATGTACAAGAATGTCGTTTTTTATAAAAGTTAAAAAAATAACCATAAATAAGTAAAAAAATGAGTATAGTGTCAAAAATTCCTTTTTCCACAGTATAGCTATTTGTATTATGTTATAATGCTTATTACCTAAACAATAATAATATTGAATAATTTTTTGAATATTAAAATATATTTAATCACATCTTCCTAAAAGCTGTCACGATCTCTCAACAAAAATAGCTGGGATCACTTTCAACATCTCTCCTTATAATAGTAATCTAAGTGTTTGGTTAACGACGTAGGCGATCAAGATTCTCCACAGCTTCATTTTCTTTATACTCTGTGAATTGCCATGCATTCTTGTGAGGAACAATGCAGTGGTTTATCGCTACTTTCTTTTTTTCACATCTGGGATTTCCTTCTCCTAGACTGGCTGCCATCCAATGTTAGTAATCCTACTCTGCCCTTAAATTGAACACTTAGCTGAAGGTGGGTGAAGTGACAGATTTCTACTTTATCCCCAAGGGGATTTGTGCGAAAGTGAACACAACATACTATCCCGGGATTTGAAATCTGTTCGCCGACTCCAATTTGCGCTGATATTCGGTACACCGCCCGTACGTCCTGTCTAACCTGTATAAATTCTTTATAAAATTTCTAGTGAATAATTTCTCTATGAACAAGGAATAAATCTGTATAAATATTTGTTTTGAAAGTTCAGTAGTATTGTAATGATGAAATATACGTATTAAAAATTGTTTTTTACGGTTTAACAACAATTTTGAAGGTTATTTAAAGCCATAAAATATTTTTAGATTGTAATAATATTTTTTAGGTGATAATGATTTAGTGATACAAGTTTTACTAATTAATCCATAGCTGGGGAAAGATAGGTGGATTCATGCCTTTCCCACCTGGAATTGGAACTCGGCTCTCCGATTAGCAATTTCACGCCATTATCTATTATAACACCCGCACAACCAAGCTTACAGCACCTGATATTCCTAAGCGGTCGCCCATCTAGGTGTGGCACCATTTAACGAGGCAGAAAAGGAAAAGAAAGAAAAGAAGAAAAGGAGAGGCTAAGAACCGAATCGTGAATGTTAAGCAAGAACACACACACAGCTAAGAGACAATGGATAAAAGGATATTTTGATAAGTAACAAATGGCGAAAGAGTGTCATTACAATGACAGGGAAATTCTGAGTAAAAAGAAAAGGAGGGAAGGAAGGAATCAGATATGTTTTGGCATCGGCCGTGTTATCTAAAGATATGAAAACAAACTATTGGTACGGAAGACATCTTATTATCGGCTACAGACCGACTGGCCAGAGAGAGAAAGAAAAATTCAAATGAAAATGTTGTTTCGTTAAGTGACGAAAAACAGCAACTAAAAAGACTCGGACAGATATGAAAAATTAAAAAAACCACCCACGAGTATCCTTGGCCTGCGATAATAAAATTTTGTTATCAGGAATTGTGCCGAAAGAAAATAAATGTTTTTTTTTTCTTTCTTCGAGGCGACAGACCGACTGGGGCTTTGGTGATGTTCCTTTTTGAGACCATATCGGGAGGACCACACATTCTGATAATTAGCGATAAAATACTTGAAGTAAACCACGTGTAGAACAAGAGTTATGACCGCCATTGTCATATTGTCCAGTTCGCGACTGGAGAAATGATAAACCATTAAGGGGAAGAAAAAAGAAAGAAAAGAGAGATAATTTTTTTTTTTTAAGCAAGATATTTTTTTTCTGAAACAAGCCGAAGATTCGTCCACGCCCGACTGAGACATCATTGGTCGAGTGGTGATCACGTGATGCACGAGGGAGGCTGTTGCCGCCCATCTGGAGGATGAGTAAGAGAGGTTGCCACGAAGATGTGGGGAGGGCAGTTCACGCCCCTCTGAGGTATGATGAGAAGGTGGGTATGAGGAAAGGTTCCCAAAAATGGAAAAAGGTGGAAATTCCTAACCAGAGAGGTGGATATGTATTTAGAATTATCGAGGAACCCCCCAGCGCCGACAAAACCACCCCGGTTTTGGTCGGCGCCCATATAAACGAAGCCACAACGAGCAATTCAGAGAGTCGAGTTCCAGCAGTCTTCGGTTAAGGCAAGCCTCGCAGATAGCTGACCAGGATTCCCGCACATTTTCCAGACCCACATCTTCAAACCAAGAACAATTATTTTGAAGAGGGACTTAGTTCCAGATCACCGAAATAAGTTTTTCTTTTGACTTTCGTCCAAAGACCCACCGAAACACCAATTTCTTAAAGAGCAGACGACTTGAAGTGTTAAAACTTGTCTAGCGGAAAACGACGTGCCACAATCCATAGAACGGGTCGGGAGATAGATGCAGTCCTATGTATCGAACAACTAGACATAAGTTTGTTACCTTTTTCTTTGATACTTCGAACTTTTGAGTTTTCATTTTGTTGCCTTTTATGCGTATTTTTGTGGTATCACCCCCGTTGGACTCGGTTTGCAGTACGGCCCCGATGACTGATTGATTTCCTCTGCCTAGATCAAATCACAGCGTGGGTAGACAGACTAGGAATCAAAGTATGACGTCACCGTTGGTGCCGTGGTAGACAGGGATACAACGACACGGTTGGCGCTACGATCAGGGGAGGACGTCACATAGGTACTGATCAGGTTTGACGTTGCTTAACTTCAGTGATTGTACGGGAACCTTTCAAATACGTATGGACATAGTGTTTTATTGAAGGTCAAAGAATGTTTTCTTGTGTGGGACGGCTTGGTAAATTTAAACCATTGACTCCTGCGCTACTGAACAATTTTAAACCTTCCGCCTGAGCTCCTGGGTCAAAATTCGCAAATAATTGATATGTAATGTTTCACAGTATATATACAAATAGTTACAAGTGTTTACACACCGTTCAACCGGTGGCTGGGCATTAAGTCATTTTTCTCTACCTCTTTTCAACCGGTGGCTGGGCATTAAGTCATTTTTCCCTACCTCTGTTCAACCGGTGGCTGGGCATTAAGTCATTTTTCTCTACCTCTTTTCAACTGGTGGTTGGGCATTAAGTCATCTTTCTCTACCTCTTTTCAACCGGTGGCTGGGCATTAAGTCATTTTTCTCTACCTCTGTTCAACCGGTGGCTGGGCATAAAGTCATTTTTCTCTACCTCTTTTCAACCGGTGGCTGGGCATTAAGTCATTTTTCTCTACCTCTTTTCAACCGGTGGCTGGGTATTAAATCATTTTTCTCTACCTCTTTTCAACTGGTGGTTGGGCATTAAGTCATTTTTCTCTACCTCTTTTCAACCGGTGGCTGGGCATTAAGTCATTTTTCTCTACCTCTTTTCAACCGGTGGCTGGGCATTAAGTCATTTTTCTCTACCTCTTTTCAACCGGTGGCTGGGTATTAAATCATTTTTCTCTACCTCTTTTCAACCGGTGGCTGGGTATTAAATCATTTTTCTCTACCTCTTTTCAACCGGTGGCTGGGCATTAAGTCATTTTTCTCTACCTCTTTTCAACCGGTGGCTGGGTATTAAATCATTTTTCTCTACCTCTTTTCAACCGGTGGCTGGGTATTAAATCATTTTTCTCTACCTCTTTTCAACTGGTGGTTGGGCATTAAGTCATCTTTCTCTACCTCTTTTCAACCGGTGGCTGGGCATTAAGTCATTTTTCTCTACCACCGTTCAACCGGTGGTCAGGACTCAAAGGGTTAATACTCACGGGACGCATTGAAGGGAGAAGTTGGTTCGAGCGAAACAGTGAGCAAGTTGCGTTTTTATGAGTGGAGAACAGAATAGAGATGATACTTACTTTATTATTTCTGTGTTTGTTTTATAGAGATTATGGTTTTGCTTCCAGAAAATGTTGTATTTCATTGTACAAAAAATAGTTGGGATCACTTCAACATCATGAGATCCGAGTTAGAATCCTGCCATGGTCGATTTATTAGTGATTTTTTGAGGTTATCAGTCTGGAGAAGGCTATCTCAAGTGCGACACATTTGGAAAGTGAATGAAAACCATACCATGGGTTTATCCAAGCCTTGTGAGTAAAATTAGATTATACAGAACACTTGGGGACTGTCGGTGGTTGCGATAGCACGAAGTCACAAGTCATCGTGACCGAGGGTTTGAGCGTGCTAGCCTTGTTCAGACTGCTGGTCACGCTAGATAACCCGCTCTCTCTCACAGGAACTTTAACCAAGGTCTGCTCAGCATAGTTGCAGTATAAACCACAGGTGGGATTTTCGGATGTTGAACAACCAGAAATGTCCCTCAGCAGGCGTCTGCAATGGGGATTATCTAGCTGTCCTTGTAGACTGAGATCCTCGGATTCGAGGGGCATTTACCTTAACATCCTATTCTCCTAGTCTGAATGACAGGTCCTAGGATGGACTTGAGAACAGCAACAATTAAGAGGTTGTTCCAAGCTCTTCAACACCTCCAATTTTCTGAACTGTGACCTTGCTGCCGGATGTGGTTTATCTTCATACCCAGCTCATGTCTGAAGAAGAAATATAGAAACAAAGACGTCTCCTTCATAGTTGACAGTTCGTATTTGTTATTATTTGTTCCGCTTTATTTTAAATATTCATAATAATTTTTTTCTTTTTCTCAATTCAATTTCCGTCCATTTTGTAGGGAAACTAGATATAGCTACAAAGAGTGATAAACTTCAATGTCTAACAACTTACTTTACACGCCCACGCATAAACCCACCGCTACATCGGTCTGTCTGCTTATAAAATAATAAGCCAGTTATTCCGAAGACACTGAAAGGATAGAAAAGATTATTTGCTACACTCCATTCCTTGATATTAGATTTTGGAAGAAGACTTTAATCGTCTATCAGTGAGATAATCGATGATAGCTGAATGAAAAAACCCATCACTAGTTAATCTTCTCTCATGGAGATAATCTTACATCTTTCTGAAAGTCGAATAAAAACCACATTACTAATAGACTTCTACTCACGGCCATATGTTAATAGAGCAGTTCTCGTTTGATCACCAAAGTTAAGCAATGTTGATACTGGTCAGTACTTAGACGTGTGATCGCTTGGCAATAGCAAGTGTTGTAAACTTGGATATTTTGATAGTTTGATGGATAACGGCTGGGAATACCAGATCGGAGATTATTATTATTATTATTATTATTATTATTATTATTATTATTATTATTATGCGCATATAATCTTGGGAAATGTAAAAAAAAATCTATCTCTTCTCTCACCTAGCAACGGGTTAAATATCAAGACAGTCTTATAGCATTGGCTGGCAACCAGTCTACGGCAAAAAATAACGGTAGCCTACTGTGGGAATTCCTCTGCCAAGTTAATCATGCATCAAAAAGAGACATTGCTCAAGCCTGCATTACGTATGGTACCGAAGGAGGGAAGGGAGGAATGAAGAAAGGAAGGAAGGGATAGTCTTATATCAGCGAAATAATTTTATATCTTATTTATATTTGCATAAAAAAACACATCACTAATAGTCTTCTCTCGGCAAGATAGTCTTTTTTTGCGTTTCTTTGGGCCATCTTACTCATATTTAAGATATTACAATTCATATTCAAAATCCTATCAGGAATCTTTTTCCAGGAATAAGAAATAGCGATGGGAAATCTGACAGAATATCGTGTCCGATTAACAGGGAAACTAAAGAAAATGATATTAGAATTAAATGAAAAAGCTTTGCTTCACATTGTTAATGCTATGTAATTGAACTGAGTGTCTATCTGGGAGAAAATCGTACCAGTTAAAATTAACAAAAAAATGGCCTACCTAGGACAACGGCGCCAGAGTCCGCATCAAAATACTCCATTTGTGACCTCATTCATATCTGCTATTGTATTGTCTTTACACTTTATAAAACTGTTATCTATCTCAATTGAACTACCATCAGCTGATTTTGTGTGTTCTCCATAATTTCGTCAACGGTTTGATATCTCCTCCCTTTCAATGGCAAATTTAGCTTTGGGGAGAGCCACTAATTGTAAAAATCCAAATATAAACTGTAGTGGGACTAACAGACCTTACTGATACAATGTTTTACAAAAAAAGAAAATATTGAACGGATTGCGAAGGTCCCACAATAAACCAGCTTATTCAGTGACAATTTTGAATGAAGTAACTCATATCTGATAATGTCTACATTGAAATGTTCCATTCAGATTGTCTGCTAATTTATCTCAAGGTTGCGCATGCGCTTCTTGAGATATACAAAATTGATTGATCATTTCCGAAAGAATTATTGGCTTTGCTTCGTTTTTTTTTTTTTTCGTTTTTTTTCTTTTTTTCGTTTTCTAATGCTATCGCTGTTGATCCAACGATGATAAGAAAAGGTTCTTCCCTGCGAAAACTTTAATCAGCGTTTTAAGCGGGCGTCTTCTCTGCTAACAATAGCTTCTCTTTTGCCGAATAGACTGTGTAAAATGGCGACCAAATTAGCAAAGCCTGCACTACATGTCAGGGATTGGCTAAAAACCTGGATTTGATAGATAAACAATTCAATCACAGAACGAACAAATGTCGTTACAGTAACCAGAACACATAGAATCTCACTTAAAAATCTCAACACTGCAAAGAAGTCTGTCTGACTTCATTGAGTTAGAGAAAACGAATTTTCTAATTTCTTGTGGTTTGTGTCTCTCAACGCTCAGGTGTAAGATGTCACATGTTGTTCTACAGAGTGCGGCTGGTATTTGAGGACAGATTTAATGAATTGGTAAAAAACCTTGCTGAATAAATGAATATAATCATATTTGATTACAAACAAGTAAACATGAAATTTAGCTAACTATTATTTAATTTTATTCAATAAAACCACCACTAGCATCAACAACTGCCTCTACACGAGGTCGAAATCGTCTGCAAGCTCTGATTAATTGGTCCTTATTTATCTCAGACATTACTCGAACTATTGCAGCTTTAAGAGAGTCTTTGGTGTTATGAGGCTCTTTATTAACCTCCTTCTCAACAACGGTCCACACATAATAGTCTAGTGGATTGAGATCTGGAGAGTTAGGAGCGTAAATGTTGGGTGTGATGTAGTCGAACAAATGTTCAGACATCCATTCTTGTGTTCGTAGCGCCTTGTGGGATGGAGCCGAGTCTTGCTGGAAAATGTAAAGCCTGCCGTTGTATATGTTGTAAATTCAGGGCTTGACAACTGTTTCTAGAACTTAGATGTAAGCAGCAGCATTTACTCTAAGACCTTGTGGGGAAAAGGTGTGGTTTTTTTCAGAAACATGCAACTTTTTGGCAATTGACCTCATTGATTGACCTCGGTTTTCATCAATTGTCTGCTTGACTTCCTGAATAAATTCGGATGTTCTCACTTTATCAGAACGTGCAGAATGTCTTTTGCGTTTTGATACAGACATTGGGGAACTGTCAGCGTCTTCTAAATCTGTTCGTATCTTGTGGGCAAACGATCTTGCAACTCTGAGGAAACGTGCAATATCCAAATCGCTATGATCAGCCTTTAATGCCACAATCATAGCATGCCTTTTCATTTCATTTGTTATTGGATTTGCCATTCTTGATTTCTGAAAAATAAAAGCATTAGAAGTTAGTGGGAAGCAGTATTAATCTTAAATCTGTATGTCTTCAAATACCAGTCGCACCCTGTATATACTTATTTATATCGGGTGTAACAGTAAAATTGTTCAAATCGTGTAACAGCAAAATTGTCCAGCCCACAAAATGATGAATATCGAAAAACGCTTAATTAATTGAGTCATTTTTTCCGGCTTTTCAGATAAGCCGTTCAACCATTTGTCGTAAGAATCATTGAAAAGCCCTTTGAGTTATTCAGCTAGAGAGAGAACAGCTTAAAATCGCTTTATGCCAGTCCCACTGTCTTCTCAATTGAGCAATGGTGAGAGGAAAAAGTCATTCAGCTCTTCAGTAGTGGTACCAACATTCATACTGGTTTTCATATTCAATGTCTATTCAAGAACCATCAAGAGAACGGTGAATGTTTAAAAAAGAGCGAACAGTAGAAAGGGTAGAAAGGAAAACCTGATCGGGTGGTGACAATAGGAAGAGCGATCATCAGTTCAACTTAGAGCTAATTATATCAATTAGAAAAGATCCAACTCAATATATAAGTCGTTTGGTACACCAGAGAAGGTTTTCACCTATGACAGTCCAAAAAGAAAAAAAAACTTGAAAATGTGTAAGGCACCTTGTTACTCCAGGACAGATAGAATAATAGAGAGGACAAAGGTCATATAGAATAAGTTGGAAAATGATCCCGGAATTAAATATATATGAACTTTATTTCAATCCTTTATGATCTTCCGATCCTTAGCTATGATTAATTAATGATGAACATGTCATTTTCGTTTATGATCGATTTCATCATGATTCTTCTGCTAAGCTTGGAAAGTAATAATGCATTCTTATTGCTCAAAGTAGAGTCCAGCAGTGATATAAAAATATCGGAGAAGTACAGTAAGATATCTTTAATCATTTCTAAGATACAACGTTTCAAAGCTGACTCTAACCAGTGGAAAATTTGCTGTTACACGATTCGGATAATTTTGCTGTCACACAATTTGAATAATTTTGATGTTACACCATTTAGATAATTTTGCTGTTACACCCAGAATATCTATTTGCCCACACGTTTGTCAAATTTATTCGTCTACATTGCATATAACTCTCCGACTTCAATATGCAAAAAGGCTGAATATAGTTTATTTTCGCGTCTTAAGCGATCTCAACTTTGCACGATAGTTTTCAAGCGATGTAACGTCTTCTTGTTAGGAAGAATTTAGAAGTTAGATAGTACCTATCAGACGGATATCTTTGAAAATGGAGTGACAATAGCAATGGTTTATCTCACAAAAAATGTTCCCAAACCCGGTTATCTACAACCCAGGTGTCTCTTACCGAGAAGCAAATTTAAATTACGATTTTAGAGGTTAGGCTGAAAACAGAAGAAAATGGTGAAGGTTTCAAGCACGAAAAAATATTCACTGGCTTGACCATATAAGTTGGGTCAATGTTCCCGAGAAATATTCACTGGCCTGACCATATAAGTGGGGTCACTGTTCCCGACTAATATTCACTGGCCTGACCATATAAGTGGGGTCACTGTTCCCGAGAAATATTCACTGGCCTGACCATATAAGTGGGGTCACTGTTCCCGAGAAATATTCACTGGCCTGACCATATAAGTGGGGTCACTGTTCCCGACTAATATTCACTGGCCTGACCATATAAGTGGGGTCACTGTTCCCGAGAAATATTCACTGGCCTGACCTATCAAACTTAATACCTGTAACAAAATTGGTAATATTAATAATAATAGTGTACATCAAAATAAACCTAACACTATTAACTTATACTATTGTAACCAAATGCATAATAATTACAAACATGATGAAACAACACTCAAAAGCATAATAGGTAGAAATCTTAAACCTATTAATAATAATAAACAAGTTAAGCTCATCATATATAATAAATAAATTTAAACAATTGACCTCATAGTCTCTAATAACTCTACAACCATACAACTAAATCCTCTACAAAAACCAATGTAGTGTATCAATTCTATAATATTCTATAATAAACTATAATAAACTCACTCCACTCACAACTACGCTCTCCCATAGACTTACCTGTCACCTTTCTGATCTTAGTTCTATTAAACAGCATTTCTTAGAAAAACATAGCCATGTACATAATATTAGACAGATATTAGTTGATAACACAACAATCCTCACACATACACACAGTAAAAAAGAACCTTTCGATATTGGAGGCCATCTATATAAAAACGAAGCAACCCACACTCAACAAAGTTATGTTTCAAACGAGTAACAACACTTGTCCTACTTATGAATGGCTTACGGTCATATTGCAGCACTTGTTCTGTACAATCACCGAAGTTAAACAACGTTCAGCTTGGTCAGTACCTAAATGGGTGACGCTAGTGTATACCAGCAGCTGTAAACTGCGATGTGCTGTTTGTGTAATGGGGTAATAGCTCGTAATTGTTAATCGAGGAGGCCGAGGTTCATTTCTCGTTGGGTTTGTTATATTCATTTTTCGCACAAATATTCTTATGTCTCCACTTTTTTATCCCGAACCCCTAGTTATGGGATGTTTATAAAGATTTATATCACTAAACCATTTTTATCTAAAAAATAAATTCTTATAATCTAAAAATATTTCCTGACCTTAAATAACCTGCAAACATTTTTATAAACCGGATAAAACCAGCTGTGAATGCCTATGTTATCAGTATAGCTTCTGTCATCATCAGTACACTATCCTCGGGAGGGGGAGCAGGATCATTGTTTTCTATTAGTAGATTCTTTGAGGTATGGAATGCGAAAAGGATCGCTCTAGTGGCCATCTTGTCAGTAAAAAGAGTTTAGGTTGAAAATGCTGTTCTTCGTTGATAGAAGTAAGAAAAATCGCCACTGTATTTCACTTGTGTCTAATACGAAGCCTCGCTTTGACTTTCATTTCTAAGACAAATTTTCTGGCCTTGTAGACGAATAAATACGTTATATATATATATATATATATATATATATATATATATATATATATATATATATATACGTAGAAAGAAAGAAAGAAAGAAAGAAAGAATGCGTAAATGATTGCTGCAGTGGCCATCTTGTCTTTGAAAATACTGTTCTTCGTTGATAAAAGTAAGCAAAATTGTCACATCATTTCACTCGTGTCTAATATGAAGCCTCGCTTTGGCTTTCATTTCTAAGACAAATTTTCTGGCCTTGTAGACGAATAAATACGTTATATATATATATATATATATATATATATATATATATATATATATATATACGTAGAAAGAAAGAAAGAAAGAAAGAAAGAATGCGTAAATGATTGCTGCAGTGGCCATCTTGTCTTTGAAAATACTGTTCTTCGTTGATAAAAGTAAGCAAAATTGTCACATCATTTCACTCGTGTCTAATATGAAGCCTCGCTTTGGCTTTCATTTCTAAGACAAATTTTCTGGCCTTGTAGACGAATAAATACGTTATATATATATATATATATATATATATATATATATATATATATATATATATATATATATATATATATATATATATACGTAGAAAGAAAGAAAGAAAGAAAGAAAGAATGCGTAAATGATTGCTGCAGTGGCCATCTTGTCTTTGAAAATACTGTTCTTCGTTGATAAAAGTAAGCAAAATTGTCACATCATTTCACTCGTGTCTAATATGAAGCCTCGCTTTGGCTTTCATTTCTAAGACAAATTTTCTGGCCTTGTAGACGAATAAATACGTTATATATATATATATATATATATATATATATATATATATATATATATATATACGTAGAAAGAAAGAAAGAAAGAAAGAAAGAATGCGTAAATGATTGCTGCAGTGGCCATCTTGTCTTTGAAAATACTGTTCTTCGTTGATAAAAGTAAGCAAAATTGTCACATCATTTCACTCGTGTCTAATATGAAGCCTCGCTTTGGCTTTCATTTCTAAGACAAATTTTCTGGCCTTGTAGACGAATAAATACGTTATATATATATATATATATATATATATATATATATATATATATATATATATATATATATATATATATATACGTAGAAAGAAAGAAAGAAAGAAAGAAAGAATGCGTAAATGATTGCTGCAGTGGCCATCTTGTCTTTGAAAATACTGTTCTTCGTTGATAAAAGTAAGCAAAATTGTCACATCATTTCACTCGTGTCTAATATGAAGCCTCGCTTTGGCTTTCATTTCTAAGACAAATTTTCTGGCCTTGTAGACGAATAAATACGTTATATATATATATATATATATATATATATATATATATATATATATATATATATACGTAGAAAGAAAGAAAGAAAGAAAGAAAGAATGCGTAAATGATTGCTGCAGTGGCCATCTTGTCTTTGAAAATACTGTTCTTCGTTGATAAAAGTAAGCAAAATTGTCACATCATTTCACTCGTGTCTAATATGAAGCCTCGCTTTGGCTTTCATTACTGAGACAAAATTACTTTCGTTGTAGACGAATAAATACGTTATTTACATGACATTATTTATATATATTGCGATGTACATTATTTATTATATACATTATTTAATATATACATTATTTATTATATATATTTATATACGTTATACGTATTTATTATATACGTTATTCATAAATGCGTCCTTTATCATTGCTTTATCTCGTTATTTTTACAGAATTTCAAGATTTGCATAAACATTCCCGGTGTTTTTGCTTTTTGTAATGATGTTTGCTTGTTACTGAAAATTTTAATCGGAAAAAAGTTATTCCTGATTCGTGAAGAATATTTTCCGATTCGTGATTGAAAATCGTATGCAGATTGGAAATGACATTAAAATTCACCTGCGGGAAACAAGGATGAGGGAATCGATTAAAACTTAACAAGATATTGCACGCAACAAGAAATGACACAAGATATGGTCTTAATAGATAGATAGATAGATAGATAGATAGATAGATAGATAGATAGATAGATAGATAGATAGATAAGTAACAGACTGCAATAGATAGATAGATAATTAACAGACTGCAATAGATAGATAGATAGATAGATAGATAGATAGATAGATAGATAGATAGATAGATAGATAGATAGATAAGTAACAGACTGCAATAGATAGATAGATAGATAGATAGATAGATAGATAGATAGATAAGTAACAGACTGCAATAGATAGATAGATAGATAGATAGATAGATAGATAGATAGATAATTAACAGACTGCAATAGATAGATAGATAGATAGATAGATAGATAGATAGATAGATAGATAGATAGATAGATAGACAGATAGATAGATAGATAGATAGATAAGTAACAGACTGCAATAGATAGATAGATAGATAGATAATTAACAGACTGCAATAGATAGATAGATAGATAGATAGATAGATAGATAGATAGATAGATAGATAGATAGATAGATAGATAGACAGGTAACAGACGTCAATAGATAGATAGATAGATAATTAACAGACTGCAATAGATAGATAGATAGATAGATAATTAACAGACTGCAATAGATAGATAGATAGATAGATAGATAGATAGATAGATAGATAGATAATTAACAGACTGCAATAGATAGATAGATAGATAGATAGATAGATAGATAGATAGATAGATAGATAGATAGATAGATAGATTCTACGAAGCAAATTAACGTTTTTACAATAAAATCGGTATTAACAAATTGATATGGAAAATGAGTCTCAGTTGATAATGTCTATTTTTTTAGCAATACATACAATAACTTCTTTGGGACGGTAATTTTTTTAACGCATCACTAGAGTTGTTCCACAAATTGTAAATAAATATATAGAATAATGTAGTAATTGTCATACAGTTTTAATATCAGATATAGAACCATTGCTATGGTTTATAAGAAAGATATAACCTAAAACGAGACAAAAAGATATTGTAATGTGATTGAGTGATGGATACATAGCGTTGGGAATTCTGAAAAAAAACTGAACAAGCCTTCTCGAGCAATCAAAAAAGAAATTGAATACTTTGGCGAAATGAGAATAAGAAATAAGTGATTGAGATATTTTAGCAAGGCTAATAAATTTAATTAAAACTATAAAAACGGACGTGTTGAAAGAAGAAATGGAACTAAAAGAAATAACTCTTATATATTTAGATGCGATTTGGTCTACGGTTTTCATTTTAATCGCTATGTACATTATTTCGTCCTCGATTGACCTCCGATGAAAGAAGATCAATAAACCGATTTAATTGTCTTTTTTTTCTTTTTTGTTAATCGTGTTATATTTCGACATTACCACTTTACGGTAATTTTATTTTTTTATTTCTCCGCTTTTTAGGTATTAACTTTTCCTTCTTATCCTAACGTGTCCGTACTTATCGCTTTAATTAAATAACAGGTTCCAAGAAAGTCCCCAAAATATGATTTACGCAGAATAAAACTGGGAATAGGCAAGAAAATTGATCTCGAGCAGCAAGAAAATTGGACTCGAGCAGCAAGAAAATATTTCAAGAAGCTTGTGTTGAAAATGCAGAGAGAAAAGTTACAGAACATTAACCCATTAAATGCCAAATTTTTTAATGACGCATTTTCGGCCCAGACAGGTGTCTTAGGAGTTTATTTATTCCTTGTTTAATTTCAGTAGTTACCATTGTCATTTTTATAGAAACTAGAACACCAAATATATATGTGTATAAAACATCAAAAAATAATATTGATTAGAAATAATTGAAAAATACTTTTCAAAATAGTCATTATTTTTCTACTCGTGGAATGTAAAATTACGACAGAAAGTGTCTTCTTACGGCTAATAATAAAAACTTTAAAGGCTAAGTGTTGTAAAATATACCTCTGCAAATGCAATGTAAGCAATTCAATGTAAATACAAGGAATAACATGTAGTGAGTTTAATTTTAACAGATCCCCCCCAATGGGTCTCATGACAGGTAAGGGGTTAAAAGGATTTGAATAAAGACAATAATGCAACAAATCTGCCGCCTTTTCAGTCAATATCACAAAGAGAAATGTCTTAGCTGTGCATGCATCAAAAATGTATTTGTCAGCAGAAATCTTTAGGATGCAGGAAAATCTCCATTAGATAGACCAGATAGAATAGATGAAGGGTTATTTTTAAAAAGTGTCAACAAATACCAACTAAATAATATAATAATAACAGTATAATTTATTGTCAACCAAACCAACTAAACTATAACTAGGTAACAGTCACTAGGCTTGTATTGTATTTAATAAAATGATAGGTCCCTTTTAAGTTAATGATTGTACCAAATAATCTCAGAGAATTATTCTAAATTCTTGGACAACGTTTTTTACACGTTACAAGTATATTTTGCTTGAACTCTTGAGGGAAAAGTACATTATGATCGAAAATTGAAAAGAGAATTTTTGTAGATGTTTTTTTTCGGCAAACCAGCCGAAAAATTGGAATGCGTGTAAGACAAGAAATTTTAAAATTTTTATAATTAATCATTTTGGGATTAACAAAGAAGACGAGATTAAGCCAGATTTTTATTCTTCCTTCAAACAGAACAAAAAACATTTCCGCAATTTGACGAACATTTTATTCAAAAGTAAATCTATTCAGTCCCTTGACAACCTCAATTCAGAATATCAAAATCATTCTAAACTCTTGGACAAAATGGTTTTGTATTCCTCAAAAGATTGATACTTTAAACTAGAACTTCACTGAAGACAATACTAATTCCCATTTTGCAAAACTTACTAATGCCCTCGTTGACAAGAAGTTTTCAGAGCAAGTCAGATTAAGTGATTAGCTTCCAGCCTTTCCATATATAAATCTAAAAATGTTGTTGTTCATCATCAAAAAAAATTTATATGAGAATGGGAAACAATATTCAAGCAATTTTTATTTCTTAGAAGCAATAAAAATTACTGCATGTAATGTTTTTAAAATAACAATAAAAAAATTAACTAAATTAATAAATAAAAGACTGAGAGATTATGCCAGGTATCTTGCATGTGCATAAGCAGTTGGGCACACCCACGAGGGGATGACACACTGTGTATCTAAGTTCATGACTAGGATTATTGGGAGAGTGTCAAGAGAGTGTCGAGAATTTTTTTTTTTAAGTTTGAAGGATGAGGTAGCCAAGGCGACTTGGGAGTCATTTGAATACTTGCAATAAGTGAACTGAGCTACCCGACTAGAATGTATTTCTAACTGAGCGTTGCTTTTACCAAAGCCTGTCTCTGTATCTCGATGCATCGGTCAGCTATACCCTTATCAGACTGGCTTTTATGATGGGTACATTTTCCTATCTACTGTTCACTCTTTTTAAAAACTTATTCGCCGTTCTCTTGATGGTTCTTGAATGGACTTTGAAGATGGGAGCCAGAGTATGAATGTTGGTATCATTACTCGAGGCCTGAATGATCTTTTTGCTCTCACCATTGCTCGATTGGGAAGACATAGTGAGACTGAAACAAAATTATTTTAACCTAATCTCTTTCTGGCCGACTAAGTCCAAGGGTTTTCTAGTGACTCTTAGGACAACTGGTGTCAAGACGGTTCAACATCTCATTTGAAAACATGGAAAAAAAAATTAGTTTTGTGTTTTTTAGATATTAAACATTTTGGGGGATACGCAATTATCGCATGCTGTTATGCGATTTGAAAAAAATTGCTGTTACACTCGGAATATATATATATATATATATATATATATATATATATCGTGGACTTTCCTGTCGTTGATCGCGCCAACCGGAGACCCTTCTTTGACGTAGGAGGGTCAAGCACTTCAGTTCCCAGGAACCGACAGCCGGATAACCTCTGCACGTATGATTTGATTATAGTGGTGAAGGCTCCGTGCAGAACCAACCACACGTTTTGAAGGGCCGAATACAGAGACCTGGTGAAGATTTCCAAGCAACGAAAAACTCGTACATACGAGACGCTAGAAGCAAAAATCCTACCGCGACCCATGACTGGGAAGCCGTTGGTATAAACCAATGGCTTCTGTTATCAATTATAGGCATTTAAGTATATTTGTGGATTTTTCATAGTTTATTTTGTTCAGGTAAGGTTTCAACTGTTTTATGTATATAGCTTCAAGAATTTTTAGTTTTTGTTTATTGTTTTCATGTTTAAGTATAATTGTGTTTTATGAAAACAATAAACAAAATCTAAAAATTCTTGAAGCTATAGTGTTGATGGGAAATCTTCCATGCAAAAAAAAACTATCATTATTGCTATGTCCGTGTTTTGTTTAATATATTGTAATGTAATTGTCATCTTTGATAATAGCTTATGTAAGCCGAAAGCTTAGATAGGATTAAAAAACATGTATCAATATGGTGATTTTCTTTCGTCTTTCAATGATAATATTGTTAATCTTATCTATCTATCTCTCTCTCTCTCTCTCTATATATATATATATATATATATATATATATATATATATATATATATATATATATATATCAGTATTTCTATGACATTTTTCCGTCCTAATACGAAACGCCTGAAAATAATTTCAGGGTCTCTTAGACGGACTTAAAAGTAAAATAAACAGTCATTCAACAGGCATGGCAAAAGACGAACAACGCAGATAATGTTCTCACAATCAAACCATTCCTAGGTGAATGGAAAGTAATCTATATACAAAATTCTGTGACTTCCGTTAATATGTCCGTCACACCCTCAAAAAAAGCCACACATTGACCGGTCGACACCAAATTACAGGGAAATAGCCCACACTTACGTCACCCATTCATACTTGCTGAAGAATGAAGATCAACCAACATGTACAATATGCCAAGCCACGCTGACGGTGAAACTTATTTTAACTGAATGTCTTACAAGGAAAATAAAATGAGAAAACTATTTGAAAATACCAAAACCGTTAACATAATGTTCTACCTTAAAGAAAAAAGGTTTATACTAAAACATATAACACCTACAATAAATCATCTACAAACTATATATCTGTATGACATATGTTTATCCTGAAAGCAGAAAATTGTGTACAAAATATATGCAGTACAATCCATTAATTAATTCTATATTATCAGGGTAAACGTATGGTTTATAGACATATAGTCTAAAACCAGAAACATTTCATATCTATCTATCTGTCTACCTCTCTCTCTCGCTCTCTCTCTCTCTCTCTCTATATATATATATATATATATATATATATATATATATATAGCTCTTGAAAATATATTTTCAGTTGAGCACTTTTGAATTACAAGCTAATTCTAAAAACAGCGGTCAACTGCCTAAAGGCGAAGGTCTTCAGTAAAATAAATGGATCACTATGGCTGCTTGGCGTTTGTTTACGTTTGTAAAAACAATACGCTAGATTTGGCTGACTCATTCTGTCGATTGAAGATGGCTCAGCGGTAGAAGGTCTGACTGACACCAAATCGCTTGGGTTTCGATTCGGATGTCTAGTCGCACTGAGGAGCTGTGATACAGCGAAACAGTACTGTCTACAAATGACATATTATATATATAATTAATTACAGGATATTACAACGAAAATATGTCAAAATCACTGCATAATTGAAGTCGTGTTTCGATGCGTATCAAATGGATTTCATCAGGTGATTGTAAATTACTGTCTAGTGAACGATTTATTTAAATTTAAAAGCAAAATACAATCTCCTTTTACGAAAAAAGGAGGTTATAAGGTTCGTAGGCTTTATTAAGATCAACTAATCGAATATGACCTACGTTGAATTTAAACTAAGCGAAAAATCAAATGTTGCAAAAACGTTAGAATTGTACCCTATTCGTTCTCAACTTACCTGTACACACACACACATATATATATATATATATATATATATATATATATATATGTACACACACACACACAGACATATATATATATATATATATAGTCACTCACAGACAGACTCTTTCACAGCTCATAAGTGTGGTTAGACACCCAGTTTCCTAGGATCGAGACCGGACTGAATTGACATCAGTCGGGGATTCTGCAACTAAGCCGTTGGCGCACGGCAGGAATGAAGGTGAATTTAAGCGTATTTATTTTTGGATAAACACACAGTGACTGAGAGACCTCGATTCAATTTACCGAAGAAATATATATATATATATATATATATATATATATATATATATATATATATATATATATATATATATATATATATAAACATTTCTTATACAGCGGCGTTGACCTACGTGTTTAATTCATTCCGCGACGGAGCTTGTAAATAAGAATTATTCGTATGTTAAATCAATTTTCCCCATTTAAATGCTATTAATCCCCAAAAAACACGGCAATTCTTTTCTTACATGTTTTTAAATAAAGGAAATGTACTTATAAATAATGAATATTGTATAAAGACACAATAAAATGGAATGTACTGCAATGAACTGGTTTTATTAAATACAATATACAGCATTTACCTTGGAGATCAGACGACTTGAAGATGTTGACGGAAGGTGAAGGAGTAAGTCTGAACTGAATCACTGAAGCTTATTCGCTGATTTTCTCCCTTTTTGTCACGCTTTCCACACTATCATCTACAGGGATTATCGGTAAAAAACAAACTGTCCAATGAGGTCTGTTTGAGTTTGGCATGTGTCATCAAATAGCACCGCCGCGCGCCCAGTTCTTTTCTGGGTGTTTCTTTTGAATAAAGTCTGAAAGTTTCTTCCACATTCTCAATATTTCCTTCATTTCCCTCGTAGAGACAACCCCCTCTCCGCATCACCGATATTTCCTGCAAAACCTCCGTGTGTTGCTGTGTCTGTACCTCCTTTAAATTATCCGTTGTCAGTTCCTCAGAGCGCTCCTCAAAGAACACGTTTCCAGGCTGATGGACTTGTCAAGGGATACAATCTCCACCACTGCCGCTTCAAAATCCGTTTCAAACAACAAACTCAACGAAGAGGTCAAGGTTGTTGCAGTTTTTTGTGTATACTATGTAACTAGTGAGTTAGTCCAAATGCCTTGACTCACTTTATAGTCCACCAATGGAAGGTTAACCAATCAGAAGACGTAGAACATTCAATCTGTTGTGTATAAAGGCGGCCATTTTGTTCAATCTACCCGAATGTCCAGTCCATCTTGTGAGGCGAAGAGAAATAGAACGACGAACTATGCTCTGCTACCTTTTACCAAAATATCCACTGCTGACCTGAACAACGCTTTCTTACTGTCTTCGAAATATTTACTGCTAACCTCTGGGATGCTCGATGGATGTTGCGGCGTTCGCTATGGCAATTCGCGGTGAGGTATCTGAAGCAGGCTCGTAGCCCGAATTTTAGCTCTCAACTCAAAGCAAAGAATCGGACGGAAAGACGGATCGTATCTAGAAAACCTGGCTAATAACGACACGTACATCAAGTTATATATATATATATATATATATATATATATATATATATATATATATATATACAGTTTCTCTGCATTGTCCTTAGAGTGTCACTCAAACACACTGAAATATTCGTATTGGAGCTTCCGGCGCAAATGCCAAGCAGTACAGCATTTCCAATATTATGGCGGAGTGAATTGCGTCATGGTGCTCTTTTTCTCTCAGACGGTGCCCAACTGACCCTACTATGCTGTGCAGTTGACAATATCTAAAACAAACAACGCGCATGCGCGAAATTAAAAAATATAAAATGGCGAGAATTTACTCATCCAACTCTGCGAAATGTTTCTGGTTATTCATGCTGCATTTATCAGCTATTGCATGAGTGATTACTCAGTTTTTTTTCTCTTCACACGCGAACGAAGAGCGTTTTGTGTCTTTTACTGAAATTTTCGAAGCTGAAGTATTTCATAAAGTTTAAAGTGAAATGTCTAATGAATATAAGAGATGTATTTCACGAAAGCTAACTTCGAGGGAGAAACTGAATGTGCCAAGTCAACCGTTGTCTCTTATTCTTCGACTTCACGGGAGAAGAAAAAACCTTCTGAATTTGTCAACAACGTAAAAGATATCTTATTAAATAGTTTTGTCTTATTAAACTCTTCAAATCAAATAAAGATTGTCTTTGTTTCGGCGATGAATTGGTAAACCATCGATAACCGATTCATTCAATGATACAATTGTTGGTCACTGTCTGGTTTTTCAAAACATTTCATTTTCCTGTTAGATTCCAAGAAACTCTACCCACGTTGTGAGAGAAAGGGAAATTGTTAAAAAAGTATTTCGATATTTTTCCTAAATTACAGGAACTTAATAAACCTAATTTCTGTTTGAATTTGCGAAATGAGGGATCAATATTATTATAAAAACATTATTAGAACATTTCCACATCTTGGTCGTTATAGTCACTATCGCTGGGCTAATTTTGGGCCCTAATTCTTATACGCCTATTCAAGAATGCTCTCAACTGAAAGAAATCCTGATTCTTATCCTGAAGCACTAAACCTCTCAACCATTCTTTCTCCATTGTTTGTGGCGTTCGTACTAATTTCTGAAGTGCAGAACCACCTCTTAATTGCTGGTGTTCCCAGGTCCACCCTATCAGGGTCCCAGCTATGGGCAAATAGTTCCCCCCCAAAAGGGGTCAAAACACTATGAAAATATAAAAATTGGATTTAATACCAGCAATAGGTTTTGGAAAAAATATTACCAACAATGCATTATTACCGGAAGTACATTTTTTTAAAATATTACCAGAAATACATTTTTGGAAAAAAATATTAACAACAGTACTTTTTCTTTTAAATATTACCATCAATAAAAAATCTTGTCAGCATTAAATAACCCATTGCAAATCAAAACAAAGCAAACCAAACCAAACAATCTGACCTCTCAAAGTATTGCCGTATTAGTTTCTTGTTTATTTTTGGAAAAGTACTAGATGCGCTAATCAACGCTGAACTTGTTAGTTAAATTACATCAGATGGCCTCCGTTCGACAAACAATATGGCTTCCTTTTCTCTATATCTACGGACGATATGTTTGTCTATCAAGCATTATATAAGAACGGTGATCTGATTTTCCTCAACGACCTTCCTGATATCATCAATTCCAAGCTAAGCATTTATGCAGATGACACAACCATTTTCTCCTGTCTTATTAACAAGGCCGATAGTTCGTCAAAGTAAACTTGGTAACAGAAATAGACCTACAATCAGCGGTTCACTGGGGCAAGGAATAACTTGTAAATTTTAACGCCTCCAAAACAAAACTACTTTCATGGAAAACCTGTTCGGCCTGTCAGGCGTATGGCTTATGCTAACCCCCAGGATAGCAGCACTTTGTACTTTCTTAGGTTGAGGTTTACTAGTGACATGAATCGGGGTGATTCTATCGGATAAATTGCTAGGATTACTGCTAGCAATGTTGGTTCACTGTGTTGTGCGAGACATTTTACATTTTACACATTTATAAATTTACCATTCATCCGTTCATGGAATATTGCTGCCATATCTGATCATTCCAGTCTAACCTGTTCAAGTCTAGGAATAACCGTTATCTTCCCCACATATCTATCTTCCTCTTACCTTTTATTTTGTGGAATGCTTCCTGATTATTACAGTCTTAACCCGTTCAAGTGTAGGAATAACCATAACCTTCCCCATATATCCTCATAAACTGAACCACTTACCTCTTACCCTGTATAATTCCAAGCCTTTATCCAAGGCTTCGAATTGGAAATCGGGGAGCTGAGTTCCAATTCCACTTGGGTTCATTATATTTACTTGCGTAAATATTGTGTTCTTCCTAGACATCTCGAGATTCTTCAAAGAAGGGTTTTAAAATAATCAATCATGATTTGACATCACGGCTTCAGTCACTCTCTCGGCAACTTGAAGTGGCTTCCCTCTGTCTTTTCTACAAATATTTTCCTTGCAATTGTTATGATGAGCTTTCCTCCTTGGTGACCCGACCAAGTGAATTTAAGCCTACTACTAGATTGGCAACAAGCTCTCGCCGTTTTACTGTTGAACTAGCTAGATGTAACCGTCTATCCTACTGTAAGCTTGTTTTTTTCTCAATCAATGCCACGTCCTGGGTATGACGATAAACTACATCCGCGTCCTGGGTATGGCGATAAACTACATCCGCGTCCTGGGTACGGCGATAAACTACATCCAACAGTAAGGCCTCAGATAATGTTTTTGGAAAAATAATGTTGCCAGCTGTACGTTTTTGAAACAATAATGTTGACAGCTATACTTTTTTGAAACAATAATGTGGCCAGCTATACGTTTTTTTGTAAAAAAAATAATGTTGCCACCTATACGTTTTTGAAACAATGTTGCCAGCTATCTGTTTTTGAAACCATAATGTTGCCAGTTATACGTTTTGAAACCATAATGTTGCCAGCTCTACGTTTTTTGTAAAAAATAATGTTGCCAGCTATAAGTTTTTGGAACCATAATGTTGTCAGCTATAAGTTTTTGAAACAATAATGTTGCCAGCTATAAGTTTTTGAAACAATAATGTTGCCAGCTATACGTTTTTTAATCCATACAAAATAGGCATTTAAAATTCATATAAACTGGATTTGGCATTAAATAACCCACAGTGGTTGATATGCCATAAAACCTAAACAAACAAACAAACATCAATCAATGCCAGTTGAACTCCCTTCAGATTTCTCATTTCGCTACAATCTGTAAAAGTTTAAATGCAATGCCAATCGTCATCTTCTGTCGTTCTGGATACCTGTTCTTTTATTGTACTTTCTCTTGTCTTTCTCCTAGTAAAGTCTTCTCATTCTCTCTCTCTCTATCTATCTATCTCTCTCTCTCTCTCTCGCTCTCAATCTCCTTGTGTTGTTATCGCTTTGCTTGGGATGAAAGGATTTTAAAAAATGTCTGCGATGAAGAATTATCATTATTACACACAGATTGATTAGAACTGCTCTCTATATATTGGTTGTTATCGGCACGACGTTTAGAATATTCCTGAGATGAGGAATTACCATTGTTATCCACTGATTGATTCAACTGACGTCCATATTTTCTCTGCTATAATCACAATGTTTCCGTTATAGTAATTTAGTATAACTGTAGTCTTTATATTGGTTGCTATAACCACATCATTTCGGTTGTTTTTTGTTTGTTAGTTTTTGTTTTTTTTAGACAAGACACTTGTACACTGTTTTAGTGGAACTAGTTTTCACATATTAGTTATTATATTGTAATCATAACGTGTCGACTATTTTTTACACGAGGAATCATAATTATTATACACTGATTTAATCAAACGTGTGTCAACATCATGGCTGTTAGAGTCGCAAGATTTCGGCTATTACTGATATGAATATTAATGATTGTCAAACACGAATTATTATTATACAAATCTGCTTTTAATATTCTTCTCTTATTAACACTAGAACACTTACCATCAATTAACCCATTAACACTAGAACACTTACCATCAATTAACCCATTAACACTAGAACACTAACCATCAATTAACCCATTAACACTAGAACACTTACCATCAATTAACCCATTAACACTAGAACACTTACCATCAATTAACCCATTAACACTAGAACACTAACCATCAATTAACCCATTAACACTAGAACACTAACCATCAATTAACCCATTAACACTAGAACACTTACCATCTACAACCGACTTCGTAAACTCACTTGGAGTTCTTATTTAAGGCGTCTTGCCTAATTCATTTGGGTCACCGTGGGTATGCTATTTAATCCGCAATAGAATAAAAGTTGACAGGGTTGATTGCATTGCTTCTATCTGTCTGTCTGTATGCCAACAAAATTTGAACATTAATAACAGAATTAAAGCATTGAATCCAAGCATAAGAAAAGTAAATCCACAGAGGAAGCAGCGAGTTGAGTCCGAAGTCCGGCGACCGGCTGATCGGCTGATCGGTTGAACTCTCTGCCTTCGGGCGGGGAGGAACCCGAATGAGGCTACGCCGAAGGGCGGAGTCTCTTTCAGGGAGATCAACCGACCCTGAACCCGTTTATACGTGTTCACAGGGCATATTTTTGGCCAAGCGCACCGGCTTGGAGATCCCACGTTAAACCGACCTTGTGCCACATGATGCCCTCGTGGGGGTTGACTAAATACTGTTCAGTCTGAAGTCTGGAGTGAAGTCCGTCAGGAGTCTGTCAGTCAGAGCGAGCGAGTCAGTCAGTCGAGTCAGAGGCAGTCCGAAACAGAGTCGCGTTCGGACAATTACTACAAGACATTGGAATAGTGATACTTGTCGAGACTACATTGTTCTCTCTACTAAACCTGATTGTTCGTACTAACACTTTTTTACTTCTCTGTATATATTCCTGTTTTTAATATATGTGTTATTCCATATCCATGTTCGAGTTCTTCTTTATTGGTTCTACCTTGGCCTATCACCTTGGTACAAGGAACCGGACCATAACAACGATACATCTGGCAGCAAAGCGTCTTATTGGGATGTTGGAGGTTTTGGAGAACTTGGAATTACCACTTAATTGATGTTGTTCACAAGTCCATCATGGATCGGGGTGGTAGCACCTGCTTGGGTTCCAGCTATGGTCAAATAGTCACCCCACAAAAAAAACTTCTATGAAAGTAAAGATATACATATATATAGTAACATTAGCAGCAATATATTTTGTAGCAGAATAGCCAAGAATACATTTAAACTGTAGTTGAAGGCATGCAATGGCGTTTAAATTATTTAGATTTCGGTATTAACCTACAGAAGTTGATATGCTGCAAAAAAATCAACGAATCGGCCAACATCAAAGAACTTTCATGACATTAATCAATTTCTTAAAGCAATCAAACTGTATTCCATAATATAACTTTAAAAAAACTACAACATAAAACAAAAAACATCACCACATCTAGTAATTATGTCCACACAAACATGTATATGCACAAAAGCTGAGTATCATTTGCCACGTATTCAATAGTCAAAGCAAATTAACATATCATGTTTTTATTACTTCAAAGCTCCAAAGAAAATTAAAATTCGGCATTAAATGACCTATAATAATTTCACGTGCCGTTAAACAAACAAATGCAATGTGAGACATCAACAGACAAAAAACAGGCTTTGTGGAAAACTTCATAACTACCGTCAACCAGGGACCTTGTCACTGACATCCTACTAAGTGTTGAGGGGTTCTCCCCTTTTTACACAAATGGACTCACCCAGTATATATATATATATATATATATATATATATATATATATATATATATATATATACTACTGCTACGTGAAGACTAGAGAGGGGAGTGAAAGGTTGTAGGTAACCGGAAGAGTGAGAGTAGTATACAGAAGTCATACAGCGATACTTCAAATACCAAAGACTGTATAGATATTTTGCTACTAACCCGTATTCCTGGAACTACTAACCTGCTTTACCAGTTTGTATTATTACGTTAATACATTATTTTCCTATATTCATTCTTGGCGTTTGTTATTTATTGGCACCGGATTTCATCCCGGAATCCGCAACACTAAGAAATAAGGAAAAATAAGAAAAAGAAATGGTATGGGAATCTCATAAGAGCCAACAATATCCTCACTGCTATCTTGCAAGGAAATAATGCCAAAATAATAAGAAAAAAAAGACCGAGGTAAAAATGGTCTGGACATATTACTGGGTGGTCTACAAGATCATTGAAAGTGACTCGGGCATTGGCATACAACTGAAACATATGGCAGCAGCTGGTGAGGTACTCTGATGTGCAGTGACCCTGGTCATGGGACTGATGAAGATGAATTGTTAATTTAATTACTCTCAGTAATGACTGGTCAAAAATGAATGCTGACATGGGTTATGGTGATTAATCAGTTGATCATTGATAATCACTGACAATGGCCAAGAACTTAAATTATTGAGTGACTTGAGTATCAGTAAAGATGGCTCAAGAATAGAAATAATTTCAAGAGTTGCATAAATAATAGCAGACAAAAGACTAAATGAAATAATAATTCGTAATCGCTTATTAAAGGTCCCTTGTTGGCTCTCGAGATTTTGTTTTTAACGTTTGTTTGGTGAGTAAAGTAACAGTGATGGTAGCGGTGGGGCGTGAGCTTTTCAGTAAATCGGTGGTAAATTCACAGCCCCGATGGGAGAAATGAACGGTTAATATAGCGTTTTTTTTTTTTGGCGGGGGGTAAGAAAAAAAGAATTAGTCACGAGATGGGAGTGACACGAGAGAAATTGGCTCCGATGCGTTTTCAAGAGAATCGTGGCATGACTTCACGTTCATCACGAGATAAACGTGTTTTGATCCATACCGCACGATACTTTGGTGAGAACATAAACGAACCACGTGAAGTCATGCCTTAGCCCAAATCTTTGAATTAGGTATGTAGTTTGCAACATATAGTGCGCACAAGCATACGCACACACATACGCACACGCATACACACACAAACACACACCCACCCACCCACACACACACATATATATATATATATATATATATAATTATTTCTATTACTTTTAGTTGATACCCATATTTGAGTATTTTAAACAAACTGCGCATCTGCTTAAATACGTGTATCCACAAAATAACGTTTGAAGAAATATATATATATATATATATATATATATATATATATATATATATATATTGTGTGTGTGTGTTTTAAATCTGATAGGAATACTAAAATAATTTTTCAAATACTCATAGATCAGCCATTTATATAACTTGATGATAACTGGTTCTTTTCCTTGTGTTTATCCTAAATTCAATGGCGGGGTTCACTTCCTGTTTATGTTCACTTCCTGTTTATGTTCACTTCTTCTTCGCAAGAAGATCGAAATTTGAATGAAGGCCCGAAACAAAATACCCTTGACTGACCGAGGTTAATTTGATTTGATTGAGTCCAGATGTGAATAAGAAATCATTTTACGTGTTGAAAAATTATTGTACATACACACACATACACACACACACACACACACGCACGCACACAAATATGTATATAAATATAATTTTTTATTCACTTCTGGACTCCATCAAATCAAATTAACCTCGGATACTCAAGGGTATGTTGTTTCGGGCCTTCATTCAAACGTTCGATCTTTCGATTCAAGAGATTCTACCTTCTCCCCTCATAGGTCAGACGTTAATATAACTTGATGATATCTTGTTCATTTCCTTATGTATATCCTAAATCTAATGGCGGTGTTCACTTTCTTTTTACGTTGGAGTATGCGTGGATATCCTTCGCTGCACGATTCTACATTTATTAATTTTGAGGACGCCTTTTTAGACTTTCTGAGGTGACACCGAGTATAAATCTTACAATTGTATCGCCACAAATTAACTATTTTTAGGGAAAATGTTCTTGGGGACATTCGTTTCAAAGCTTTGCTATTTCCTGACATGACTTGAATACACCACACGTTAAGGACGGAAAATAAAATCAAAGCATGCTAAGTAATGATGTCACTTTTGAGCTAGACGCACTACTTGCATCCACATAGGTTGTAAAACTTGTAGCCTTCGAGCACATTAAAAACTTATGCCAGTTTATTGTCTGTTCGTGTACTTTAGACGGCGCCTCAAGCTCTGATAGCGTTTATTACAGTGAAAGTGTCTAATACAACCAGGTTTCCGGCACCAGAGATCTAAAGACGCCCTATTTGTTCACACAGATCCGTTTGTTCCATTTGAGCCTTCTGAGAGCGTTGGACTTTAATCAATTCACTCCAAGGAAGGCAATAATTCTACTAAAAGGGTTTGGGGGAGTGAAAGAGAATGAAAAAACTTTATAAGGAACCAGAAACCCAAACTTAAACAGGAAACAAAGGATAAAACTCTGTTCCTGTTCAAAAGGCATGGGAAGAGTGTGAACCAGACAATAGGCCAACATATCTACTCCTGTTGAGGAGAAAAATAATTACAAAATAAAATTTCAGAGTTCAGGCGGAGACGTTAGAAGTATAGAGTTGAATCAGACTTTAGAAGGAACTGGAAACCCAATCTTAAGCAGAAAACATGGAATAAGTCTATATCTTTGTCCAAAAGACTGGGGAAGAGTGTGAGCCGGGTGATAGTCGAACCTATCTACTCCTGTTGAGGAGAAAAATAAATAACACTGTATAACAACATTTTGACTTTTTTGTCTTTGGACATTATTTCCTTATCGCTTCCATCTAGAAAGTAAAGAGAATGACTATTATTCTCTTCATACATTGCTTTTGTGACCTGGACGTCGATGTTTTAAAACTAACCGATTTTTCATTATATTCCAGACAGATTCAGCGCCGAGTTACAGAAGGAGAATTTTCCAGAAGTAACTAAAAGTTTCATGAATTTCTATAACATTCTGGTAACACAGATGATAATGTAAATATGGGAAGCGTATGCTCAAAAGTTCAGATTACTTCTAGCTGTCCCAGTGCAGACAAGTCATCGTTAATAGATGCATTTGTCACAGGTGGGATTAAGAAGTTTTCAACATCCGACAGATGCATTTTGCTATGTCTGTGGCGAATGGATCAAAGCAAGAACAAAAAGGTCCTCTGTGGAAACATTTGCTAAGATGTGTGAAGCCTACAAGGCATATTTCGGGGTGCCTGTCGGGTATCAAGACAAACCTATTTCTCTGATTTCACTTGCAAACTCGGCAACAGACCTCTAGAAGGTAAGATGGAAAGTTTTGCTAGTTTGGATAGTTTGAAAGTTTTGGAATATTTTTTTATTAAATATTTTTTAATTTAAATATTTTTCTTTTTTGAAACCAGTGTTATTGAGAAAGATGTATTAAATACTAGCAGCATGGTCCGGCGTTGCCCGTGCTTGATTCAAAACTCGTACGACTCATACAGCAATCGCTATCACTTGACTTAAAATATTTTGCCCTTCCTTGACTTTAAAAGAGTGCCCTTTGCCGTGCTGATGTTGCTACATGCCTTACTTCTTGCTTTTCTCACACTGTGAATTTTTTCTAAGCTCTAAACTAAACATAAATCTGTTACGAAAAAAGAACTAAACAAAATGAACACAAAACGATCAGCTTTAAAAAAAAAGACTCGTAAGTGGAAAAAACGAATGAAAAAAGAATGTTAACAACAAATACTTTTTCACACGAAACCCAGTTCTGCGGAATCAGAATCAACGTTGAGTTTAAGCAAGCGAATGAGCCAATTAGAGTAAAGTTCCATGCAGATTTAAAATTTTTCCGATTGTGACGTATGCAGTTTTTTATTTTTTTGCATGCTAGCATGCTAGTTAACATTAGTGACAGACAGATGCTGGCTCTCAGGCTGCCCAATAGAATCTTCCTGCCTATTCGTGGTAGCCAGCTATAGGTTCTCAGTCTAGACAGTAGAAAATGGACGCAAACTACAAGAAAACTGCAGTAGAAGCATGTAAAAATAGATTATTTCCACTATCGATGGGAGTTGGGAAATGCAAAGTTGGTCTTGGTCTTCCCACTAATTTCGAGCATGTCAATTTTCGTGCAAATCCGACGAAGATTGCGGCCGTGCATTCGTTACACACGCATACACACACAATTACAGTGCTTTTAAAGATAGAGAGGATTCAGCAATTGCTCATTAGTGTCCACATTCTCATGGTTGTTTCCTATACTGACTCATTGGAAAGAGCCATAAAAATACAGAATATTAAGGATGTTCATTATACAAGATACCGTTATTTGTGGTATTTGCTACATTAATTTATAAACATAGATTTATTTTTCTCGCTTTTTCATCGAAAGCTCATCCAGGAGCATCAAAGTTATGCTGCGTCATAAAAGGAAGATTTATAATTTCTACTACTATTTTTATATTCATAGATTTGTTTTTCTCGATTCTTCATCGAAAGCTCATCCAGGAGCATCAAAGATATGCTGCATCATAACAGGAACATTTATCAAATATGTTTGTATTTTTATATTCATAGATTTATTTTTCTCGCTTCTTCATCGAAAGCTCATCAAATAGCATCAAAGTTATTCTGCATCATAACAGGAAGCTTTATCAAATATATTTGTATTTTTATATTCATAGATTTATTTTTCTAGCTTCTTCATCGAAAGCTCATCCAAAAGCATCAAAGTTATGCTGCGTCCTAACAGGAACATCTATCAAATATAATTGTATTTTTATATTCATAGATTTATTTTTCTCGCTTCTTCATTGAAAGCTCATCCAGGAGCATCAAAAGTGATTCTGCATCATAACATGGACATTTGTCAAATATATTTGTATTTTTATATTCATAGATTTATTTTTCTCGCTTCTTCATCGAAAGCTCATCCAGGTGCATAAAGTTATGCTGCATCATAAGAGGAACATTTATCAAATATATTTGTATTTTTATATTCATAGATTTATTTTTCCAGCTTCTTCATCGAAAGTGCATCCAGGAGCATCAAAGTTATTCTGCATCACAACAGGAACATTTATCAAATATATTTGTATTTTTATATTCATAGATTTATTTTTCTAGCTTCTTCATCGAAAGCTCATCCAGGAGCATCAAAGTTATGCTGCATCATAACAGGAACATTTATCAAATATATTTGTATTTTTATATTCATAGATTTATTTTTCTCGCTTCTTCATCGAAACTTCATCTAGGAGCATCAAATTTATGCTGCATCATAACAGAAACATTTATCAAATAAATTATATTTTTATATTCATAGATTTATTTTTCTCGCTTCTTCATCGAAAGCTAATCCAGGAGCATCAAAGTTATGCTGCATCATAACAGGAACATTCATCAAATATATTTGTATTTTTATATTCATAGATTTATTTTTCTCGCTTATTACATTGAAAGCTCATCCAGGATCATCAAAGTTATGCTGCATCATAAGAGGAACATTTATCAAATATATTTGTATTTTTATATTCATAGATTTATTTTTCTCGCTTCTTCATCGAAAGCTCATCCAGGAGCATCAAAGTTATGCTGAATCATAACAGGAACATTTATCAAATATATTTGTATTTTTATATTCATAGATTTATTTTTCTCGCTTCTTCATCGACAGCTCATCCAGGAGCATCAAAGTTATGCTGCATCATAACAGGAACATTTATCAAATATATTTGTATTTTTATATTCATAGATTTATTTTTTTCGCTTCTTCATTGAAAGCTCATCCAGGAGCATCAAAGTTATGCTGCATCATAACAGGAACATTTATCAAATATATTTGTATTTTTATATTCATAGATTTATTTTTCTCGCTTCTTCATCGACAGCTCATCCAGGAGCATCAAAGTTATGCTGCATCATAACAGGAACATTTATCAAATATATTTGTATTTTTATATTCATAGATTTATTTTTCTCGCTTCTTCATCGACAGCTCATCCAGGAGCATCAAAGTTATGCTGAATCATAACAGGAACATTTATCAAATATATTTGTATTTTTATATTCATAGATTTATTTTTCTCGCTTCTTCATCGACAGCTCATCCAGGAGCATCAAAGTTATGCTGCATCATAACAGGAACATTTATCAAATATATTTGTATTTTTATATTCATAGATTTATTTTTTTCGCTTCTTCATTGAAAGCTCATCCAGGAGCATCAAAGTTATGCTGCATCATAACAGGAACATTTATCAAATATATTTGTATTTTTATATTCATAGATTTATTTTTCTCGCTTCTTCATCGACAGCTCATCCAGGAGCATCAAAGTTATGCTGCATCATAACAGGAACATTTATCAAATATATTTGTATTTTTATATTCATAGATTTATTTTTCTCGCTTCTTCATCGACAGCTCATCCAGGAGCATCAAAGTTATGCTGAATCATAACAGGAACATTTATCAAATATATTTGTATTTTTATATTCATAGATTTATTTTTCTCGCTTCTTCATCGACAGCTCATCCAGGAGCATCAAAGTTATGCTGCATCATAACAGGAACATTTATCAAATATATTTGTATTTTTATATTCATAGATTTATTTTTTTCGCTTCTTCATTGAAAGCTCATCCAGGAGCATCAAAGTTATGCTGGATCATAACAGGAACATTTATCAAATATATTTGTATTTTTATATTCATAGATTTATTTTTCTCGCTTCTTCATCGACAGCTCATCCAGGAGCATCAAAGTTATGCTGCATCATAACAGGAACATTTATCAAATATATTTGTATTTTTATATTCATAGATTTATTTTTCTCGCTTCTTCATCGAAACTTCATCTAGGAGCATCAAATTTCTGCTGCATCATAACGGAAACATTTATCAAATAAATTATATTTTTATATTCATAGATTTATTTTTCTCGCTTCTTCATCGAAAGCTCATCCAGGAGCATCAAAGTTATGCTGCATCATAACAGGTACATTTATCAAATATATTTGTATTTTTATATTCATAGATTTGTTTTTCTCGCTTCTTCATCGAAAGCTCATCCAGGAGCATCAAAGTTATGCTGCATCAAAACAGGACAATTTACAATTTTTATTTGTATTTTTATATTCATAGATTTATTTTTCTCGCTTCTTCATCGAAAGCTCATCCAGGAGCATCAAAGTTATTCTGCATCATAACAGGAATATTTATCAAATATATTTGTATTTTTATATTCATAGATTTATTTTTCTCACTTTTTCATTGAAAGCTCCTCCAGGAGCATCAAAGTTATGCTCCATCATAACATGAACATTTATCAAATATATTTGTATTTTTATATTCATAGATTTATTTTTCTCGCTTCTTCATCGAAAGCTCATCAAGGAGCATCAAAGTTATGCTGCATCATAACAGGAATATTTATCATATATATTTGTATTTTTATATTCATAGAAATTGTTTTTCACGCTTCTTACATTGAAAGCTCATCCAGGAGCATCAAAGTTATGCTGCATCATAACAGGAACATTTATCAAATATATTTGTATTTTTATATTCATAGATTTATTTTTCTACCTTCTTCATCGAAAGCTCATCCAGGAGCATGAAAGTTATGCTGCATCATAACAGGAACATTTATCAAATATATTTGTATTTTTATATTCATAGATTTATTTTTCTCGCTTCTTCATCGAAAGCTCATCCAGGAGCATCAAAGTTATGCTGCATCATAACAGGAACATTTAACAAATATATTTGTAATTTTATATTCATAGATTTATTTTTCTCGCTTCTTCATCGAAAGCTCATCCAGGAGCATCAAAGTTATGCTGCATCCTAACAGGAACATTTATCAAATATATTTGTAATTTTATATTCATAGATTTATTTTTCTTGCTTCTTCATCGAAATCATTTCTGCCGTAATGTGACTGGTTATTTTGAGGCAATTGGTATCGCCTTTAACTCAAGTTAATGCATCTTCTTCATAGCTCATCCAGTAGTATCAAAGTAATGCTTTATCATAACTGGAACATGTATCTCTCTTCCACTGGCTCCTTTGGTGCTGCTCAAAGTGGAATACAACAGTTTCAAAATCTTACTAGATGCATTGCAAATTAAAGAATCCGTTTGGGAGGTTATCAGAGAATTCAAAATGGTGGCCTTCCTGATGGGTCTACAAGGTGGCTTCACCAAGTTTCTGTGAGATTGAAAGAGTGGAATTTGTTAGATGAAAGGGTACAAGTGATAGAAATCCTCACCGGTTTTTTTCAAGATTTTCCCGTCAAGATTGGCTTTATTTCTGGCGTAATGTGACCGGTTTGTTTGAAGCAACTGGTATCGTCTGCAATTCCATAAAATTAAGGAATGTTCATTATTCAAGATTCCTTATTTATGTAGAATTTGCTACATTAATTCGTGTCCAAAGTCACAATTTTATATATCCAGCCCACGATTTTTAGAAATTTCAAAAATCCAAAATGTAATCTTTTAGAATTTTTCGTTAACACCGTGTTAAATATATTTGTATTTTTACACTCATATTTTTATTTTACTTTTTTGCAAATCAAAATCAGACAAATTTGAAAGGAACCAATTAACCACTTCAGCGTCTCTTGCATAGTGGACCCTTCCAAACGTCGAGCTGTCAAGAATGCGCCTGCTATCATATATCCAGACCCTTCTGTCAGTCACGCTGAACTGAGCTCTCTGTACCCACTCTTCCAACGAGAGCACTACCGTCTTTAGAAGAAAAAAAGCAATTCAGAAGAGGATGAATCATTGATCCAGATTACACTGGCACAGCTAAGGAGCGGAAGCCATACTAACCCAACCAAAAAGCCCTTTACAAGCTGATAAGAAATCTTGATCTCACGAAGTACAATGACGAGATTTTTGACGTCCAAAAAACAGGGGAATTTATGGCTTGTATCGAAGGTCATTATATACAATTCTTCGGATAGAGTAACTTGAAACCTTGAACTCCTCACAGATGATGTTAATTGTCATTCTGGGGGTTTTATTAATAATTTTTCCGCCTTTCGTACAAATCTATGTTTTACATTTGGCTACTCCTGTAGAAAACCCATCAGCAGCTTCTTGCTAATTTTGACAAGAATCGACCATGCAACTTTCAGAAAGTGAATAATCTCTAAACCACTGTGCACTGCCTTTAAGGCATCGATTATAGCATGCCTTTACATTGGCTGAGCTAGCTTGATATTTACTCGAAAAGAAATTAGAATCAGAACAAGTTAGAAAAAAAGAGCTATTAAAAGACGCGCCCTTAAAGAAATAAGCTCAACTGTATATATATATATATATATATAAATATATATATATTTCAGTTACATGTGTATGTATGTGTACATTTGTGTGTATATGTGTACATATGTGTATACTAATTCCTTAAAATAAGACAGTATGTATGTATGTAGAGGGAATATACGTAACATACACAAGCTGACAAAAGAAATAAAAATATAAATAGATTAAGAACACACAAGGGTCATTAAAAGATAAGAATAGAGATATCTCTCCTACCCTTTCTCGGACTAGTCTTAATTGTTTTTTTACCCTTCACGCAGGACTTTTTTCACTTTTGGGTCACTAACACACAAAAAAGTGAATGCCTACTATCGAGAATATTTAACATCGTAAAACATAATAAAATGAATTCCTTTTAATAATATGTGGGAATATCCACTCTTTGCCTGATGAAGGTTGCGAAACCAGAAACACGTGTAGCAAAATTTTGAAAAAATAAAGCATAATATTTTTTTTTAATCCACATTACACCCAAAACGATTGTGGTTTCTCTCTTCTTTTTAATATAGACACTTTTCTCTCGTAGGAACTACTGTGACCCCTTTCTTATATATATATATATATATATATATATATATATATATATATATATATATATATATATATAATGTGTGTGTCTGTGTGACTGTGTGCGTTTCATAGAAAACGGAGGTTTAGGTTTTTTATTTAATTTTTCTTGTGTTGTTATAATTTTCTTCATTTCTAGGCGTAAATTATGTACAACTTGTCCAAATGTTCTGCATGTCTGTTCACTTTCGAATGTAGTTTTAGCCATTATCAAGGTTGATCCTATTTTTTACTTTTACCTGAATATATAGATTTTCATGTACGTATCCAGAGACATAGGAATGTTTCATTTTACAAGCACAGTTAGCACATTGTGGGCGTGTTCATAGTTAATATTATTGAGTGTTGGCTTTGATAATAAGAAAATTATAAGAACGTGAGAAAAATGAAATAAAATACTTAACCGCAGTACCTCGTCAGTCGGTTTTAAAGAAACCTGTATAAAAGAGGGATTGCACAATTATATATATATATATATATATAATATATATATATATATATATATATATATATATATATATATATATATATATATATATATATACACGCAGAAACACAGAAACACACACACACATGAATGTTAACAACAAATACTTTTTCACACCGAACCCAGTTTTGCGGAATCAGAATCAAAGTTGAGTTTAAGCAAGCGAATGAGCCAATTGGAGTAAAGTGCCATGCAGATTTAAATTTTCCTACTTGTGACGAATGCCGCTATCGAATTTTTGCATGCTAGTTAATATTCGTGTCAGTCAGCTGCTGGCTCTCACGGTGGTCTATAGAATCTTCCTGCCTATTCGTGGCAGCCAGCTATAGACTCTCACTCTGGCCAGTATAAAATGGCCGCAAACTACATGAAAACTGCCGTAGAAACATGAAAAATTATTTCCACTATCGATAGCAGTTGGGAAATGCAAAGTTGGTCTTGGCCTTCCCGCTAACTTGGAGCATGTGCATGTAAATTTTGGTGCAAATCCGTCAAAAATTGCGGCCGTGCATTCGTCACACACACACACACATGCTGCCTTTTTATAGATAGAGATATATTCAAGGATGGCTTCTTTAGTTCATGTATATTCACTGAATGTAAATTTATCAAAATGCATTCGTTTTATATAGTCAAACATATAGACCCATATATACATATACACCAATTTGTCAGCATTTCTGGGTACATATCACACCTATTTTACGCTCTGGCGTACTCATCGATTCTTCCACACGTTTAACTATTCTTATTTTCCACACCTATTCCATTAAACTAATCAAAATCTCATCTTCTTCATAGACAGTCGATCCTCCGTCACTTCAACAAGGCAGACATATTGAATGTTTCAATGACATTTTTTTCGACTCAAAAGATGGATATTAACTGCCTATTTGACGCATGCGCAAAATAACAAATAGGTTCAAGCTAATTTACGTGTTTCTCTCTTTCTATCTCGCAGTTTTTTGTAGATCTTTATGGCGTGCATTGTACTGTGTATGTGCGTGTTTCCAAAAGAAAACTGGGAAAAGAAACTTTGAATATGGAATGGTAATGGTAATATTAACTGTTTCCTTAAATTGAAATATTGCGCATTTATCGGCCATTGCTACTAATTCCCGCTTTTCTTTCCTCCCTAGCAATCGGGCTGGTATCAAAGAATAGTATCTGTTCTCTTCGAATGGAAAAGGTAATATTAACTGTTTCCTTGTAAGGAATCGTTCGGTATTCATTAACTAAGAAGTCTGTACTACTATATGTTGAAATTTACAAATTTTTTCATTAAAAAAATTTTTCAAGATGATTTTTTTTCGTGTCTAGTTACTGTTATTGCTCCTTCCAGTGATGAGTGGGGTTTCCTTCCTAACCTTTTGTTCCATGTAATGTGCAACGTCTAAATTCTGATTATGTTATTATTTTCTCTTCAAGTTACAAATCCATATTAGTTGCTGTTGTTATCCTAAAATAATCGTGGCTTCTGTTACTTGTTACAGTTCTTTGTGTGTCTGTACGCCAGTTCACGATGTTCGATGAAAAATGGCCCTTGCTAAGTGTTGTGGTGTCCTCCCTCTAAAGAGTCTTTGTTGGACTCTTCCGGCTACTATAAAATTAGTAGAAGAGAAAACCTTGGGGGAACAGTCGCACAGATTTTTCAACTGTCAAACGCTCTTCTTCAAGCAGAAAGGAACCCGGACAGTCTCTGGACCCGTTTAGGTAGTGAATATTTTTGGCTGAACCTACGGGCTAGGAGAAACCACAATAAACCGGCCTTGTGCCACATACACCCATGTGGGTGAGGCTGTTAAATATTAACAGTCGCACAGATTGTTCAACTGTCAAACTCTCTGCCTTGAGCAGAGAGGAACCCGCACCAGGCTTTGCCGAAAAGCAAATGTTCGCCCTGGGAGTGGGGTATACAGGCTCTGAACCCGTTTATGAGGATTCTAAGGGAATATTTTTTACCGAGCCTGTGGGCTCGGTGAACCTACGGTAAACTCGGCCTTGTGCCAGATACATCCCTCGTGGGAGGTGTCTGTTAAATATTAACAGTCGAATAGATTGTTCTACTGGGCTGTGACTGTTCGCAGCTACTGTCGAGCTCTCTGCCTTTGGGCAGAGAGTAACCCGAACGAGACTTTGCCGAAGGGCAAAGTTTCGACTGGGGAGGTAGACAGGCCCTGAACCCGTTCATGCGGGTTCTAAGGGAATATTTTTGGCCGAGCCTACAGGCTTGGAGACCCACGCTAAACTCGGCCTTGTGCGGCATACATTCCTAGGAGGTGGCTGTTAAGTATAACAGTCGAATAGATTGAACGCTGGGTCAACCGACACACACTCACTAGTCGTGTAATACTCTACTGTTGTACTTACTGTTTAATGTATGATATATCTGCATTATTATCTTATAATAATATAATATCTTATTTCTTTGACCATTTACTTGATCACAACACTAAAACATACAGGCTAATCATTAAACTGGAAAACACTTGTTTGCAACTGAGAGTTTACATGATTATTAACTGGTTTGACTCCACGCATGACATCCATATAAAAAAACTCGATCTGACGAGGCTTTTTAAAAAAATGAACTGAGTTCTTAGGTGATGGATTTGATTTTTTACCTATTTACCGATGTTGGAAATATTTACACCCACCACAGTTAAGTTTCCTTATAATAATGCTAAATTACTTGTAACTGGTCCATACACCGAAGTACTTGAAGAATTTAATATTATCTAATTCTACAACTTGAATTTTTATGATGGATCAATGGTTTGTTTCATCATTGCCTTCATCCCAATTCCAGACCATAATTTCTGTTGTGGTGGAAAGGTTTATCTTGATTCCTCTTTCTTCGAACTCTTGGTAGAAGGCGTTGATCTTTTGTCCAAGATGAAAAGGGCATTTGTGTGAATTTGTGTTAGATTCGTCGCACAAGTTTCCATTTTAAACTTGAGAAAAAATCCCTCCAAAACCATGACTCGACCAATATCCCGACTCTGAACTTAGGATATACACACGGAAGGCAACTAGATGTCAGAAAGTTATATAAACGACTGGCCTATGTGAGAAAAATGTAAAATCCCTTGAATCTTCACAAGAAGATCGAACGTTTGAATGAAGGCCCGAAACAACATACCCTTGAGTATCCGAGGTTAATTTGATTTGATAAAGTCCAGAAGTGAATAAGACATTATATATATATACATATTTTTACGTGTGTGTGTGTGTGTGTGTGTGTGTGTGAAATAATTTTTCAACACGTAAAATGATTTCTTATTCACATCTGGACTCAATCAAATCAAATTAACCTCGGTCAGTCAAGGGTATGTTGTTTCGGGCCTTCATTCAAATTTCGATCTTCTTGCGAAGAAGAAGTGAACATAAACAGGAAGTGAACATAAACAGGAAGTGAACCCCGCCATTGAATTTAGGAAAGACATAAGGAAAGGAACCAGATATCATCAAGTTATATAAACGTCTGACCTATGAGAGGATAAGGTAGAATGCGTTCAATCTTCGCAAGAAGATCGAAAGTTTGAATGATGGCTAGAAACAACATACCCTTGAGTGACCGAGGTTAATTTGATTTGATGGGGTGCAGAAGTGAATAAAAAATTATTTTACGCGTTGAAAAATTATTTTAGTATTTTTATCAGATTTCCATAACACACAGAGACATATACAGGCACACACAGACAACACAAAGACATATATTTTTAATACTTTAAAATTTTATGAGTAGACGCTCCGTTTATTTAAAATGCACAAATATGGGTATCCACTAAAAATAACGTTTGAATTAATAAAAATAATTCTTTACACACACGCACACACACACACACACACACACATATATATATATATATATATATATATATGTATGTATGTATGTATGTATGTACTGTTGAATCCCCTGGCAACAGGGCTGCGAAGGCCTTCTTGATATAAGGAATTGGTTACAAAGTTCGGATATGAGAGGTTATATTTAGATTAAAATAAAAGAACTGTAATCGGGTTTAACATTTATTTTCAAATTTTGATAGTAAACAAAATAAGCTAATGGTGAGTGAAATATAACTGAATTGATTTTAAGGAGAAATAATTAAATTATTTAATGTTAATGAAAATTCATTAAATTAAGTCTGCCACGTATGCAAAACAAATAATGTAACGTGGATTTTTTAATCGCTGTTGCATGATGATTCTTTCTCTTCTAATGTCATTCTCAACTTTTTCTGCATTTCGTTTTGCTTTTGTTCTTGAAATTTTTTAAACGAAAGACATTTTAATTATGCGTGTGTTATTGCAATCGTCAGAGCTGAATGCTGGCTTTCTTTCCATAAAACTGACAACCTTTTCAATAGCTTTTTTCAATTTCAGAGCAGGTTTCATCACAATAATGTTTTATATTTCCTTTTTCATTGTGACAGTGTGAACGCTGGAGAATAGTTTCTTTGGAAGATTTTATATCATACAATGTTGACTTTCCTATTTTGAATTCAGCCATTAGTTACAATGAACTTTCACCAGCGTCTAGTCTGTTTAAAATTTCCACTTTTTGCGATAACTCCAAAGTTGTTCTTTTCCTCTTATTCCCATCATCTTTTGCACCAATTCAAGCCATTAGGGTGAAATAAGCAGAAGCAATTATACAAAGAAAATTTCTTGAAAAACAGAAATTTTAAATCAGTTACATATCACCGAAATAGTTCCAATATACGCATCAAAATCATGTCCGGATATGCGGGATTCCGGATATGAGACACTACGGATATGAGGGATTCCGGATATGAGGGATTCTACTGTAATAACAACTGAAAATTGCTGGATACTATACATCATTAACCAGGAAATCCACAATGATATGCCTGGCCTTTCGAGTTGATTGAATTGGATCTAGGCAAGGTTGGCAATGGGAGTAACAGCTTTTTGCTTCTATTGCCTGGATAGGAAAATGTTACTATCAACTATTGTCACATGCTTGTGACGAGAAATACTCTGGGTAGAGAAAGCAAACAGGAAAGGATGCCGGCATTTCTAAAGAATTCAGCCGGAGTTTGAACAGTTTCCCATTTTCTGTGTTATACCACCTATACCTTCGCATCCTGACGCTACCAGATCTTCGCTAACTTTCATTGTTTCTAATTGTAATCTTTTAAAATTTTCATTTTCTTTTATTAAAAGTAACAGAGCACAAAACTGTAGACGGTTACTGAATGTGGTGTCTGATATGAATATAAGTGGATTGAGTGACTGATTTGTTTTTTTATGGGTTATCAACCTTTTGTAGGCTATTTAAAGCCAGAAAATATTTTAGATCGTAAGAGTTTTACTATTACAAGTCATACTAATTAATCCATAATTTGGGGAAGAAGGGATGGATTAATCCCTTTCCCATGTGGATTTGGAAGTGAATGTAACGAACCCGACTGGAATTGGAACTCGGATCTCCGATTTCAAATTTCGAGGCCTTATCCATTAGACCATCCGTATATCTAAACTTACAACTGATATTTCCAAGTGAACACCCATCTAGAAACTGACCAAGCTCGATTTTGCTTAACTTCGGTGATCGAACGAGAGGCGATGATATGGCCGTAAGCGAATCTAAGAGAAAGTGGAAGGAAATTAAGATTATGAGGATAAGGAGGATGGATAAAATTTGACCCTTAACTGGAAGATGTCACGGTTAAGGCTTTCAGAGAAGGATCCACAAGGGAGTCTGTTCCACAGTCTAAGAGTTCTTGATAAGGAAACTGAGTGGAATCTTCTTAGATTTGGAATATGGGGGAAATTAGGGTGATTCGGTTCCATGGATACAGCATGGCGGGTCCTAGCAGAGAAATAGTGAACTGGAGCAACCAAAGAACGGAAGTAACGGATTTTGTTTTTATTTCATTAAAAGGAAAGTGAGTACGTTTTGTTTTTTGTTTGTTTTTTGTTTTTGACCTCATTCGAAAGAGATGAAAACTTCTTTCTCTCTTCCACCTCTCACTTTCTCTCTCTCTCTCTCAAGTTTGAATGAAGGCCCGAAACAACATACCCCTGAGTGTCCGAGGTTAATTTGATTTGATGGAGTCCAGAAATGAATAAGAAATCATTTTACGTGTTGAAAAATTATTTTAGTATTCCTCTCAGATTTCAGTAGCACGCACACACACACACACACAGTACAAACACATACATACACACACATGCTCACACACTCTCTCTATCACTATCTCTTTCTCTTTCTTTCCCTATAGCTCACTCGCTCTCTCTCGCACACACACACACAGTGCATCTATCTATCTATCTTTTTACTTCCAACGGGCTGAATTGATATCTCAATTCTGCAGATAAGGACTGAGATTTCGTGTTTATTAGTATTCTGCCTATCCAAAGACGTCGGGCAAAACTTTCGATGTTATCAAGGCATTAAAAAAGTGCGTGACCACAACGGAAACCCTGAAAAAGATGCACATATAAAAAAAATGTTAAAAAAAGAAGAACAGACACCCGCATCTACACAAACAAAGACCAATGCCTTCAGCGCCTCTATATCTGATAGGAATCACAAACTTCTTTTTTTATAAATATAGATTAGCTGAGTTGCTTTCTGGTGACATACTGTCTATTGTAAAAACAGAGTTCGCGATTGGTTGACAAAAAACCACAGCATTCCTTGTTTTTCGATTGGTTGACAAAAATTTAACAAAAGTCATTATTCCTTCGACACAGTATTTTATCTGATTGGACAAACCCGGAAACTAATTTCATTTTCTCTTCGTAATTAAAATAATTACAGATGTAATTATGAATGTTAATTATATTAATCTGTTTTCCTTATCGTCGAATTGTGTGCGTATAGCTACGTCTTCTATTATGAGTTCTTATAGCTCTCCACAGCGTCTCATATCATTTTGCCCTTTTTTCTTCTGTTCTGTCATCTATCCGGAGAGATTCGTTACGTAGGTTACTCGCTATTTCACCTTACATCTCTTTTTTCAAAATCATTTCACCCTATATAATGCCACTCAAATCAGCTTCTCTTGTGACGATATAGTATAGAAATGTTGTTCCAGTATATCCTGTGGGTTTTAAATTCTCTAGGCCTTTTTCCTTGGTATGTCTTTCAGACATTTCAGCTATCGATTTCTTATTGCAAGTGTAAATTTCTTTGTTGTTCCTATTTTCATTAAAACTGCACCATTGCTTAAAAGTTCTGCCCATAGAACTCTTACCATTCTTTAATAGAATCACTTCAGGAATATTCTTCGCCTGTGAAGTGACTGTGTATCATAAATTAATATATAGCATTTTACATATTGCATAACATTTCAGTTCTATTTTCTTTGCTTCTAGGAACATTTTCATATCTCTTAATACTTTGCTTATTTTCCAGGAGGCATCTTTCGCTATACCTGTGCATTTTGGATTTCTATGTTACACTTTCAATCGTTTGTTGCTCCACTACTAGATAGTTAAAATTTTTGCACCTGCTTGATTCCAAATACGTAACTTACACACATGACTTTCTCTCCCTCTCTCTCTCCCTCTCTTTCTCTCCCTCTCTCACACACACACTCATTTATACTCCGTACATTTCCTTAATATAACATCGTATTCACTATTACTTGATACCTTACTTCCTACAGTTCTATTAATGATCTATATCCACCTAAATATTTGTTGTATGACTACTTATATTATAGTGATATATTAAGCTAAACTTAATATTCTACAAAGACAAATGGGAGATTTTAAATTAGAAGATTGTGTTACATCAGTTTTTCCATGTAAGGAAGACATGCTTGCCTAGAAAATCAGCACTCAAATTCCTCTAGTTTACCTGGGACTGAACAGTGTACAGTGATACCAATGGGAGACATATAACTCATTCAGCCTCGAGACAGATCAACACATTATAACACTTAGATGTTCATTATTCATCCAAACAAATTTAGCAACCAGTAAGCCATCCCTACTACTACTTATACACATAGTCAGTCAATCAGTTAAGTGTCATACGTAATACACCCTTGGGTGATAATGTATCTTTCGATATATGACTGACGAGACAGACTTTTTTCCCGCAGTAGATTGCCATTTCTTTTTGCGGTAAACCAGTTGCCATCCAAGGCTATAGAACCTAGTCTATCCTGCTATTTAGCTGGGGGTAGAAGAAGAAGATTCATACCTTTCCCAAGAATATTTGTGGGTAAGTGGATCTAACAACTCCACTGGAATTCAAACTCGGTGTCATGGGATAATTCAGTAAATTAACTCATAATAGCGTATTGGTTATCAATCTCGTTTTACAGAAAATTATTGCAATAGTAGTACTGTTTTCTCTTTGGTGCTGTATGTTTGTGACGTTGTGACATAGTTTTATGCTAATACCAAATTATAATGATACTGTAATGATAATAGACACAGTATGATGTTGCTTAGACTTCCAAATTGCGTCGAGTCGTAAAAAGGACTTTTGTCCTCCAGTGTTTAGGACTAAAGAAATAAGAAGAAAACGTTTATCAAGAATAATTGTTTCTCTTTCAGCGAAATTGGTATAAAAATACTTTGTCGGTAACATGATATTTAACTCGTTGTAAGGAGAAGATTTCATGGAGGAAGTATACTAAACTGTGTCTGGGGCTTCATTTATAGGTACATTATTCAAAAACACTATTTAATTCTAGTGTGTCATCATATTTCTACACAACTGCTGCTGTTTATTTTGATCATAATGGGTTACATGTTATATAATTTAAAGACCAATGAAACTACTCTATACTCATTTCAAATTTTAAAAATATATAAATAGCCAGAGGCCGTGCAGAAAATCCAACTACAGTGTAGATATCAAGGATCACAAACCAGGTAAATTTTAGCAACCAGTAAGTCATTACTACTCCATGCATATAGATCCGAATCGACAGTAAGAACTCCATAAAAGAGCCTTGATGTTTTTAAGTATAAAATTGATTATTAATTAGTCATAGGAAATAGATCTTATTGCTGATAGGAGACATAAGATAATACGATATATCAAAGTCCATTTCTTTACAATTACCAGGACGTAGGCGGTCATAACTCACCACAGATTTCTTTTCTTTATTATTCCTGAATTGCCATTAATATTTTACGAAAATTATAAAGTGGTTTCCTGTTTCCTTATCCACAATTTGGAAATCAGAGTTTTTCTTCTTTAAGATAGGTTGCCATCCAAGAGTCCAGTCCGTTCTGCTATTTAACCTATACCGGGGGATACTTAGTCGTGCCTTTTTCAAGGCTATTAGTGCGAAAAAGACTTGGCCGAAATGTAAACTTGTCTTAGCGATTTTTAAAAGAACTTTCTTACGACTTAATATATGTGAAGATATGATTTAAGGTTTCATCTTTCCATGATGGCGAAACTTTACTTTTATGAATGTTAAAATAAACGTGGTTTGGGTAGTGTAATGGACATTATCACGGGGAATGGTCCTGGAGAGGCGAGTTCAAATTCAAGATTAGTCTGTTCACGTTTATTTGCGAAATCGAACTAAGACGGCTTTGCGAAAATATTCCATGTAGATAGGACTTACTTGCATTGAACATCAGCATTCGACATGAATGCTTCCGATTGAACACAAACACTGACCACAGTTAAAAGTAGGGGATGAAAAACTACCTCATGCAAGTCTATTAATGACCTGGTTAGGCGTAAGCGTAAACAAATTAAATAAGAAGAATGTGTCGCGCCAATCTTCTAAATAAAACAAAATGCTGATATTTACCACGGCGTAAACAGTGACTGATAAATTTACAATGATTCCAGCCGGTAGCCATTTATGGCATTTCTTCTTGTCTACGGCTCGATAAATGGTATTCTTTCAAATGCATCTTATGAAGAGCTAATATTTGATAACAAAATGAATGAAATGACAGTACTAATTAGTGAATATCACTAATGACTCCCATGAATATGGCTCTCATTAATTTTCATTATTATTTATCACAAAGGCCTACAAATTACGAGTTAATCGACCAACACCGAATCAATAATTATCAAGTAAAAAGTAGCTGCAGTTTGGTCGCAATTACTTGAGGTATGTGTAGGCGGACTACAGTGGCTAGAAGTCATCCTTTTCTTTATTGATACCTATTACTAAGTTTTGCTTGGTATCTTACAACACTAATCAGCAAGAGACGCCGTTAGAGCTATTATGTATATTTATACTAAAGTTCACCCCATACAATTGTCAAGAGCCACTCAAAGTAGAGGGTTACTGTTAAAATGGTTAGGATCATGGTGTTTTGCGATATGAATGAAAGTTTAGGTAGTAGGAAGATTACATGTGTATTAGTGTATTAGTAACTTAAATATCCTGACCCAGGATTCGAACTCTGTTTCTCAATACTCTTTCTTACATAGATAACTATAACGCCACTCAGTGCCTCTAGGTTTAAACTAGCGGCTGAATTGAACAGATCGAGAGATGATTTTGGTACTGACTGGGCTCTTTTTTTTTACTAAATTTTACGTTATATAATGTTCGAGAGCCACTCAAGGTAGAGGATTACAGTCGGCAATGATGAATGACGTGTGTGATAGGAGTGGAAGAGAAGCTGGCTGGTAGGACGTGAACATTATGGGGATTGATAACAATTAACCTTTGACTTGAAGAGATCAAGAATATAAAGTTCAGGGAAGCATCCACATGGGAGCCTTTATCACAAAGTAGCATTTCTTGGGAAAAAAAAGCTGTCTGAGTGAAACTTTATTCAAACATTTGGCATTCGACACCGTGGAGGGAGCATGGTATGTCCTGGTTGTAAATTTCTAAACTGGCGGAACTAAATGATGAAGCACATCTGAAATTTTGCCATATAAATAGCAAAGAATCTATAAATAGCATAGTGACTTTCCTTTTGTGGGAAACAAGCTGCCAAATCAAAAATAAGTCCACCCACAAAGTTCCGTAGATGAATTTGCGGCAAAATGACAAGTGTACAACTGCAGCACAGATATATCAACAGGACACTTTTCTCTTCTAAACCATGGCTGACACTGCCGTGTCTACAGTAAGAGAATGCACAAACCATTTTGCACATCATCTTTATCGTATGTAGGAGAACTTTTCAAGTACTGATAAAATATGGCTGAAAGTGTCGGTCTACAGGGATAGAATGAGGTGATCATTTTACACAGTATCTTTATCGTATATATGAGAACTTTTCAAGTATTGAAGAACCATGGCTGAAATTGTCGGGTCTAGAGGGATAGAATGAGGTGATCATTTTACACAATATCTTTATCGTATATATGAGAACGTTCCAAGTATTGAAGAACCATGGCTGAAAGTGTCGGGCGTATAGGGATAGAATGAGGTGATCATTTTACACAGTATCTTTATCGTATATATGAGAACTTTTCAAGTAATGAAGAACCATGGCTGAAAGTGTTGGGTCTAGAGGGATAGAATGAGGTGATCATTTTACACAGTATCTTTATCGTATATATGAGAAACTTTCAAGTATTGAAGAACCATGGCTGAAAGTGTCGGGTCTATAGGGATAGAATGAGGTGATCATTTTACACAGTATCTTTATCGTATATATGAGAACTTTTCAAGTATTGAAGAACCATGGCTTAAAGTGTCGGGTCTATAGGGATAGAATAAGGTGATCATTTTACACAGTATCTTTATCGTATATATGAGAAATTTTCAAGTATTGAAGAACCATGGCTGAAAGTGTCGAGTCTATAGGGATAGAATGAGGTGATCATTTTACACAGTATCTTTATCGTATATATGAGAAATTTTCAAGTATTGAAGAACCATGGCTGAAAGTGTCGGGTCTATAGGGATAGAATGAGGTGATCATTTTCCACAGTATCTTTAACGTATATATGAGAAATTTTCAAGTATTGAAGAACCATGGCTGAAAGTATCTGGTCTAGAGGAATAAAATGAGGTGATCATTTTACACAGTATCTTTATCGTATATATGAGAAATTTTCAAGTATTGAAGAACCATGGCTGAAAGTGTCGGGTCTATAGGGATAGAATGAGGTGATCATTTTCCACAGTATCTTTAACGTATATATGAGAAATTTTCAAGTATTGAAGAACCATGGCTGAAAGTATCTGGTCTAGAGGAATAAAATGAAGTGATCATTTTACACAGTATCTTTAACGTATATATGAGAAATTTTAAAGTATTGAAGAACCATGGCTGAAAGTGTCTGGTCTACAGGGATAGAATGAGGTGATCATTTTACACAGTATCTTTATCGTATATATGAGAAATTTTCAAGTATTGAAGAACCATGGCTGAAAGTGTCGAGTCTATAGGGATAGAATGAGGTGATCATTTTACACAGTATCTTTAACGTATATATGAGAAATTTTCAAGTATTGAAGAACCATGGCTGAAAGTGTCGTGTCTAGAGGGATAGAATGAGGTGATCATTTTACACAGTATCTTTATCGTATATATGAGAAATTTTCAAGTATTGAAGAACCATGGCTGAAAGTGTCGAGTCTATAGGGATAGAATGAGGTGATCATTTTACACAGTATCTTTATCGTATATATGAGAAATTTTCAAGTATTGAAGAACCATGGCTGAAAGTGTCGGGTCTATAGGGATAGAATGAGGTGATCATTTTCCACAGTATCTTTAACGTATATATGAGAAATTTTCAAGTATTGAAGAACCATGGCTGAAAGTATCTGGTCTAGAGGAATAAAATGAGGTGATCATTTTACACAGTATCTTTAACGTATATATGAGAAATTTTAAAGTATTGAAGAACCATGGCTGAAAGTGTCTGGTCTACAGGGATAGAATGAGGTGATCATTTTACACAGTATCTTTATCGTATATATGAGAAATTTTCAAGTATTGAAGAACCATGGCTGAAAGTGTCGGGTCTACAGGGATAGAATGGGGTGATCATTTTACACAGTATCTTTATCGTATATATGAGAAATTTTCAAGTATTGAAGAACCATTGCTGAAATTGTCGGGTCTACAGGGATAGAATGAGGTGATCATTTTACACAGTATATTTATCGTATATATGAGAAATTTTCAAGTATTGAAGAACCATAGCTGAAAGTGTCGGGTCTATAGGGATAGAATGAGGTGATCATTTTACACAGTATCTTTATCGTATATATGAGAACTTTTCAAGTATTGAAGAACCATGGCTTAAAGTGTCGGGTCTATAGGGATAGAATGAGGTGATCATTTTACACAGTATCTTTATCGTATATATGAGAAATTTTCAAGTATTGAAGAACCATGGCTGAAAGTGTCTGGTCTATAGGGATAGAATGAGGTGATCATTTTACACAGTATCTTTATCGTATATATGAGAACTTTTCAAGTATTGAAGAACCATGGCTGAAAGTGTCGTGTCTAGGGGGATAGAATCAGGTGATCATTTTACACAGTATCTTTATCGTATATATGAGAACTTTTCAAGTATTGAAGAACCATGGCTGAAAATGTCGGGTCTAGAAGGATAGAATGAGGTGATCATTTTACACAGTATCTTTATCGTATATATGTGAAATTTTCAAGTATTGAAGAACCATGGCTGAAAGTTTCGGGTCTCGAGGGATAGAATGAGGTGATCATTTTACACAGCATCTTTATCGTATGTATGAGAAGCTTTTAATGTAGAAGAACCATGACTGAGAGTGCTAGTGATGCGATCATTTCATCCAGCATCATTATCGTATGCATGAGAATCTTCAGAGTATAGTTGAACTGCCTGCTTGAAAACGGTTTTCCTTGAAGAATAAAATTCAAAATTCTCAGCACTTGACGAAAACACTAGGGAACCGGTCAATCGTTTGCTTTTCGTTCTGTTTTTATAGTTAGCTGACTTTACGATCATTTCCTTGAGGAAAAAAGAAATAACAAATTCATTCAAATAAAGATGATCGCTTTTGGCTATATTGTGACAGCTGTCATGACAACCAATATATTTTTTTATTTTATCAAAATTGTCGCATTTTTTGCTTATTAATTCTAAATTTGAAGATGGATGAAAATAAGAAACGTTTTTATCTATTATTCGTTTCTTTTATATAGTTTGAAAAGAGTGAAAAAGAACGATTTCTATAATTTATGGAGGTTTCAATTTTCTTCTATTTGATATGTTTCTTCAGGACGAAAGCGATCAAACCTTTCCACAACTTCCTATACTTTGTAGTACTTAGTAATCTTTGTCTTTTTACTTTCACATCGCACTCTTTTCTATCATATTCCCACAAGCTTAGATTATTCTCTATTTCAGTCTTGTCTTCAGTGTATCCTTTGAGTGTCAAATTTTCCCAGCCTTCTTTCGTCATTATGTCTCTCAGCTGTTTCAACACACTCTTTCCTATTAAGTATACGTGTTCTAATATTGCCCTTTTTCTTAAACTTTTATCGTTGCTCATATGCTCAGTCCGTGGTATTCTCAGCATCCTTCTGTAGAACAACATTTCTGTTGCCTTAAGTCTCCTCTTCATTTGCGAAGAGATTGTCCCACACTCTCCGCCATATTGGAGGATTGATATTAGGTAGATAGATGTTCAGCACTCTTTTCTTTGTTTCTCACGATATTTTTCTGTTTCTTAATACTTTGCTTAATTTTTGGAAGGCATCTTTTGCCCTACCAAAGCGCCTTTCAATTCATGTATAACCTTTTCCCGCCCCCTGTTAAAACACTTCCCATGTATTTAAATATCTCCCATTTGTAACTCGTGCTTTGTATTCTTCGTTTGGCTGACAACCGCATATTGTTTCGTCCTTTCTTCTCACTTTCCTTTCGACCTTTCTGCAGTTTCCGTCCTGCATCTGTTATCAACACTGTGTCATCTGCATATTTTCTGTTGCTAAGATTACTACCTCCAGTAATAAATCCTTTTTTTAAATCCATCAAAAGAGTTGAGAACATGAAATATCTTGGCTCTCACATAATAAATTCCAAAAAAAGACTTTAACATCCGCATAGCTCTTGCATGGGATGCGTGTAACAAACTTCACAACATTTGGCGCTTGAACCTTCCATCCTTCTTAAAATCCAAAACTTTCGAAACATTTATTCAAACAGTCCTACTGTATGGATCAGAAACTTGGCTCATCTTGAAAGACAACTGGATAAAACATACAAATCTACTTAGGAAAATCCAGATCAGTTGGAGACTACATGCAACGCTTGATACAGTTTTCAAGGAACTGTGACCAATCTCTATTAAGCTCAAACAAAAACTATTGCAGTTTGCCGGCCACTACCATCGACGAGACAGGGAAATCGTCTCATTCTTACTCCTATGGCACCGATCTAGAAATGTTTTCTCACGAAAATTGACTTTCACAGACACCACAGCTCGGGTCTCAGGGTTGGACTTTGGGGATTTAGGGACACGGCCGAACATGTGGAAAGGGATTGTCAATGGAGTACGGGTTAAGGTGGAAAGGATGATGATAATAATGATAAATAAATCCTGGTAGGACTTCTACTTCCATCAGGATCAGCTCACTGTAAAGTTCGGACATGCACCCATGACTTACGCCTCTTTCTTTTTATATAGGTGCATTTACTTAAGTGAGTTTTATATCCTTAAAGAGACGGTTTGCTCCCGCTGTAAGTTTTCGATTATTCTAATATCATTCCCAAATAAAATCAAATTTTCCTAGTAGTTCAAATAATTCTTAGTGATGTAACTTATTAGATGCTTTCACATAATCGATAAAACATAGGTATATATCCTTCTGTATTTTATTGCTCTTTCTGCTACGATTCTGAGAATAAATATCGCATTTTTTCTTCCATTATCTTTAACAAAACCGCACCGTTCTTGTACGCATCGTGGGTAGGACGATAAACTACATTCGCGTCCTGGGTAAGACGATAAACTATCAGGTCATCCCATAAGTTCTGTCCGAATTTTGAATAAAGAAAACAAGTGACCAAATGTTACATTTAATTACAGATTCAATCAACAATGTATTTTCCCTGATTATCTATGACTTCCTTCCATCTATTCTTACTAATTCCATTACTGTAAAATTCTTTTGGCTTTGATTCGAAGAACTCACAAATGTCAGTTTTAACCTCTTCCTGTGTTACAAAAGCTGTTTCTTACGAAACAAATGGTAGTCTGAAGGAGCAAGATCGGGAGAATAAGGTGGATGAGAAATTTTCTCCCAACCAAGTTCTTCGATCTTTTGTGACGTGATTCTTGCTGCGTGGGGTCGCACATTGTCCTGATGAAACATCACCTCTTTTCGATTCACTGGAGCAGGTTTTTTTTCCTCAAAGCTTGGTTCAAACGAATTGCTGACAGTATATTTGAGCATAAATTGTTGCATTAGGTGGTAAGAATTCAAAGTGGATTATTCGTTGGTGATCCCATCAGATTGAAAGAAGAACCTTTTGCCCATGAAGTTCCCTTCTCGGCTGTGGCTGGGGTCCTTCCCCTTTACCAAGCCACTATCTACGACACTTAACATTTCGATAAAAGATCCATTTTTCGTCGCAAGTCACAAGTCTATCCAAAAAAGGTGAAACAAGTTGGCGAGAATGGAGAGAAGAGCAGATGTCAACTCGGGATTTGAGGTTGTTTTCAGACAATTCATGAGGCACCCATTTTCCAAGTTTAGGAACTTTTCCAAGTTGTTGAAGATGACAATGAACAGTTGTATGGTTTGAGCTGAGAACAACTGCCAATTCCTCAACTGATAAAGCAGGATTTTCTTCAAGGGCTGCTTCAAGAAGCTTTTCATCAAACTCAACTGGACGTCCAGTTCGATCTTCATCTTCAAGGGTGAAATTTCCATCTCTGAATTTTGCAAACCATCTTCTGCAAGTTTTTTCATTCATACATTCCTCTCCATAAATTGAGTGAATGTTTCTAGCCGCTTCGGCTGCTGAGTTTCCTTTCTTGAACTCATAAAGCATTATGTGCCTCAAATGATTCTTGGGTACTTCCATAAAATATTTCGTTCATTTTAAAAAAATGTAAAATTCGGACAGAACATATGGGATGACCTGATACATCCGCGTCCTGGGTAATACGATAAACTACATCCGCGTCCTGGGTAATACGATAAACTACATCCGCTTCCTGCATAAGACGATAAACTATATCCGCGACCTGGATAAGACGATAACCTACATGCGAGCCCTGGTTAAGTCGATAAACTACATCGGCGTCCTGGGTAGGACGATAAACTACATCCGTGTCCTGGGTAGGACGATAAGCTACATCTACGTCCTGGATATGACGATAAACTACATCCGCGCCCTAGGTAAGACTATAAACTACATCCGCGTCCTGGGTATGACGATAAACTACATCCATGTCCTGGGTAGGACGAAAATCTACATCTACGTCCTGGATATGACAATAAACTACATCCGCGTCCTGTGTAGGACGATAAACTACATTCGTGTCCTGGGAAAGACGATAAACTACATCCGCATCCTGGGTAAGATGATAAACTACATCCGCATCCTGGATAAGACGATAAACTACATCCGCGTCCTGTGTGGGACGATAAACTATATCGGCGTCCTGGGTAGGACGATAAACTACATTCGTGTCCTGGGTAGGACGATAAGCTACATCTACGTCCTGGATATGACGATAAACTACATCCGCGTGATAAACTTCATCCAACCGCAAGGCCTCTATCAGGAGGTTTTGAGGAGCCTGGAACCACCTCTTAATTACTGATTTACCACTTTGACCCAGGGTGGTACCACCTGTTAGGGTCCCAGATATGGGAAAAGAGTTAACCTCCCACCCCCACAAAATTCAGGTCAAAAGGCGTAGAAAGAGGAAAACAAAGAAAAAAATTGATATCAGAAATACATTTTTGATTAAAAAAATTATTACTGCAATAAATTATTATTACCAGTAATACATTTTTAAGAAAGAAATATTACCAACAATATATTTTGGGGGAAAATATTACCAGAAATACTTTTTGTAAAAATATATTACATGCGATAAAAATCTTGCCGGTATTAAATAACCCATTGAGGTTGATATGTCGTAAAACAAAATAAACCAAACCGTTCTTGTACTATTTCTGCTTTAAGGTTTCGATATGAGTTGTAATTCAAAATGATATCTTTATGGCAAAACTTTGGAACCATATCCCTGCAAATAGTAAGGGCGTGATTATTCATTTCCCTAAAAGGAAGTATTCGGCAATTACCGACCGAATATTTACCATAAATGTCAGTTGAAATTTGTTTATTAGGTTGAGTCATAAATAATTCCAGTTTTTTCGAATAATAAAATACAACTACTTTACGAGGCAAAAAAAAAACTGACGCACCCATAGAAAGTCGATTTTTGTATTTTTACTAAGAGAAATGAGTAATAGAATTCGTTTATTAACTTGGGTATTAATACAGGAAGTGTACATATATAGAAGTTAAAAAAAATGGTTTAGTATTTTGTTGGCTAACCTTTGTATTTAATAACGGACTTAATTCTTCGTGGTATGCTAGAGACTAAATTCTAAATTTCGAACAATGTAAAAACTATACTTCATCAGATCTTTTAAACTGGCGCTACGAAACTTTATAAAATAACAAGATCCACGTCATTTGAAGACTTCCAAAAGCAGCAACAACTAAAAAGGATAGTGTATATAACTAGGAGAGAAAAGAATGACATAATCACAATGTTAGCGTTCCACAATCCTTTAACCAAAATGTTTGGAAGGAAACTTTTATTAAGACTAAGAAAAACGATAAAAATTATTGAACTTGAAAACCTGCTTTCCTGAAAATCTGTTTTAATAATATAAATACCTTATCTTAGAAATATAGACAGATATTGAAGTATAGTTTTGTTTATAAGCTAGAGAGGATATTCTCTTGAAGTCATTTTTAATCGACAGATGATAGTTTAGATCAGGGGTCGGCAACCTTTTGCTAACTATGTACCAACTTAGGATTTTAAAATCATTCAGTGTGCCAACAGCACACGTATTTTTATATAAGTCAAGGTCAACATAGCAGTTCTAGAATATATTTTATATAGTAATGTATAGTATATATATACTTTAGTATATATTAAAACTGAAGCAGCTAAATATCTTCTTTGCTTTGTAGTAGCTATTGGTTCGGACTTGTGATGTCATTTGCGGCTGCGCGCCATTAGAAATTGCTTGGCGTGCCACATGTAGGTTGCCGACGCTTGGTTTAGTTATTTCTGAACCAGTTGGACGCCATGCATGGCATCCATATGAGAATCTAACTTATTTGACTCCAGTTAATATGGAGTTAATATTAAATATATAAGTATATTAATAGGTTAATATTTAGGTTTTTCAGGATATTGTGATGTTGGGCAAAACGTAGCCTGCTTAACGTTACGAATTAAATAATGTTTCTCCGTCTAGTGAAAGGAAAAAAAATGGCTGACTTAATGAGTCACTGAAATGAAACAAATTCATCATTGAGAGAAACGAATTCGACCGGTAGCTTTATTGATTATTTCATTCCATGCAAGATTCCTTGATTCAAATTATTCAAAATACAGTGATATTACTCGATGGCAGCTTTGAATTAAAACTAAAATCATTATTTGTTGATAGAATATACAGTTTTGCTGAGATCTGGCATAAATTCATATTTAAGGAAAATTATGTGATGTTTATACAATGACATCTTCCTTCATATTTGTTTTTGGTTGCATGCTTTTATTTCACGATTTTTGACAGCATCTCATTTTTGAAGTACTTAAATCAAACCCTTGATATGCTTTGAAAATAAAGATACGGCCACTCTTGATATCTGATATTCTGTTATGTTGACATAGAAGATTACTATGCGACGATAGCGAATAGCCTTGTTTAAATGCCCAAATAACCACTATGAAGATGGCTGATGTGACCCGAAAGCTTAGGACAAGGACCAACATAATAAAAGAAATATCCAAATTTTGGACAATTTTTGTCTTTATTTTTACCCGAAATTAAAGCAAACATACGAACTTCAGAACGGCTCATGATCAAACATAATAGAAATTCGTTGTCTTTTATATTTAACAATATTGTTTAAATACTGATCTGCTGCCCCAATACACTAAATAAATGTGTGTGTGTTGTGTGTGCGTGCGTGTGTGTGTGTCTAAGTATGATATAAATATCAAATATAATATAGAAAAAAGAGGGTGTATCAAAAATAAATCTACTAACATTGAGGGCAGATTCCTCACACGAAAACAAGACAATATACGTCATATATAAATATATGTGCGCATCTCCTTCGTTTTTGAGTTATTAAGTTTAAAGTTTACGGTAAATGCTGTTGAATGTACAATCCAAGGTACAATCTAAAAATTCTTTTTACAAACATTTCGAGCGGGTTCCTGACACCAAGAAACAAGGTAAAAATCTCCATATAAACATACATCTAAATGGCTATCGTTGTATCTAAACACAGCAACTCATAACAAATATCCTAAATGTTCTCCGCTTGCTGCTACACACGCATGCACCCGTCGGATCAGTGATTGGCAGACCTTTTCAAATACTCCCACACGGTGGCGAATGGTTTCGCAGGCCCTCACGACACGTTAATGAAGCCTCTCTGCATTATTAATGTCTGCTGTATAAACCAACTTTTTTAGGTGGTCCCACAAATAAAAATTTAAAGGGCTGACGTCGGGGGAACTTGCATGCCGTGGAACCGGCCTTTCCCTACCTATCCATCATTCATGGTAGATGTCAGCCAGTGCATCGCGGACAATGAATGAACCACATGCGTCTTCGTATTAGCAGGGGTACATCCTCTAGCAGGTCTGGAAGTGTCTTCAAAATAAATTCCATGAAGACAGCTCCTGTAATATGTGCTCGGAGAACATATGGACCTACCAGACAGTCACTTACAGTTCCAGCATCGTAAAGTGATGCTGATGCCAAGCCTATAATGTATCATGAGGATTTCGATCATCCTACAAATATTAGTTGTGTAAATTTGTTATTCCATCTCTTCGAAAATGTTGTCTCTTCCGTAAACAAGACTGAAGAGACAAGTAACAAGTAATTTTGTGCAATAAACCAAATTTCTCCCGCTGTGAGTGATCAGAAGGCAAAATTCTCTGCACACTTTGCGAATGATACTGATACAGGAGCTGCCCTTGAAGTACCCTCCATGAAGTACTATAAGATGTGCAACATGCTAGGACCATTTGACGTGTGCTGATATGCGGATCGTCTCCGAAAGCCTATAGGATATGTTCTTCGAGGTCGGGTGTACAATTGGATCTCGGTCTTCCTTGATCCATAGTTTGTAGGTCCACGAACCCTGTCTCAGAAGCGCTACGATAAACAGCATCAATGATTGGATTGCATTCGGTTTGGAAACTGAATCTGATGCAGCCGTGCAGTCACGCATCTATTACCACCAGTGCGGCCTTATCTAAAAATCATATCTACCTGCTCACGATATGAATATTCTGCCATTGTTAGACGGAACACTTCTCAGCTCACTAATACACATGTTACACATTGTAGGCAGATTAGCCAAAAATGTACCTAGTCTACATGCCAACACAGCGCTATCTATCGTAAACTGTCTTTTAACTTAACTCAAAAACGATGGATTTTCGGACATATGTTTATATGTACTTTTCTCCTTGTTTTGGTGTAAGGAACCCGACCCTATGTTTGTAAAAGTATTTTGATGCACCAAGTACATATATATATATATATATATATATATATATATATATAGAGAGAGAGAGAGAGAGAGAGAGAGAGAGAGAGAAAGACACAGAGAGAGAGAGGTGTATTGACAGAGAGACAGAAAGATAATACAGAGACAAAGAAAGTCGTCTTGACTGATATGATAGGTAGGACTATTAATGATAGATAGATAGATAGATAGATAGATAGATAGATAGATAGATAGATAGATAGATAAACAGAGTGAGATAGATAAAAAGACTCAGATAAATATATATATATATATATATATATATATATAGAGAGAGAGAGAGAGAGAGATGAGAGAGAGAGAAAGAGACGGAGAGAGAGGTGTATTGACAGAAAGACAGAAAAATAATACAGAGACAAAGGAATGTTAGCATGACTGATATAAGATAGGTAGAAATATTGATGATAGATAGATAGATAGATAGATAGATAGATAGATAAGCAGACTGAGATAGATAGATAGATAGATAGATAGATAGATAGATAGATAGATAGATAGATAAGCAGACTGAGATAGATAGATAGATAGATAGATAGATAGATAGATAGATAGATAGATAGATAGATACCAGCAGGTGTAGAGGAAGTAAGATAGAGAAATAGATTATGGACACAATCTTTTCGTGACTCTGTCACAACCAAACATGTGTTCATAGACATCCGTCGATCTAAAAGAAATGCTTGCAAGTGATTTCCTCATGTGTGCCAAGCATGCATGATATTCAATCAACGTAATCGAAAATGAAGGCCGCCTGATGAATTTGTTATAAACACTACAGATGTCAATTCAAATCACGTCCGGCCGCTTGCCTCCATGCGTGACGAATTCAAAGAATGAAAAAGATGGCGACGGTTTTCATTATTTTGGCAGCTGACATAAAAACGACATTCGTAATGATCTTTTCTTGTTTCAAGTCGTTACCGTCCTCTAAATTTCAACAAGCCAGGAAATGTTATATTCTTTCTGAATTCTTTTGTGGAAATAATGATGACGAATTTGACTGCACGGATTTGAAAGGTGTGATGTATTGATCATTAAGATGTCCATACGCGTAAAAGTGTTGGTTTGTGCTTGTGAAAAATGCATGTTGAGATTGTAATTTAACGTCTTTGACAAGTTACAATGAATAAATTGCACCTGAATAAAAATACTTGTGAAAGAAGAAGAGATTATTTTTTTTGTATATTTTCTTTAATGTGCGAAATAGGCATGAGATTTCGGTTAGAGTTATTGAAGGAGAAAGAGGATTCGGGTTCAACTTCCAGCTTATTTTTCGAAATTACCTTTCGGAAAGGCATGAACCTATTAATTCCCCCTCAAAAGCTACGGGGTATATATCATGGTAGTCTGGAGTGTAGCCTTGGTTGGCATCCAGTCTAAAGGAAGAGCAATTCTGAATTGAAAAACAGTGAAAAATCAACGAGAATTATCTCGACTATTTTTCCAGGAATGCATGGTAATCCACAGATAATAAACAAGAGAAACCTTTTGAGAACCATAACCACATATGACATAAAAGGAGACGGCGTGTCTTTTGTTTAAATGCACGCAGTCTTTCATTCAGGCATTGTCTACAGACAAATCAGATGAAGGAGGATGTACCAATTGCCACACCTTTTTGGGCTATCGAAAACAATTTGCACAATGAGTTTTAAAGGAAATGTTTTGGGAAGTAGTTATACATTATTCAGGAAGAAATATTACATATATATATATGTTATAATATTTTTATTATAAGAGATTATAATATATATATATATATATATATATATATATATATATATATATATATATATATATATATTATAATATTTTTATTATAAGAGATTATAATAAACATATTTTAAATCACTACAAAAACATTTCATGTTTCAATACTATGATTGTACTTCCTCGTGCGATGGTTGGTAACTGGTAATAAAAAAATATCACCACTTAGCAGTCCTCGCCTGAAGAAGTACAATCATAGTATTGAAACATGAAATTTTTGTGTCGCAATTTAAAATAGTTTTATTATAATCTCTTATAATAAATGTATTATAAGAATATTTTGCTCTACGTTGTATTGAGCACTGTGCATTTTCATTGCATATGTTCTTTCTCTTATTTGTATATATATATATATATATATATATATATATATATATATATACATACATATATATATATATATATATATATATATATATATATCCAAATAAGAGAAAGAACATATGAAATAAAAATCCATATATATATATATATATATATATATATATATATATATATATATATATATCCAAAAGGATACCAAAGGGGAAAAAAGGTATAAAAAAAACAAAGAACAAAGAATGTGTACGTCAGCCAAAGACAATCGTCTAGCATGCAAGTCCAAAGGAAAAAAATCCCGATACGAGTAAACAAAATAACTAAATGAATAAATAAAGCCAGCCTTCCCTGACGTTCCCCTTAGGTGAAACCTTGGTAGGTTTGTCTGGCTCTCTTGGTTTAACTATATATATATATATATGTGTGTGTGTGTGTGTGAGTGTGTGTATGTGTGCGCGGGCGCGCAAGTGCCTGTGTGTTTGGGCATTAAAGCTTCATCAGAGAATGACATAAGGGAAAAATATTTTTTTTTAAGTTTTCAAGGTCTTTATGAAATCGATTCTTAAAGAATCTCACGTATATTTATCTACCATAATCGGTGCTGACATAAAACATTCTCCAAATCAAAACGTGAACAACCAACCATAAGCCATATACTTGATACACACACATTCGTAAATACATATATACACTTGCACTCCTTGATAAAATCCAAAGAAGAATAAGCAATATTATTAGTCCTGATCTGGTGGCCCGGTATCAGTCAGTTACCCACTGCCGTAAGATTGATTTCTTGTGCCTATTCTATAAATACTTTCATGGTAATTGTTCAGATGAGCTCTTCGCTATCGTAGCTAGACTTTTTTTTTTTAATTTAAGCGCAGTACTAGTCAGGGGTTGAGATCTCATCAATTCACAGTTGAGCAGGTAAGATATTGCCATAGGTTCTATGCTAATATTTTCTTTTCTCGCACTTTTCGCTTGTGGAACTCCCTTCCGATTCCATGCTTTCCAGCCAACCTGCAAAAAAGTTTCTACTATGTTCCTGATTACGGTTTTCTCTTCCCGCTCATTGTTAATGTTTCTGTTACTAATTCTTACGCAACCTGTAACCCCATTGTGTTTTAGGGGCTTTAGTGCCGTGCTTGGTGTCATACCGATTATATATATATATATATATATATATATATATATATATATATATATATATATATTAGATAGACCAACTACAATTAGGATACACTTAGGCATGTCAATTATAGACAGGAACGCTGCTTAATTAGGCAAATGCACAAAAAGTCTACTTAACCAATCAAAATCGAACACAAAATAAAAATAATATATATATATATATATATATATATATATATATATATATATATATATATATATTGGTGCATGCTTCATTAAATAATATAGACAAGTTTTTGTCTATTTTAAGTAAGTTCATTTCATATTGTCTGATAAGCTTGATAACATTATCATTGAAAGACGAAAGGAAATCACCATATTGGTACATGTTTAAATCCAGTCTAAGCTTTCGGCTTACATAAGCCATTATCAAAGATGACAATTACTTTTCAATATATCAACCAATACACGCACAGAACGCTAATGATAGTCTGTTTTTATTGCATGAAAAATTTCAAAGTAACGTCCAACTCGTGTATACGAGACGCGGAAGTGAAAATCGCGTCCCAGCTCATGACGTCACACATGACCACGCGAGAGTGAAGAAGAGAAGTATTAAATATGGGAAGCCGTTGTTATAAACCAATGGCTTCTGTTATCAATTATAGACATTTAAGAATATTTGTGGAGATTTCATAGTTTATTTTTTATTTTGAATATATTTTCGAGGTCTATATATATTGTGTTATCCGTCATTGCTTCAGATTTTTATCATGACCAGAGAATATTTTCTCGGTTGTCGATTAGTTGTCCTATGTACATTTTCTGCGATGGACGTTACTTCAAGGAAGCGTACGAAAATTGTAACTCTGGAAACACTCCTGATTTAAATCCAGTCGAGAATCAGTGCTCAATCTGAAAGGAACATCTTCGTGGAATGGACATACGAAGTACTAACATGGGCACATGGTCATGTTTCATTGGAAAAATACGAAAAAGAAATTATTCGTTTTGTTTCAATTAATTTGCACAAGGGTGTACATATATATATATGTATATATATATATATATATATATATATATATATATATATATGTATGTATGTATGTATGTGAGTGTGTGTGTCTGTCTGTTTGTCTATCTGTGTGTGTGTGTAGAATAACGAGAAATAAATTTTATATATATTTTTTGTATATCACGAACAGTTTTGAAAGAAAACATGTATGCTATTCTAAGAAAGTTTTCATGACGCGTTCCATCCGTTAGGACTTCATCAGACTGGGTTTCTTGACGTTGTTGTGACTATACGGGAGATGCTGGCATATATATGTGTATGTTTTTGTGTTTTTGTCTCTGTGTGTATTTGTGTGTTTCATTGAATAAGACTGAGAAATTTCATTTTTGTTTGTTTTTATTATGCCTTGCTTGCACAAGTGTATGCTTTACTGAACTTAAAGAACGTAAAAATTGTTCAAAAGTTGTTGTTGGTGCCGACCGCTTTCGGCTAAACTATTTGCTATTTACAAGTATCTTTTTTTTCTTATTCTACTGTGTAAGAGCTGCTGTAGATTTTGGAAATAAAGAATATATCTACTTTCAGTAACTTTTATACCATCTACATTATATATATATATATATATATATATATATATATATATATATAATATATATATATATATATATATAATATTTAGAAGAGTGTCCTTCCAGTGCAGTCACCTAGCTTCTTTCCAAACATAAAAAAAAACTGAAAATAAGTGAACATGGAGATCTAAGACTTTTTCTCGGTGCCTTCCAGGTTGATGTTGAGATGTTGATATCCCTGTACCAAGTACATTCATCCAATTAAAACTATAAATTTACTTTTCCATGCAGCTGCAACGAAGAAGTCTTAAGCAAAATGGAAACAAAAAGAATACTTATACTCAAAACGAGAAAGACTCATCAGAAATTTCCTGGACACTGAGGAAAGAGACTTGGAGAATTTGACACTCATAGGATATATAATTGGCAAAAGGGAGAGTAGAGGCGCAATGGGCCGACAACGTCTAAATGGATGGCAGAACGGGGGATGGGGGCTTGACAAAGGATAAACGTTGCTAAGGACTACAAGGGAAAGGAAGTTGTGGAGGACCATGATCACCCACGTCCTGATGGGAAACAGAGCATTGAAGAAAAAATAAGTTTCCTTTTTGTTTCTATTTTCTCTAAAACCTCGTCGTTGCTCACAATTTCACTCCATGGTAACCTCAACATCTTTCTGTAGAACCAGATTTCTGCTGCTTCAAGTCTCTTCTTCATCTCTGAGGATATTGTCTAGCATTCGCTGCCATACAGGAGGACAGAAATCACGTAACAGTTCAGTCCTTTTTTCTTTGTTTCCAACGAAGCTTTTCTGTCTCTTAATATTTTTTTGGGGGGGGTGTATCTTTGGCCATCCGAATGTATCTTCGGATTTTAGTGTCACATTCAAATGTCTGTATTAATGTATCGTAATGGTCTACTTGCTTAACTTGTTTTTGTTTTTTTGTTTTGTTTTTTTGTTTTGTATTTTTGCTTTTTTTTCTTAATCTTTTTTAATGAAATGTGTATACATAACAGTGTTATATTGGTCGGTGTTATCTTTTTAATTTGCAGTGTACCTAATACCAAGAAAGAATTTTATTATGGATAGGAGAAGTCGCTAGCGTTGGAAACTGGAAGCTAAGGGGGTGGTAACTCAAAAACCTTTGGTAACCACGGCCCTAGCCTCACATGAATCACATCTAAAAAGTTCCACATCATTATTAAAAAATATCTCACATAGATTACATTTAAAATATCTAAAGGAAAGAAATAGGAGGCAATATATTAGCAATGGAGATACCGTGGAGTAATGGATAGCGGCTCGGATTAAAGAATCGGAGAGCCGAGTTCGAATTCCAGTCGAATCCATTAACACCCTTGCAAAAGATGCTAATACCCTTGGATAAAGTATGAATCCTCTTCTTCTCCCTCCAGCTATAGGTTATATAGTCTTAGGTGGTAACTGGTCCAGGAGAAGGACAACAGGTTGGGAGTTTGTTCTGGCGTGTTATAGAAACCGCAACGATATCGTAGGCCCCTATGTTCCTGAAGGAATTTAAAGGCATGATATATATATATATATATATATATATATATATATATATATATATATATATATATATATATTAAATGCTAGGCCTGTTGTTAGAAAATTTGGATAACTGTATCGAACTTGAGAGTTTTATAGCCAGAATCTTCAAGATATATAAATATACCATTCGTCTATTAGCACGATAAAGGAATTCCTCATTAGCCAGTAAGGGGGATCAGGTTACGTGACCGATATCAATATAAAATCACAATAGATTTTTCAGTATTTTGTCTGTTAAACAAAAGAATTGCCAAAATTAATTCTAATCCCATTCACGAATACGTTGCAAAACGTGCTTAATAGTTTGTCATGTGGCACACAGGCGCCAGTATTCGATCTTAGCTAGAACGCTTAATGCTGACTTTGAAGGCAGGCATATTGCTTCCCATAACACAATAAAATCTTCTTGGGTCTTATACCACCAGTTTGACCAGAAATTTTACAAAGCTTAAGAAATATGGAACTTAGCAGACAGACTGTTTCGTTGTAGCACAGCTCATCAGTGTGGATAGACGTCCGGTTGCCTCTAGCTAGGATTGAAACCCGAATGAACTGGCATCAGTCGGGGATTCTACAACTAAGTTGTTGGCGCACGGTAGCGATGAAGGTGAATTTAAGCGTATTTATTTTTAGATAAACACACAGTGACTGAGAGAACTCGATTCGATTTACAGAAGAGACTTGCATTATTAGCCGTAATAGTCACTGTTTACAAACCCACACTTTCTCATATATATATATATATATACCTAAAAACAGAAAAAAATAGAGAGATCGAAGCGTCCAGAATCAAAATGTTTTCAAAATTGGTTTGACACAAACAGGAATTTATCACTGATATCGCGTTATACCAATTTTCTCATACAACCTCCGAAGTTCCTCACGTTCCAGACTTGACAAACGCGTTTACGTGGCCTTGTGGGTGATGAATTATTTCTACTTTAAAACCCTTTCTCCCAAGCGAAATGTCACAAACCTCTCGCTTAGTCGTCTCTTCTACTCCAAAATCTTCTTCTCCTGCACTTCCCGACAGAGGAACCCCCTTCCTCTTACTTGCTTCCTTGATAGTTATAATCTTCAAATATTTAAATGTAATGTCAACGGACATCTTCTGATGCCTTGATCTTGATTCTCGTCCTTCTCTTTATTCCTCAAACACGCCTCTTTACTCTCTATAACCCCTTGCGTGCTAGTGCCACACCCGCCTTGATTGGGGTGATATGCTTGAAAAAATTCCATGGTAAATGTTCTCACGTGCAACATTCTTTAATTCCATCAATTCAGATATTTCGCCTAATACACGCCATGCCAAGTAAACAGGATTAAATCATTCTCTTTCTCTTTGTATTTCATTTGTAAGTAAGTAGTTACATTCCAACAGCTTCTTTCCAAGAACCGCTACTTTATGAAAAAAAATCTCCAGAGAGGATGCCTTCCTTAGCACTACAACTTTAACCTTTTCAAATCTCGGTCAATTGTTATCTCTTTTCAACAACCTACTTCATTACCCCTTTAATTTTAGTATATCTTTGAATTTGTATTAGGGTGGGGGGTACACTGAAAAAATGTTTGAGCGCCTTGCAGTAGAGTACTTCGGATAAGTTACAGAATTGTATGGCCAACTAAGTACACGTCAGGCTTATGTGTATTTCGTTTTAGAAACATCAATAGGCACTTGGGCCAGAGATAATCATCTTTTTTTATTTATATTATAATTGATTAAGCACACTAGACCACGAATTTAAAAAAAAAACGATCAAAGCTACTAGGGGGTTTAGTTGCTATATAAATTACTTGTAAACAAATTGTGAACAAACTAAAATAAATATGGTCAGACGACGTGATTCCTGAAAATTTCCAAAAGATAATGTTTTTTGTTTTTTTGTTTTCTTTGTTGTGTTTTTTGTATTTTGATGCAATTAATCGATAGTAATATATGAAAAAAGAAGTCCGAAGTTAATTAGTCTTGTGAATCGGTACATTTCGTTGGAAGCAAAAATAAAGACTGCCGAACTGCTTTGTAATATCAGCCTTGCTATATTATAACAGTGAACGGTAGACACTTTTCTCACAGATGAAAATAAAACTGGAGTCAACAGAACCGCGGTTCTACAGAAGGATGTTCAGAATAACATGATCAGAACATATATAAGTAACGAGGAAATTTTAAGGAAAATAACAGCAAATATGCCATTTAGAATCATAATAAAGGCAGTTGAAATTTCTGGGCCACATTATGAGAAAAGTGGGCTTGGGGAATTTGACACTGAAAGGACACATTATATAACTCACTATAGGAGTAACAAGAACTTTTTAAGGGAAATGAAAACAAAATGGCAAAATATTAAGTAATGGGGAAATTATAGAAAAACGAAGACAAGATTGATTAACTGCTTTGCAATATCCTCTTATATGGTAGTGAATGCTGGACAGTTTCCTCACAGTTGATTAGATGAGTTGAGGCAACAGAGATGGGATTTTGCAGAAAGATGTCGAGAATAGTGTAACGGTCGCCGAAGAAACCGGTATATACGTCCCTAGGCTTAGACACTTAACAACTTGGTAGTAGTACGGTAGTAAGAGTTATATGGTTAAAATAGTAAGGTGTAGGGGTGCAAAAGGCGATTATCTCCATTTAGTAGAGATAAGTCACATGGCTTACGTGACGGCCACTTTATGACATCTCTTCCTTCAGTGATAAAAGTGGCCAGACATTCAATCGGCTTACAGGAGCGTTACATTGTTAGACCCCGCTCCCTACACACACAGAGACACATATCCCGGGTTGAGGCTAAATCTGTCGCCCTCAGCCGCTTACAAGCCCATGGCGCTGTTTCCTTTTAGGAATATATTTCCGCCTAGATATAGAAAGAAACTCCGGCCCGCAGTTCTCAATTAGTGAAAACCCAAGATTCGTCGTTTCCTCTTCGTGGAATATGTCCTCGACTGGGACACAGTAGATGAATCCGGTCCGTTTGAATCAGGAGTCCTAAACATGGCTTCTCCAGTAACACAGAATAATCTCCATTTTATATGTAGGACATTTCCTTTTTGTTTCTTCTTAGTCTCTGCTTGCTATATATATATATATATATAATAATATATTATATATATATATATATAATAATATATTATATATATAATATATTGTACTCCGCGTGGGACACATGTATATATGTATAGTTTTGTGTATGTCTTAGTGGTATAAATGTCTCTGAGAGTAAAACATGTTTGTCATTCCTTTTCCTGCCAGCTATTTCGTTCCGTACGTGAAGTACGGTGTTGTTATATCAGGGATATAATAATGCCCATAATGGGGGAAATGTGGAAGGAAGAATAAACCTTTCTTCCATTGCCTTCTCCCATTATAGATGGATAAATTTAATATTCCGTAAAAATATAAAAATAAACATCTATCACATGCATATATGTGTTAACGATGATTTCTGCGAGACTGCTACCACGTGGCCACTTCAGTTAGGAAACTATGTGTTCTTTAGTTACTATTGGTCTAAGATGCAACACGGTAACATACATTTTACTATAAAAATATATTTTTGGTCCATTTACTATAAAAATATATTGTTGGTCAATTTCCCATAAAAATGTACTGTTGGTCATTTTACTATAAAAATGTATAATTGATTTTTTGTTTTGGAGTTCACCGTTTTACCTTACCTGTGACCCTAACAATCAGCGGGGACCTGGCAACAAGGTAGTTCCACGCTCCTCAAACCTCCAATCTCGCGATCAGAGGTCTTGCTGCCTATGTAGTTTATCGTCATACCCAGGACGTCATTTCTTTGAGCTTACTTCAAATTACTGTTTCTATTTGAAAAAAAAGTGTGTTTCTTGTTTTGCGTATTAAGATGCATTTCGTTTGTTCATTCTCTCCCTTTTGAGATATATATATTGTTATTTGCTTCTGGTCTTCACAATGTGTTTTCTGAATAAATGAAGAACATCGGTATGAAATATTGAGACTGGTGGTCAATTATAAATACCATGAACTGAACGTGTGAGAAACAAAAAATCTCAAAGAAAGAGGGCTTGAAGAATTTGACACTCAAAGGGTATATTGAATGCAAGACGAGTAAAAGAAAACATCGTGCCTCCTGTATCTGTCTATATTTCTGAGATGATGTATTATGTACACTATTTACATTATTCGGACTATTGTCCTCATATTTGTGGCCATATTTATTACAACGTTTCGGCCGTTCTACGCTCTGGCCTTCTTCAGGAGGTTGGAATGTCGAACTGAAACCTTTATCTCGCTCCCTGGGGTAGACTGTTCGTTCCACATGCCATGTTTAATGAATGTCAGTTGTCAATTATCTCCTGTTAATTCCCCTCTGCACAAAAATCTCCTGAGCCGACAAAGCATAGAAATGACTACAATACGGGAACCTGTCATAAGGAGTGGCAGAGAAAAGAGATAATAACAACAAAAATTGCAATATGAGCACTGGTAAAAATGGTTGCTGAAGACATTAGGTTTATAATACTCAGAAATGCATACACAGATGTCCTCAAGGAATAGAGTGTTCAGTTCGACATTCCAACCACCTGAAGAAGGCCGGAGCGTACAACGGCCGAAACGTTGTAATAAATATGGCGACAAAGATGAGGACAATAGTCCGAATAATGTAAATAGTGTATCGTGTAACCAATCTAATAAGCCTGTGCAAATGGATGACAGAACATGGACTTGGTGGGATTGTAAGAGAACAGACATTGCTTAGAGTTACAAAGTATAGGAAGTCGTGGAGAGACATTATCTTCTACATCCTGAGGGGACACGACACATAAAAGAAGACAATTTCCTTTTTTCTGTCAGAATAAGCTATAGTTCTAAGTGTGATGTGAGTATCATCGCTGAAAGTAAATTTGTTGTGGCGAATTCAATCTTCGTTCACTTCAAGTGAATTCACTCAGAAAAGGTATGAATAAAAGAGCAGGCCGAGACTTGAGGTGCAACCTATCTAGGAGAAGGAAAATTCTGATTTCAAAACCAAATTGAAAAGAGATGGGCTCCGTCAGGTTATCTTGCCAACGATAAACGACTGCTGTACACGTGATGCGTTTAAGATCCTAAAGTGTTACGGAACTCGGGAAAAAACGATTCTCCTCGCCGAAGAGCAGTAAATAGCAAGTCAATCGTTACAAATCCTTACTACTGCAGTGTGTTCGATCCTCACGGCGCGTCTCGAATCTTTTACCTTCTACCAGACGAAGCTGTGTGAAAACCTAAGTGTTCTTCGCTATGCAGCAAATGTTATCCTATTTCGTATATCTGTACTGCGCTCTACCCTTCGATTAACTACATCCGCGTCCTGGGTAAGACGATAAACTACATCCGCGTCCTGGGTAAGACGATAAACTACATCCGCGTCTTGGGTACGACGATAAACTACATCCGCGTCCTGGGTAAGACGATAAACTACATCCAACAGCTAGGATTCGGATCAGGATGTTTTGAGGAGTGTAGAACCACCTCTTAATTGCTGGTGTTCCTGGGGTGGTAGCACCTGTTAGGATCTCAGCTATTGGCAAATAGTTGAACCCCCCAAATTGGGGTCAAAAAACTATGAAAGTGTAAAAATAGGTTTAAATATCAGCAATTTTTTTGTTAAAAATTATTACTAGCAATGAATTTTTGAATGAAAAAATTATTACCAGCAGTACATTTTTGTAAAAAAATTACCAGCAATACATTTTGGAAAAAATTCGGCTATAGGCAAATAGCCAACACCCAAACTGGGGTCAAAACACTATGAAATTATAAAAATAGGTTTTAATACCAGCAATACATTTTTCTAATAAAAAACTATTACCAACAATATATTTTTGAAGGAAAAAAAATCTTACCAACAATACATTTTTGAAGAAAAATACTACCAGCAGTATATTTTTGAAGAAAAATATTGCCAGGAATAGATTTTTGGAAAAAATATATTACCAGCAATAAATTTTTGAAAAAAATATTACCAGCAATATAAGACTTGTCAAAAATTAAATAACCCATTGAGGTTGATACACCGTAAACCAAACCAAACCAAACCTTACTTGGTTGGCTAAATTTGTATTCTCGTACTGTCCAAAGTTTAATAAATACCATATTTGGATACCTCTTCAAAAAGTAATATAACACATCCCTACACTAATAATGTGTTTACTTAGTACCCAGTACTTGTGGTCTTTTGCCAAACTAAATTACTCGTAAATTACTACCGATTATGTACTAGATGTGTACAAAAGTTTCCATCGCAAACCCGATGTTTGACTGTGTATATTGTATATAATTTTCAAAAAAAAGACGCTACAAACTTTTGCACACACCGAATAGGAATATCTCCAAATGTTCCGAAGAAGACAATGTTTCTGGCAATGCCTTTAGATCATCACTGTATTTTCCATTGATTTTCTACCGTTACCCCCTACCTTGCTTCGCTGTCCACTGATCTGCCCTGAACCTGTGGCCTTTGTTCATCTATCATGGGCCATTCTGTTCCACACAACTGATTAATAATGGTCAATCAGGGTCTTTAGTTTGGACACACCCGACTGGCGTCACTGGCGTCACTGGCTCAGTAACAATTCAAATAAATGAAAATTACCAGGAGACTAGATAACTAAAGAAACTAATGCTCGTGGATTTTAACTGTTAGTTTGTCTACCTAAGGAAGTATGGACTAATGCATAACAATGATTTATAATGTATCGATTCCAGTATAATGGTCACTTTGTGACAAACAACTTCCCGAAATTCTTATCACTTTTCATCGCAAAGAATCAAACTATATAATAATTATCAATGTGTATTCATTTATAAATTTTCTGTCCTATTTGTAGTGGGAAGGGAGGTAAATCAGCTTAAATTTGTAAATTTATGAATGATTGCATCTTTTAGTCGATTTAATAATCTATACAAATAAACTATCTGCATTTAGAAAAAAATTGTTCCCGAGAAAAATAAACAGTTTAATTAACTAGTACTTTTATTGCTATGTTTCTTAGATATAAGTCTTATTGGTTCAAGACTTTCATGCGAGGCACTCAGATACCTTTGCCGATTAAGTGTTCGTCTTTTTTCTACTCGGTCTTAAAACAGTCTTTGTCGTCGCTATCTTTATTGTTCTGTTGCTAAACATTTACTTCCGAGAGATGTTTCCCATTTACTGTTATATTAAACACATATTTAACAAGAAAAGATATTAAGCAAAAAGCGATTTATATAATACAAGGAGTAATCAATGAATAATAGACGCAACCATATTTATCTACAAATAACAATTAATTAACACACACACAGACACAAATATATATATATATATATATATATATATATAACATAATTTTATTAGCACTCCGTTGTAGGTGCATTATGTTTTTCTCTTGTAGGAACTTTGCCGCTGCAGTAGGTGCATTATGTTTTTCTCTTGTAGGTTATTTGCCGCTGCAGTAGGCGCATTATGTTTTTCTCTTGTAGGTACTTTGCCGCTGCAGTAGGTGCATTATGTTTTTCTCTTGTAGGTTCTTTGCCGCTGCAGTAGGTGCATTATGTTTTTCTCTTGTAGGTATTTGCCGCTGCAGTAGGTGCATTATGTTTTTCTCTTGTAGGTTCTTTGCCACTGCAGTAGGTGCATTATGTTTTTCTCTTGTAGGTTCTTTGCCGCTGCAGTAGGTGCATTATGTTTTTCTCTTGTAGGTTCTTTGCCGCTGCAGTAGGTGCAGTATGTTTTTCTCTTGTAGGTATTTGCCGCTGCAGTAGGTGCATTAAGTTTTTCTCTTGTAGGTTCTTTGCCGCTTCCGTAGGTGCATTATGTTTTTCTCTTGTAGGTATTTGGCCGCTGCCGTAGGTGCATTATGTTTTTCTCTGGTAGGTTCTTTGCCGCTGCAGTAGGTGCATTATCTTTTTTTCTTGTAAGGTATTTGCCGCTGCAGTAGGTGCATTATGTTTTTCTCTTGTAGGTACTTTGCCGCTGCAGTAGGTGCATTATGTTTTTCCCTTGTAGGGACTTTGCCGCTGCAGTAGGTGCATTATGTTTTTCTCTTGTAGGTTCTTTGCCGCTGCAGTAGGTGCATTATCTTTTTCACTTGTAGGGACTTTGCCGCTGCAGTAGATGCATTATGTTTTTCTCTTGTAGGTTCATTGATTCTGCCGTAGGGGCATTAAGTTTTTCTCTTGTAGGTTCTTTGCCGCTGCCGTAGGTGCATTGAGTTTTTCACTTGTAGGTACTTTGCCGCTGCCGTAGGTGCATTATGTTTTTCTCTTGTAGGTTCATTGATTCTGCCGTAGGGGCATTAAGTTTTTCTCTTGTAGGTTCTTTGACGCTGCCGTAGGTGCATTAAGTTTTTCTCTTGTAGGGTCTTTGCCGCTGCCGTAGGTGCATTATGTTTTTCTGTTGTAGGTACTTTGCCGCTGCCATAGGTGCATTATTTTTTCTCTTGTAGGTTCTTTGCCGCTGCAGTAGGTGCATTATGTTTTTCTCTTGTAGGTTCTTTGCCGCTGCCGTAGGTACATAATCTTTTTCTCTTGTAGGTTCTTTGCCGCTGCCGTAGGTGCATTATGTTTTTCCCTTGTAGGGACTTTACCGCTGCAGTAGGTGCATTATGTTTTTCTCTTGTAGGTTCTTTGCAGCTGCAGTAGATGCATTTTTTTTCTCTTGTAGGTACTTTGCCGCTGCAGTAGGTTCATTATGTTTTTCTCTTGTAGGTTTTTGACGCTGCCGTAGGTGCATTTTTTTTTCTCTTGTAGTTTCTTTGCCGCTTCAGTAGGTGCATTATGTTTTTCTCTTGTAGGTACTTTGCAGCTGCAGTAGGTGCATTATGTTTCTCCCTTGTAGGGACTTTGCCGCTGCAGTAGGTGCATTATGTTTTTCTCTTGTAGGTTCTTTGCCGCTGCAGTAGGTGCATTATGTTTTTCTCTTGTAGGTTCATTGATTCTGCCGTAGGGGTATTAAGTTTTTCTCTTGTAGGTTCTTTGCCGCTGCCGTAGGTGCATTAAGTTTTTCTCTTGTAGGGTCTTTGCCGCTGCCGTAGGTGCATTATGTTTTTCTGTTGTAGGTTCTTTGCCGCTGCCGTAGGTGCATTAAGTTTTTCTCTTGTAGGGTCTTTGCCGCTGCCGTAGGTGCATTATGTTTTTCTGTTGTAGGTTCTTTGCCGCTGCAGTAGGTGCATTATGTTTTTCTCTTGTAGGTACTTTGCCGCTGCAGTAGGTGCATTATGTTTTCCTCTTGTAGGTTCTTTGCAGCTGCAGTAGGTGCATTATGTTTTTCTCTTGTAGGTTCTTTGCCGCTAGAGTAGGTGCATTATGTTTTTCTCTTGTATGTATTTTTCCGCTGCCGTAGGTGCATTATGTTTTTCTCTTGTAGGTTCTTTGCCGCTGCAGTAGGTGCAGTATGTTTTTCTCTTGTAGGTATTTGCCGCTGCAGTAGGTGCATTATGTTTTTCTCTTGTAGGTTCTTTGCCGCTTCCGTAGGTGCATTATGTTTTTCTCTTGTAGGTATTTTGCCGCTGCCGTAGGTGCATTATGTTTTTCTCTTGTAGGTTCTTTGCCGCTTCCGTAGGTGCATTATATTTTCTCTTGTAGGTTCTTTGCCGCTACAGTAGGTGCATTAAGGTTTTCACTAGTAGGTACTTTGCCGCTGCCTTAGGTGCATTATGTTTTTCTCTTGTAGGTTCTTTGACTCTGCCGTAGGGGCATTAATTTTTTCTCTTGTAGGTTCTTTGCCGCTGCCGTAGTTGCATTCTGTTTTTCTCTTATAGGTACTTTGCCGCTCCCGTAGATGCATTATGTTTTTCTCTTGTAGGTTCTTTGCCGCTGCCGTAGGTGCATTATGTTTTTCTCTTGTAGGTTCTTTGCCGCTGCCGTAGGTGCATTATGTTTTTCTCTGTTAGGTTCATTGATTCGGCCGTAGGGGCATTAAGTTTTTCTGTTGTAGGTTCTTTGCCGCTGCCGTAGGGGCATTAAGTTTTTCTCTTGTAGGTTCTTTGCCGCTGCCGTAGGTGCATTATGTTTTCTCTTGTAGGTTCTTTGCCGCTGCCGTAGGTGCATTATGTTTTTCTCTTGTAGGTTCTTTGCCGCTGCCGTAGGTGCATTAAGTTTTTCTCTGTTAGGTTCATTGATTCGGCCGTAGGTGCATTATGTTTTTCTCTGTTAGGTTCATTGATTCGGCCGTAGGGGCATTAAGTTTTTCTCTTGTAGGTTCTTTGCCGCTGCCGTAGGTGCATTATGTTTTTCTCTGTTAGGTTCATTGATTCGGCCGTAGGGGCATTAAGTTTTTCTCTTGTAGGTTCTTTGCCGCTGCCGTAGGTGCATTATGTTTTTCTCTGTTAGGTTCATTGATTCGGCCGTAAGGGCATTAAGTTTTTCTCTTGTAGGTTCTTTGCCGCTGCCGTAGGGGCATTAAGTTTTTCTCTGTTAGGTTCATTGATTCGGCCGTAGGGGCATTAAGTTTTTCTCTTGTAGGTTCTTTGCCGCTGCCGTAGGGGCATTAAGTTTTTCTCTGTTAGGTTCATTGATTCGGCCGTAGGTGCATTATGTTTTTCTCTTGTAGGTTCTTTGCCGCTGCCGTAGGGGCATTAAGTTTTTCTCTTGTAGGTTCTTTGCCGCTGCCGTAGGTGCATTATGTTTTTCTCTGTTAGGTTCATTGATTCGGCCGTAGGGGCATTAAGTTTTTCCCTTGTAGGTTCTTTGCCGCTGCCGTAGGGGCATTAAGTTTTTCTTTTGTAGGTTCTTTGCCGCTGCCGTAGGTGCATTATGTTTTTCTCTGTTAGGTTCATTGATTCGGCCGTAGGGGCATTAAGTTTTTCTCTTGTAGGTTCTTTGCCGCTGCAGTAGGGGCATTATGTTTTTCTCTGTTAGGTTCATTGATTCGGCCGTAGGGGCATTAAGTTTTTCTCTTGTAGGTTCTTTGCCGCTGCCGTAGGGGCATTAAGTTTTTCTCTTGTAGGTTCTTTGCCGCTGCCGTAGGTGCATTATGTTTTTCTCTGTTAGGTTCATTGATTCGGCCGTAGGGGCATTAAGTTTTTCTCTTGTAGGTTCTTTGCCGCTGCCGTAGGTGCATTATGTTTTTCTCTGTTAGGTTCATTGATTCGGCCGTAGGGGCATTAAGTTTTTCTCTTGTAGGTTCTTTGCCGCTGCCGTAGGGGCATTAAGTTTTTCTCTGTTAGGTTCATTGATTCGGCCGTAGGGGCATTAAGTTTTTCTCTTGTAGGTTCTTTGCCGCTGCCGTAGGGGCATTAAGTTTTTCTCTGTTAGGTTCATTGATTCGGCCGTAGGTGCATTATGTTTTTCTCTTGTAGGTTCTTTGCCGCTGCCGTAGGGGCATTAAGTTTTTCTCTTGTAGGTTCTTTGCCGCTGCCGTAGGTGCATTATGTTTTTCTCTGTTAGGTTCATTGATTCGGCCGTAGGGGCATTAAGTTTTTCTCTTGTAGGTTCTTTGCCGCTGCCGTAGGGGCATTAAGTTTTTCTTTTGTAGGTTCTTTGCCGCTGCCGTAGGTGCATTATGTTTTTCTCTGTTAGGTTAATTGATTCGGCCGTAGGGGCATTAAGTTTTTCTCTTGTAGGTTCTTTGCCGCTGCCGTAGGTGCATTATGTTTTTCTCTGTTAGGTTCATTGATTCGGCCGTAGGGGCATTAAGTTTTTCTCTTGTAGGTTCTTTGCCGCTGCCGTAGGGGCATTAAGTTTTTCTCTTGTAGGTTCTTTGCCGCTGCCGTAGGTGCATTATGTTTTTCTCTGTTAGGTTCATTGATTCGGCCGTAGGGGCATTAAGTTTTTCTCTTGTAGGTTCTTTGCCGCTGCCGTAGGGGCATTAAGTTTTTCTTTTGTAGGTTCTTTGCCGCTGCCGTAGGGGCATTAAGTTTTTCTCTGTTAGGTTCATTGATTCGGCCGTAGGTGCATTATGTTTTTCTCTTGTAGGTTCTATGCCGCTGCCGTAGGGGCATTAAGTTTTTCTCTTGTATGTTCTTTGCCGCTGCCGTAGGGGCATTAAATTTTTCTCTTGTAGGTTCTTTGCCGCTGCCGTAGGTGCATTATGTTTTCTCTTGTAGGTTCTTTGCCGCTGCCGTAGGTGCATTATGTTTTTCTCTGTTAGGTTCATTGATTCGGCCGTAGGGGCATTAAGTTTTTCTCTTGTAGGTTCTTTGCCGCTGCCGTAGGGGCATTATGTTTTTCTCTGTTAGGTTCATTGCTTCGGCCGTAGGGGCATTAAGTTTTTCTCTTGTAGGTTCTATGCCGCTGCCGTAGGGGCATTAAGTTTTTCTCTTGTAGGTTCTTTGCCGCTGCCGTAGGTGCATTATGTTTTTCTCTGTTAGGTTTATTGATTCGGCCGTAGGGGCATTAAGTTTTTCTCTTGTATGTTCTTTGCCGCTGCCGTAGGGGCATTAAGTTTTTCTCTTGTAGGTTCTTTGCCGCTGCCGTAGGGGCATTAAATTTTTCTCTTGTAGGTTCTTTGCCGCTGCCGTAGGTGCATTATGTTTTCTCTTGTAGGTTCTTTGCCGCTGCCGTAGGTGCATTATGTTTTTCTCTGTTAGGTTCATTGATTCGGCCGTAGGGGCATTAAATTTTTCTCTTGTAGGTTCTTTGCCGCTGCCGTAGGTGCATTATGTTTTCTCTTGTAGGTTCTTTGCCGCTGCCGTAGGTGCATTATGTTTTTCTCTGTTAGGTTCATTGATTCGGCCGTAGGGGCATTAAGTTTTTCTCTTGTAGGTTCTTTGCCGCTGCCGTAGGTGCATTATGTTTTCTCTTGTAGGTTCTTTGCCGCTGCCGTAGGTGCATTATGTTTTTCTCTTGTAGGTTCTTTGCCGCTGCCGTAGGTGCATTATGTTTTCTCTTGTAGGTTCTTTGCCGCTGCCGTAGGTGCATTATGTTTTCTCTTGTAGGTTCTTTGCCGCTGCCGTAGGTGCATTATGTTTTTCTCTTGTAGGTTCTTTGCCGCTGCCGTAGGTGCATTATGTTTTCTCTTGTAGGTTCTTTGCCGCTGCCGTAGGTGCATTATGTTTTTCTCTGTTAGGTTCATTGATTCGGCCGTAGGGGCATTAAGTTTTTCTCTTGTATGTTCTTTGCCGCTGCCGTAGGGGCATTAAGTTTTTCTCTTGTATGTTCTTTGCCGCTGCCGTAGGGGCATTAAGTTTTTCTCTTGTAGGTTCTTTGCCGCTGCCGTAGGGGCATTAAATTTTTCTCTTGTAGGTTCTTTGCCGCTGCCGTAGGTGCATTATGTTTTCTCTTGTAGGTTCTTTGCCGCTGCCGTAGGTGCATTATGTTTTTCTCTGTTAGGTTCATTGATTCGGCCGTAGGGGCATTAAGTTTTTCTCTTGTAGGTTCTTTGCCGCTGCCGTAGGGGCATTAAGTTTTTCTCTTGTAGGTTCTTTGCCGCTGCCGTAGGTGCATTATGTTTTCTCTTGTAGGTTCTTTGCCGCTGCCGTAGGTGCATTATGTTTTTCTCTGTTAGGTTCATTGATTCGGTCGTAGGGGCATTAAGTTTTTCTCTTGTAGGTTCTTTGCCGCTGCCGTAGGGGCATTATGTTTTTCTCTGTTAGGTTCATTGATTCGGCCGTAGGGGCATTAAGTTTTTCTCTTGTAGGTTCTTTGCCGCTGCCGTAGGTGCATTATGTTTTTCTCTTGTAGGTTCTTTGCCGCTGCCGTAGGTGCATTATGTTTTTCTCTTGTAGGTTCTTTGCCGCTGCCGTAGGTGCATTATGTTTTTCTCTTGTAGGTTCTTTGCCGCTGCCGTAGGTGCATTATGTTTTTCTCTGTTAGGTTCATTGATTCGGCCGTAGGGGCATTAAGTTTTTCTGTTGTAGGTTCTTTGCCGCTGCCGTAGGGGCATTAAGTTTTTCTCTTGTAGGTTCTTTGCCGCTGCCGTAGGTGCATTATGTTTTCTCTTGTAGGTTCTTTGCCGCTGCCGTAGGTGCATTATGTTTTTCTCTTGTAGGTTCTTTGCCGCTGCCGTAGGGGCATTAAGTTTTTCTCTGTTAGGTTCATTGATTCGGCCGTAGGTGCATTATGTTTTTCTCTGTTAGGTTCATTGATTCGGCCGTAGGGGCATTAAGTTTTTCTCTTGTAGGTTCTTTGCCGCTGCCGTAGGTGCATTATGTTTTTCTCTGTTAGGTTCATTGATTCGGCCGTAGGGGCATTAAGTTTTTCTCTTGTAGGTTCTTTGCCGCTGCCGTAGGTGCATTATGTTTTTCTCTGTTAGGTTCATTGATTCGGCCGTAGGGGCATTAAGTTTTTCTCTTGTAGGTTCTTTGCCGCTGCCGTAGGGGCATTAAGTTTTTCTCTGTTAGGTTCATTGATTCGGCCGTAGGGGCATTAAGTTTTTCTCTTGTAGGTTCTTTGCCACTGCCGTAGGGGCATTAAGTTTTTCTCTGTTAGGTTCATTGATTCGGCCGTAGGTGCATTATGTTTTTCTGTTGTAGGTTCTTTGCCGCTGCCGTAGGGGCATTAAGTTTTTCTCTTGTAGGTTCTTTGCCGCTGCCGTAGGTGCATTATGTTTTTCTCTGTTAGGTTCATTGATTCGGCCGTAGGGGCATTAAGTTTTTCTCTTGTAGGTTCTTTGCCGCTGCCGTAGGGGCATTAAGTTTTTCTCTTGTAGGTTCTTTGCCGCTGCCGTAGGTGCATTATGTTTTTCTCTGTTAGGTTCATTGATTCGGCCGTAGGGGCATTAAGTTTTTCTCTTGTAGGTTCTTTGCCGCTGCCGTAGGTGCATTATGTTTTTCTCTGTTAGGTTCATTGATTCGGCCGTAGGGGCATTAAGTTTTTATCTTGTAGGTTCTTTGCCGCTGCCGTAGGTGCATTAAGTTTTTCTCTGTTAGGTTCATTGATTCGGCCGTAGGGGCATTAAGTTTTTCTCTTGTAGGTTCTTTGCCGCTGCCGTAGGTGCATTATGTTTTTCTCTGTTAGGTTCATTGATTCGGCCGTAGGGGCATTAAGTTTTTCTCTTGTAGGTTCTTTGCCGCTGCAGTAGGGGCATTAAGTTTTTCTCTGTTAGGTTCATTGATTCGGCCGTAGGGGCATTAAGTTTTTCTCTTGTAGGTTCTTTGCCGCTGCCGTAGGGGCATTAAGTTTTTCTCTGTTAGGTTCATTGATTCGGCCGTAGGTGCATTATTTTTTTTCTCTTGTAGGTTCTTTGCCGCTGCCGTAGGGGCATTAAGTTTTTCTCTTGTAGGTTCTTTGCCGCTACCGTAGGTGCATTATGTTTTTCTCTGTTAGGTTCATTGATTCGGCCGTAGGGGCATTAATTTTTTCTCTTGTAGGTTCTTTGCCGCTGCCGTAGGTGCATTATGTTTTTCTCTGTTAGGTTCATTGATTCGGCCGTAGGGGCATTAAATTTTTCTCTTGTAGGTTCTTTGCCGCTGCCGTAGGGGCATTAAGTTTTTCTCTTGTAGGTCCTTTGCCGCTGCCGTAGGTGCATTATGTTTTCTCTTGTAGGTTCTTTGCCGCTGCCGTAGGTGCATTATGTTTTTCTCTGTTAGGTTCATTAATTCGGCCGTAGGGGCATTAAGTTTTTCTCTTGTAGGTTCTATGCCGCTGCCGTAGGGGCATTAAGTTTTTCTCTTGTAGGTTCTTTGCCGCTGCCGTAGGTGCATTATGTTTTTCTCTGTTAGGTTCATTGATTCGGTCGTAGGGGCATTAAGTTTTTCTCTTGTAGGTTCTTTGCCGCTGCCGTAGGGGCATTATGTTTTTCTCTGTTAGGTTCATTGATTCGGCCGTAGGGGCATTAAGTTTTTCTCTTGTAGGTTCTTTGCCGCTGCCGTAGGTGCATTATGTTTTTCTCTAGTAGTTTCTTTGCCGCTGCCGTAGGTGCATTATGTTTTTCTCTTGTAGGTTCTTTGCCGCTGCCGTAGGTGCATTATGTTTTTCTCTTGTAGGTTCTTTGCCGCTGCCGTAGGTGCATTATGTTTTTCTCTGTTAGGTTCATTGATTCGGCCGTAGGGGCATTAAGTTTTTCTGTTGTAGGTTCTTTGCCGCTGCCGTAGGGGCATTAAGTTTTTCTCTTGTAGGTTCTTTGCCGCTGCCGTAGGTGCATTATGTTTTCTCTTGTAGGTTCTTTGCCGCTGCCGTAGGTGCATTATGTTTTTCTCTTGTAGGTTCTTTGCCGCTGCCGTAGGGGCATTAAGTTTTTCTCTGTTAGGTTCATTGATTCGGCCGTAGGTGCATTATGTTTTTCTCTGTTAGGTTCATTGATTCGGCCGTAGGGGCATTAAGTTTTTCTCTTGTAGGTTCTTTGCCGCTGCCGTAGGTGCATCATGTTTTTCTCTGTTAGGTTCATTGATTCGGTCGTAGGGGCATTAAGTTTTTCTCTTGTAGGTTCTTTGCCGCTGCCGTAGGGGCATTAAGTTTTTCTCTGTTACGTTCATTGATTCGGCCGTAGGTGCATTATGTTTTTCTCTTGTAGGTTCTTTGCCGCTGCCGTAGGGGCATTAAGTTTTTCTCTTGTAGGTTCTTTGCCGCTGCCGTAGGTGCATTATGTTTTTCTCTGTTAGGTTCATTGATTCGGCCGTAGGGGCATTAAGTTTTTCTCTTGTAGGTTGTTTGCCGCTGCCGTAGGTGCATTATGTTTTTCTCTGTTAGGTTCATTGATTCGGCCGTAGGGGCATTAAGTTTTTCTCTTGTAGGTTCTTTGCCGCTGCCGTAGGTGCATTATGTTTTTCTCTGTTAGGTTCATTGATTCGGCCGTAGGGGCATTAAGTTTTTATCTTGTAGGTTCTTTGCCGCTGCCGTAGGTGCATTAAGTTTTTCTCTGTTAGGTTCATTGATTCGGCCGTAGGGGCATTAAGTTTTTCTCTTGTAGGTTCTTTGCCGCTGCCGTAGGTGCATTATGTTTTTCTCTGTTAGGTTCATTGATTCGGCCGTAGGGGCATTAAGTTTTTCTCTTGTAGGTTCTTTGCCGCTGCAGTAGGGGCATTAAGTTTTTCTCTGTTAGGTTCATTGATTCGGCCGTAGGGGCATTAAGTTTTTCTCTTGTAGGTTCTTTGCCGCTGCCGTAGGGGCATTAAGTTTTTCTCTGTTAGGTTCATTGATTCGGCCGTAGGTGCATTATGTTTTTCTCTTGTAGGTTCTTTGCCGCTACCGTAGGGGCATTAAGTTTTTCTCTTGTAGGTTCTTTGCCGCTACCGTAGGTGCATTATGTTTTTCTCTGTTAGGTTCATTGATTCGGCCGTAGAGGCATTAAGTTTTTCTCTTGTAGGTTCTTTGCCGCTGCCGTAGGTGCATTATGTTTTTCTCTGTTAGGTTCATTGATTCGGCCGTAGGGGCATTAAGTTTTTCTCTTGTAGGTTCTTTGCCGCTGCCGTAGGGGCATTAAGTTTTTCTCTTGTAGGTCCTTTGCCGCTGCCGTAGGTGCATTATGTTTTCTCTTGTAGGTTCTTTGCCGCTGCCGTAGGTGCATTATGTTTTTCTCTGTTAGGTTCATTGATTCGGCCGTAGGGGCATTAAATTTTTCTCTTGTAGGTTCTTTGCCGCTGCCGTAGGGGCATTAAGTTTTTCTCTTGTAGGTCCTTTGCCGCTGCCGTAGGTGCATTATGTTTTCTCTTGTAGGTTCTTTGCCGCTGCCGTAGGTGCATTATGTTTTTCTCTGTTAGGTTCATTGATTCGGCCGTAGGGGCATTAAGTTTTTCTCTTGTAGGTTCTATGCCGCTGCCGTAGGGGCATTAAGTTTTTCTCTTGTAGGTTCTTTGCCGCTGCCGTAGGTGCATTATGTTTTTCTCTGTTAGGTTCATTGATTCGGTCGTAGGGGCATTAAGTTTTTCTCTTGTAGTTTCTTTGCCGCTGCCGTAGGGGCATTATGTTTTTCTCTGTTAGGTTCATTGATTCGGCCGTAGGGGCATTAAGTTTTTCTCTTGTAGGTTCTTTGCCGCTGTCGTAGGTGCATTATGTTTTTCTCTTGTAGGTTCTTTGCCGCTGCCGTAGGTGCATTATGTTTTTCTCTTGTAGGTTCTTTGACGCTGCCGTAGGTGCATTATGTTTTTCTCTTGTAGGTTCTTTGCCGCTGCCGTAGGTGCATTATGTTTTTCTCTTGTAGGTTCTTTGCCGCTGTCGTAGGTGCATTATGTTTTTCTCTTGTAGGTTCTTTGCCGCTGCCGTAGGTGCATTATGTTTTTCTCTTGTAGGTTCTTTGCCGCTGCCGTAGGTGCATTATGTTTTTCTCTTGTAGGTTCTTTGACGCTGCCGTAGGTGCATTATGTTTTTCTCTTGTAGGTTCTTTGCCGCTGTCGTAGGTGCATTATGTTTTTCTCTTGTAGGTTCTTTGCCGCTGCCGTAGGTGCATTATGTTTTTCTCTTGTAGGTTCTTTGCCGCTGCCGTAGGTGCATTATGTTTTTCTCTTGTAGGTTCTTTGCCGCTGCCGTAGGTGCATTATGTTTTTCTCTGTTAGGTTCATTGATTCGGCCGTAGGGGCATTAAGTTTTTCTGTTGTAGGTTCTTTGCCGCTGCCGTAGGGGCATTAAGTTTTTCTCTTGTAGGTTCTTTGCCGCTGCCGTAGGTGCATTATGTTTTCTCTTGTAGGTTCTTTGCCGCTGCCGTAGGTGCATTATGTTTTTCTCTTGTAGGTTCTTTGCCGCTGCCGTAGGGGCATTAAGTTTTTCTCTGTTAGGTTCATTGATTCGGCCGTAGGTGCATTATGTTTTTCTCTGTTAGGTTCATTGATTCGGCCGTAGGGGCCTTAAGTTTTTCTCTTGTAGGTTCTTTGCCGCTGCCGTAGGTGCATTATGTTTTTCTCTGTTAGGTTCATTGATTCGGCCGTAGGGGCATTAAGTTTTTCTCTTGTAGGTTCTTTGCCGCTGCCGTAGGTGCATTATGTTTTTCTCTGTTAGGTTCATTGATTCGGCCGTAGGGGCATTAAGTTTTTCTCTTGTAGGTTCTTTGCCGCTGCCGTAGGGGCATTAAGTTTTTCTCTGTTAGGTTCATTGATTCGGCCGTAGGGGCATTAAGTTTTTCTCTTGTAGGTTCTTTGCCGCTGCCGTAGGGGCATTAAGTTTTTCTCTGTTAGGTTCATTGATTCGGCCGTAGGTGCATTATGTTTTTCTCTTGTAGGTTCTTTGCCGCTGCCGTAGGGGCATTAAGTTTTTCTCTTGTAGGTTCTTTGCCGCTGCCGTAGGTGCATTATGTTTTTCTCTGTTAGGTTCATTGATTCGGCCGTAGGGGCATTAAGTTTTTCTCTTGTAGGTTCTTTGCCGCTGCCGTAGGGGCATTAAGTTTTTCTTTTGTAGGTTCTTTGCCGCTGCCGTAGGTGCATTATGTTTTTCTCTGTTAGGTTCAGTGATTCGGCCGTAGGGGCATTAAGTTTTTCTCTTGTAGGTTGTTTGCCGCTGCCGTAGGTGCATTATATTTTTCTCTGTTAGGTTCATTGATTCGGCCGTAGGGGCATTAAGTTTTTCTCTTGTAGGTTCTTTGCCGCTGCCGTAGGTGCATTATGTTTTTCTCTGTTAGGTTCATTGATTCGGCCGTAGGGGCATTAAGTTTTTCTCTTGTAGGTTCTTTGCCGCTGCAGTAGGGGCATTAAGTTTTTCTCTGTTAGGTTCATTGATTCGGCCGTAGGGGCATTAAGTTTTTCTCTTGTAGGTTCTTTGCCGCTGCCGTAGGGGCATTAAGTTTTTCTCTGTTAGGTTCATTGATTCGGCCGTAGGTGCATTATGTTTTTCTCTTGTAGGTTCTTTGCCGCTGCCGTAGGTGCATTAAGTTTTTCTCTTGTAGGTTCTTTGCCGCTACCGTAGGTGCATTATGTTTTTCTCTGTTAGGTTCATTGATTCGGCCGTAGGGGCATTAAGTTTTTCTCTTGTAGGTTCTTTGCCGCTGCCGTAGGTGCATTATGTTTTTCTCTGTTAGGTTCATTGATTCGGCCGTAGGGGCATTAAGTTTTTCTCTTGTAGGTTCTTTGCCGCTGCCGTAGGTGCATTATGTTTTTTTCTGTTAGGTTCATTGATTCGGCCGTAGGGGCATTAAGTTTTTCTCTTGTAGGTTCTTTGCCGCTGCCGTAGGGGCATTAAGTTTTTCTCTGTTAGGTTCATTGATTCGGCCGTAGGGGCATTAAGTTTTTCTCTTGTAGGTTCTTTGCCGCTGCCGTAGGGGCATTAAGTTTTTCTCTGTTAGGTTCATTGATTCGGCCGTAGGTGCATTATGTTTTTCTCTTGTAGGTTCTTTGCCGCTGCCGTAGGGGCATTAAGTTTTTCTCTTGTAGGTTCTTTGCCGCTGCCGTAGGTGCATTATGTTTTTCTCTGTTAGGTTCATTGATTCGGCCGTAGGGGCATTAAGTTTTTCTCTTGTAGGTTGTTTGCCGCTGCCGTAGGTGCATTATGTTTTTCTCTGTTAGGTTCATTGATTCGGCCGTAGGGGCATTAAGTTTTTCTCTTGTAGGTTCTTTGCCGCTGCCGTAGGTGCATTATGTTTTTCTCTGTTAGGTTCATTGATTCGGCCGTAGGGGAATTAAGTTTTTATCTTGTAGGTTCTTTGCCGCTGCCGTAGGTGCATTAAGTTTTTCTCTGTTAGGTTCATTGATTCGGCCGTAGGGGCATTAAGTTTTTCTCTTGTAGGTTCTTTGCCGCTGCCGTAGGTGCATTATGTTTTTCTCTGTTAGGTTCATTGATTCGGCCGTAGGGGCATTAAGTTTTTCTCTTGTAGGTTCTTTGCCGCTGCAGTAGGGGCATTAAGTTTTTCTCTGTTAGGTTCATTGATTCGGCCGTAGGGGCATTAAGTTTTTCTCTTGTAGGTTCTTTGCCGCTGCCGTAGGGGCATTAAGTTTTTCTCTGTTAGGTTCATTGATTCGGCCGTAGGTGCATTATGTTTTTCTCTTGTAGGTTCTTTGCCGCTGCCGTAGGGGCATTAAGTTTTTCTCTTGTAGGTTCTTTGCCGCTACCGTAGGTGCATTATATTTTTCTCTGTTAGGTTCATTGATTCGGCCGTAGGGGCATTAAGTTTTTCTCTTGTAGGTTCTTTGCCGCTGCCGTAGGTGCATTATGTTTTTCTCTGTTAGGTTCATTGATTCGGCCGTAGGGGCATTAAATTTTTCTCTTGTAGGTTCTTTGCCGCTGCCGTAGGGGCATTAAGTTTTTCTCTTGTAGGTCCTTTGCCGCTGCCGTAGGTGCATTATGTTTTCTCTTGTAGGTTCTTTGCCGCTGCCGTAGGTGCATTATGTTTTTCTCTGTTAGGTTCATTGATTCGGCCGTAGGGGCATTAAGTTTTTCTCTTGTAGGTTCTATGCCGCTGCCGTAGGGGCATTAAGTTTTTCTCTTGTAGGTTCTTTGCCGCTGCCGTAGGTGCATTATGTTTTTCTCTGTTAGGTTCATTGATTCGGCCGTAGGGGCATTAAGTTTTTCTCTTGTATGTTCTTTGCCGCTGCCGTAGGGGCATTAAGTTTTTCTCTTGTAGGTTCTTTGCCGCTGCCGTAGGTGCATTATGTTTTCTCTTGTAGGTTCTTTGCCGCTGCCGTAGGTGCATTATGTTTTTCTCTGTTAGGTTCATTGATTCGGCCGTAGGGGCATTAAGTTTTTCTCTTGTAGGTTCTTTGCCGCTGCCGTAGGTGCATTATGTTTTCTCTTGTAGGTTCTTTGCCGCTGCCGTAGGTGCATTATGTTTTTCTCTGTTAGGTTCATTGATTCGGTCGTAGGGGCATTAAGTTTTTCTCTTGTAGGTTCTTTGCCGCTGCCGTAGGGGCATTATGTTTTTCTCTGTTAGGTTCATTGATTCGGCCGTAGGGGCATTAAGTTTTTCTCTTGTAGGTTCTTTGCCGCTGCCGTAGGTGCATTATGTTTTTCTCTTGTAGGTTCTTTGCCGCTGCCGTAGGTGCATTATGTTTTTCTCTTGTAGGTTCTTTGCCGCTGCCGTAGGTGCATTATGTTTTTCTCTTGTAGGTTCTTTGCCGCTGCCGTAGGTGCATTATGTTTTTCTCTGTTAGGTTCATTGATTCGGCCGTAGGGGTATTAAGTTTTTCTGTTGTAGGTTCTTTGCCGCTGCCGTAGGGGCATTAAGTTTTTCTCTTGTAGGTTCTTTGCCGCTGCCGTAGGTGCATTATGTTTTCTCTTGTAGGTTCTTTGCCGCTGCCGTAGGTGCATTATGTTTTTCTCTGTTAGGTTCATTGATTCGGCCGTAGGGGCATTAAGTTTTTCTCTTGTAGGTTCTTTGCCGCTGCCGTAGGGGCATTAAGTTTTTCTCTTGTAGGTTCTTTGCCGCTGCCGTAGGTGCATTATGTTTTTCTCTTGTAAGTTCTTTGCCGCTGCCGTAGGTGCATTCTGTTTTTCTCTTGTAGGTTCTTTGCCGCTGCCGTAGGTGCATTATGTTTTTCTCTGTTAGGTTCATTGATTCGGCCGTAAGGGCATTAAGTTTTTCTCTTGTAGGTTCTTTGCCGCTGCCGTAGGGGCATTATGTTTTTCTCTGTTAGGTTCATTGATTCGGCCGTAGGGGGAATTAAGTTTTTCTCTTGTAGGTTCTTTGCCGCTGCCGTAGGTGCATTATGTTTTTCTCTGTTAGGTTCATTGATTCGGCCGTAGGGGCATTAAGTTTTTCTCTTGTAGGTTCTTTGCCGCTGCCGTAGGTGCATTATGTTTTTCTCTTGTAGGTTCTTTGCCGCTGCCGTAGGTGCATTATGTTTTTCTCTTGTAGGTTCTTTGCCGCTGCCGTAGGTGCATTATGTTTTTCTCTTGTAGGTTCTTTGCCGCTGCAGTAGGTGCATTATGTTTTTCTCTTGTAGGTTCTTTGCCGCTGCCGTAGGTGCATTATGTTTTTCTCTGTTAGGTTCATTGATTCGGCCGTAGGGCCATTAAGTTTTTCTCTTGTAGGTTCTTTGCCGCTGCCGTAGGGTCATTATGTTTTTCTCTGTTAGGTTCTTTGATTCGGCCGTAGGGGCATTAAGTTTTTCTCTTGTAGGTTCTTTGCCGCTGCCGTAGGTGCATTATGTTTTTCTCTTGTAGGTTCTTTGCCGCTGCCGTAGGTGCATTATGTTTTTCTCTTGTAGGTTCTTTGCCGCTGCCGTAGGTGCATTATATTTTTCTCTTGTAGGTTCTTTGCCGCTGCAGTAGGTGCAATATGTTTTTCTCTTGTAGGTTCTTTGCCGCTGCCGTAGGTGCATTATGTTTTTCTCTGTTAGGTTCATTGATTCGGCCGTAGGGGCATTAAGTTTTTCTCTTGCAGGTTCTTTGCCGCTGCCGTAGGTGTATTATATTTTTCTCTTGTAGGTTCTTTGCCGCTGCCGTAGGTGCATTATGTTTTTCTCTTGTAGGTTCTTTGCCGCTGCCGTAGGTGCATTATGTTTTTCTCTTGTAGGTTCTTTGCCGCTGCAGTAGGTGCATTATGTTTTTCTCTTGTAGGTTCTTTGCCGCTGCCGTAGGTGCATTATGTTTTTCTCTTGTAGGTTCTTTGCCGCTGCCGTAGGTGCATTATGTTTTTCTCTTGTAGGTTCTTTGCCGCTGCAGTAGGTGCATTATGTTTTTCTCTTGTAGGTTCTTTGCCGCTCCCGTAGGTGCATTATGTTTTTCTCTGTTAGGTTCATTGATTCGGCCGTAGGGGCATTAAGTTTTTCTCTTGTAGGTTCTTTGCCGCTGCCGTAGGTGCATTATGTTTTTCTCTTGTAGGTTCATTGATTCGGCCGTAGGGGCATTAAGTTTTTCTCTTGTAGGTTCTTTGCCGCTGCCGTAGGTGCATTATGTTTTTGTCTTGTAGGTTCTTTGCCGCTGCCGTAGGTGCATTATGTTTTTCTCTTGTAGGTTCTTTGCCGCTGCCGTAGGTGCATTATGTTTTTCTCTTGTAGGTTCTTTGCCGCTGCCGTAGGTGCATTATGTTTTTCTCTTGTAGGTTCTTTGCCGCTGCCGTAGGTGCATTATGTTTTTCTCTTGTAGGTTCTTTGCCGCTGCCGTAGGTGCATTATGTTTTTCTCTTGTAGGTTCTTTGCCGCTGCAGTAGGTGCATTATGTTTTTCTCTTGTAGGTTCTTTGCCGCTGCCGTAGGTGCATTATGTTTTTCTCTTGTAGGTTCTTTGCCGCTGCAGTAGGTGCATTATGTTTTTCTCTTGTAGGTTCTTTGCCGCTGCCGTAGGTGCATTATGTTTTTCTCTGTTAGGTTCATTGATTCGGCCGTAGGGCCATTAAGTTTTTCTCTTGTAGGTTCTTTGCCGCTGCCGTAGGGTCATTATGTTTTTCTCTGTTAGGTTCTTTGATTCGGCCGTAGGGGCATTAAGTTTTTCTCTTGTAGGTTCTTTGCCGCTGCCGTAGGTGCATTATGTTTTTCTCTTGTAGGTTCTTTGCCGCTGCCGTAGGTGCATTATGTTTTTCTCTTGTAGGTTCTTTGCCGCTGCCGTAGGTGCATTATATTTTTCTCTTGTAGGTTCTTTGCCGCTGCAGTAGGTGCAATATGTTTTTCTCTTGTAGGTTCTTTGCCGCTGCCGTAGGTGCATTATGTTTTTCTCTGTTAGGTTCATTGATTCGGCCGTAGGGGCATTAAGTTTTTCTCTTGTAGGTTCTTTGCCGCTGCCGTAGGTGCATTATGTTTTTCTCTTGTAGGTTCTTTGCCGCTGCCGTAGGTGCATTATGTTTTTCTCTTGTAGGTTCTTTGCCGCTGCCGTAGGTGCATTATGTTTTTCTCTTGTAGGTTCTTTGCCGCTGCAGTAGGTGCATTATGTTTTTCTCTTGTAGGTTCTTTGCCGCTGCCGTAGGTGCATTATGTTTTTCTCTTGTAGGTTCTTTGCCGCTGCCGTAGGTGCATTATGTTTTTCTCTTGTAGGTTCTTTGCCGCTGCAGTAGGTGCATTATGTTTTTCTCTTGTAGGTTCTTTGCCGCTCCCGTAGGTGCATTATGTTTTTCTCTGTTAGGTTCATTGATTCGGCCGTAGGGGCATTAAGTTTTTCTCTTGTAGGTTCTTTGCCGCTGCCGTAGGTGCATTTTGTTTTTCTCTTGTAGGTTCATTGATTCGGCCGTAGGGGCATTAAGTTTTTCTCTTGTAGGTTCTTTGCCGCTGCCGTAGGTGCATTATGTTTTTCTCTTGTAGGTTCTTTGCCGCTGCCGTAGGTGCATTATGTTTTTCTCTTGTAGGTTCTTTGCCGCTGCCGTAGGTGCATTATGTTTTTCTCTTGTAGGTTCTTTGCCGCTGCCGTAGGTGCATTATGTTTTTCTCTTGTAGGTTCTTTGCCGCTGCAGTAGGTGCATTATGTTTTTCTCTTGTAGGTTCTTTGCCGCTGCCGTAGGTGCATTATGTTTTTCTCTTGTAGGTTCTTTGCCGCTGCAGTAGGTGCATTATGTTTTTCTCTTGTAGGTTCTTTGCCGCTGCCGTAGGTGCATTATGTTTTTCTCTTGTAGGTTCTTTGCCGCTGCAGTAGGTGCATTATGTTTTTCTCTTGTAGGTTCTTTGCCGCTGCCGTAGGTGCATTATGTTTTTCTCTGTTAGGTTCATTGATTCGGCCGTAGGGGCATTAAGTTTTTCTCTTGTAGGTTCTTTGCCGCTGCCGTAGGTGCATTATGTTTTTCTCTTGTAGGTTCTTTGCCGCTGCCGTAGGTGCATTATGTTTTTCTCTTGTAGGTTCTTTGCCGCTGCCGTAGGTGCATTATGTTTTTCTCTTGTAGGTTCTTTGCCGCTGCCGTAGGTGCATTATATTTTTCTCTTGTAGGTTCTTTGCCGCTGCCGTAGGTGCATTATGCTTTTCTCTTGTAGGTTCTTTGCCGCTGCCGTAGGTGCATTATGTTTTTCTCTTGTAGGTTCTTTGCCGCTGCCGTAGGTGCATTATGTTTTTCTCTTGTAGGTACTTTGACTCTGCCGTAGGTGCATTATGTTTTTCTCTTGTAGGTACTTTGACTCTGCCGTAGGTGCATTATGTTTTTCTCTTGTAGGTCCTTTGCCGCTGCCGTAGGTGCATTATGTTTTTCTCTTGTAGGTACTTTGACTCTGCCGTAGGTGCATTATGTTTTTCTCTTGTAGGTACTTTGACTCTGCCGTAGGTGCATTATGTTTTTCTCTTGTAGTTACTTTGCCGCTGCCGTAGGTGCATTATGTTTTTCTCTTGTAGGTACTTTGACTCTGCCGTAGGTGCATTATTATTTGTACTAATTTCTCTATTTCCCCTTTTGAATTTGTTGGCTTCCTTTATTATTCAGTAATTTTCCTTTTTTCTTTCATACTCTTTGACACAGATCATCATCCAGTCTTCTGTAGTTTCCAAGTATCTTTGAAGACCGATTGTTCTGGTTTTGTAAGACAGTTTTAGATGAACTAATCTACTACCTCCTGATCTGTACACGATCATTTTATTTACTTTTATTGATCATTGCAACTATATGGATGAACTCTTTGCCTATATTTCGGATCGTCTGTTGCACCTGTTTTTGGTATGACATAAAATACCTTCAGTTTTCAATTCTGGGAATTTCGGTCGGGTTATTAATTAGCATTTCTAAAGTTTTTACCTGTGATTATGGATACTTTGTTGATTTCAATTTTTTTCTACCTTCCCTACCTTTATATTAGGTTGGTGCAAAAATAATGACGTAATAATGTCGTTTTTTGACGTATTTTTTAAAGGAAAATATATTACATTATTAGGTCATTATTTTGAACCAACCTAATACATTTTTGCAAAGATTAATCATTCATTCTTTATTGTTCTCGGTAGAACTACTCACCATTGGGATTATATTCCATTGGGCCGCCACAAATATTCTCCCAAGATGTTTGCACATCTTCAATAAATGGTGGACTATTGACTTCTGTAATTGCTTTTCCAAATTCTCTGTCAAACTTCTTGAGATCCGTTTGCAATATGTTATTGTGTTGATACAAAATTCAAAGCTTTTTATATCGTCTTGTTCTCTGTGCATTTAACTGCAGTTTCAGTTGAAGTGATTCCTTGATTGGTTGAATTTCATTGACTGTTTTAATTTTATATTTCAGCTTGCTACACGATGTTGACGAGAGAACCTACAAAGCTTTTTATATCGTCTTGTACTCTGTGCCTTTACTTGCAGTTCTTTTGAAGTATTTCCTTGATTGGTTGAATTTCATTGACTGTTTTAATTTTATATTTCTGCTTGCTTTTCTTTGTTGTCGATAGACCCTACAAAGCTTTTTCTATCGTCTTGTTCTCTGTTCCTTTAATTGCAGTTTCTGTTGAAGTAGTTCGCTGATTGGTGGAATTTCATTGACCGATTTAATTTTATATTTCTGCTTGCTTTTCCATGTTGTCGATAGAACCTAGAAGGCTTTTTATATCGTCTTGTTCTCTGTGCCTTTAATTGCAGTTTCTGTTGAAGTATGTCCTTGATTGGTGAGATTTCATTGATTGTTTAAATTTTATATTCCTGCTTACGTTTCCATGTTGTCGATAGAACCTACAAAGCTTTTAATATCGTCTTGTTCTCTTTGCCTTTAATTGCAATTTCTGTTGAAGTAATTCCTTGATTGGTTGAATTTCATTGACTGTTTTAATTTTATATTTCATCTTGTTTTACCATATTGTCGATAGAACGTACAACGCTTTTTATATCGTCGTGATCTCTGTGCTTTTAATTGCAGTTTCTGTTGAAGTATTTCCTTGATTGGTGAGATTTCATTGATTGTTTAAATTTTATATTTCTGCTTAGCGTTTCCGTGTTGTCGATAGAAAGTTCAAAGCTTTTTCTATCGTCTCGTACCCTGTGCCTTTAATTGCAGCTTCTGTTGAAGTAATTCCTTGATTGGTTGAATTTCATTGACTGTTTTAATTTTATATTAGTTCCATCATTTGTGGAATTTCATTGGCTGAATAATTTTATATATTTTCTTGCTTTTCCATGTTGTCGATAGAACCTAGAAGCCTTTTTCTATCGTCTTGTTCTCTGTGCCTTTAATTGCAGTTTCAGTTGAAGTATTTCCTTTATTGGTAGAATTTCATTGACTGTTTTAATTTTATATTTCTGCTTACGTTTCCATGTTGTCGATAGATCCTACAAAGCTTTTTATATCGTCTTGTTTTCTGTGCCTTTAATTGCAATTTCTGTTGAAGTAATTCCTTGACTGATTTAATTTTATATTTCTGCTTGCTTTTCCATGTTGTCGCTAGAACCTAGAAGGCTTTTTGTTGAAACTTGACTAATGCATGGAATAATAATGCAACACAAAATGTACTTCGAACAAAATGTATTGAAACAAGAAAGTGTACACAATATTTACATATAGTCTTTTGTAAATATTTACATATATATTCTTTTGTATATTCCTGGGAAGACCGTTCCTGGAATGTGTGTTGACTGAGTCGCAGTCGAGCAGAGTCTCTGGTTGAATTCTCTCGATTCCTCTCACTCTCTTTCCGGTACCAACCATATTTATATGGTCCTTACTCCACTATGCAAATTAGGTGGATCCTACCACAACACCCCCTCCCAAGCCTTGGAATCCCTTTTGGATTTCAACTGCCTTTCTATATAGGTTGATGTTTATGGCTATTCTTTGTAGATCCATTTGCATACTTTTAATATTTTTTTCGTTTTGGATTCACGTCCAATGTTTCAGTGAACTTTCGTTTCCTAGCGGATCTTCTCGGTTCAGGAATATTCTGCGGAGGTTCTACTTGAAACATATCATACATTACATCAATGGGATCTTCCTCCTCATCCGGTATACTCTCTTCATACTCTAGAACGTAGCATTTTTTAAGTTGGTTCTGGTACCTTTTATGAGTATTCTTCGGCCCTTTAATTATGTAAATCAGGTCACCGATTCTCTTGTCCACTATGCCTCGCTCCCAGAACTCAACGTTGTTTTTTGTAGCACTTGAAAAACACCTCTCCGGAAGTGTATCTTTTTCTCGCTGTATACATAGTATTCTTTACTCTATTTTTTCCTGGCAAAAGCTTGTCAAACACTGACTTAACTTTTTAGCGAACATTAGTTCAGCTGGTGACATGTTTGAGTGTGTTCTCTGGCTTGGCGTAATTCTGTATACCTGTAGGAATTGCTGAAGCGCCTTTTCCGTTGGAACTCCTGAGGCTTTCTTCAGCGCGCGCTTTAAACTATCGACAAATCTTTCTGCGATTCCATTGGACCTCGGATGATACGGCGGCGTCGTTATGTGGTTAATTTGATATAACTTACAAAATTCCTTAAATTCTTCAGAAGTGAATTGTGTACCATTGTCACTCACAATACACTCTGGCACACCGAACCGTGCAAATAGTTCATGCAAAAAAGTTGTTGTGGTATTGGACGTAGGCTTTTTGCAGCGGAGTACTTCCGGCCATTTTGTAAAACTATCTACCACTATTAAGTAGTAATAATCTTCTACTGGACCAGCGAAATCAATGTGTAATCTTGTCCACGGATGATCCGTCTTGGGCCAGGGTTTGTGTACTATAGGTGGTGCCTTAGCTGCTAACGCACACCCTTTACATCGATGAACCATGTTTGCGATATCCACATCCATTCCTTTCCAATATACAAAGCTTCGCATTAAGCTTTTTGTTCTATTAATCCCCGGGTGACCCATATGAAAGTCCCGTAGTATTCTTTTCTGCAACTTTTTTGATACTACTACTCTCTCACCATATAATAAAACTCCGTCAAAAATTGAATAAATCTCCTGCACATTTTTGTCATTTTCTACCATTTTGCTTTTAATTTCTAAAAAGAAATCATCGCTTTCAGCTTCTTTTTTTGATTTCCTTTGATGTAACCGGTAGCTCTCTTAAAATGTTGTTTATCATGCTTTTCACCTCATAATCTGATCTGATATTTGCAATAATTGATTCTTCGAATCTTTCTTCTTGACTCGGTACGAGTCTTAATAAGCTATCCGCATGAATTATTTTTTTGGATGATAGGTGCTTTATGTGAAAATCATAATTGAGAAGAATGGTTCCCCATCTCAACAGACGATTTGCCGTATAAACGGGTAACCCTTTCTTCGAACCAAAAATAGTGTTCAGAGGTTTATGATCCGTTTCAAGAATAAAATATCTGCCGTGGATGTATCTGTGAAATTTTGTTATGGCAAAAATGATACTCAGCGCCTCTTTTTCTATCTGTGAGTAACTTCTTTCTCCTGGGAGTAAAGTTCTCGAAGCATGTGCAATTGGTTTTCTAGAACCATCTGGCATTATGTGTTGAATACACGCTCCTATCCCATATGAACTGGCGTCACTTGCCACTACAATATCAAGTTTTGGATTGTAATGGGTTAAAAAGAGGTCTGATGTAAGCATTTTCTTTATTTCATCAAAGACTTTCTGACATTCTACCGTCCATTCCCATGCCTTGTCTTTCTTTAGTAGTTCATTCAACGGAGCTCTTAGATTGTACATTCCTTTAATGAACGCTTGATAATAATTTGCGAGCCCCAGAAAACTCTGTAGCATCGCCACATTAGTGGGCGTCGGCATGTCTCTAATCGCAATGGACCTTTCCGGATCTGGACATCTGCCATTTTTGTTGATTATGTGACCTAAATACTTAATTTCCTCCAACCCAAATTCGCACTTTGACTCTTTGACTTTAAATCCAAAGTCCTGAATCTTTTTAAATACTTGATTGAGATGCTCTCAATGTTAGTCAACGGTTTCGCTCCTTACTATAATGTCGTCTAAGTAGGCGCACGCAAAGTCTAGGTCATTCAACATGACGTCCATAGCTTGTTGAAAAATGGCTGGTGCCACTTTAATACCGAAAAGAAGCCTGTTGTACTTGAATAACCCTCTATACGTGTTTATGCCTAGTAATTTCGAACATAACTCTTCGACGGGAATTTGTAGATAGGCATCTGATAAGTCGATTTTTGAAAATATAACTCCACCATTTAGCTTGTTAAAAATCTCCTCCGGACTCGGTAACGGGTAATGGTAGTCCTTGATTACCGAGTTCAACCCTGTCGAAAAATCAACACAGACTCTGATTTGGTTTGATTTCTTTTTAATGCAGACAATCGGCGCAGCCCATGAATTAGATTCTACTTTCGAAATAATTCCCATTTTTCCAACCTATCAAGTTCTTCGTTAATTTTCTCTACGCTTGCGAAAAGCACGTTACGTTTCTTTTTAAAAATTGGCATCGTGTTTTCCTTTAATTCAAATTTAGCTTCAAACTTGTTACATCTTCCAAGACCAGGTGTGAAGGTTTCCGGAAACTTTTTCTTTAATTCATCTTTGATGTCCTGTCTTGTTTGCGTATTACTTTCTACTTTTCTGCAGAACGAGTTTAACGGTTTATCCCACAATTCGAATGTTTCAATAAAATCTGTACCCATCAAGTTTTCTCCATTTTTCAGAACGAAAACCTTTATTTTTTTAACGATCCCGTTCAATTTCATGGGAAGTACAACCTAGCCTTCGAAGTTAATTTCCTTTCCAGTTACCGTTCGAGCGCGTTTCGTTGACTTCCTTATTGTAGGCCTTTTTAAAATTTTCCATGTTTTGTAGTTCATTATTGTCAAATCTGAACCCGAATCGTGTTGAAATTTGATATTCTTTTTAAATATTTCAGTCGTCACATATTTCCTCAAATCTCTATCTGATTTGATATTCGAATTTGTTTGTCTAATTCGGCTATTGAATTTTTTCGTTTTACAACACGATCCTTTCTTATTTCTATATGGGCAATTTACCTCCCAGTGTCTTTCGTTGCAGCGTCTGCAATTATATGGTGGAACCTTTTTTTCCTCCTGGTTTTTCTTATTTAATTTTTCTTGTCTATTTTTAAAATACGCCGAATTTTTACTCCAATTTTTTTCTGATGGGTAATTTGACTGTTTTTTTTTATTTTTTTTAATATAAGCCATGCCAGCTTCTTCGATTTTTTGAGACTCTTTCTTTAAACTTACGGCCCGCTGACACTCCTCTGCTAAATTTTTCAGGGTAAGGTTTTGTTCAGATTCGAGTTTAGACAAAACTCTACGTCTTATTTCGGCACTCTTACTGGATACCAGTCCTTGAGCAAAAATTAAACGCTTAAATTCTTCCACCGTAATCTCTGCCAATCTGAAATTGTCACAATGTCTATTCACTATAGATGCATATGTTAAATAATCCTGATCGTCGAATTTAGTGACATTCATGCATAACCATCGCTTATGCCAAAGCGACAAATTTGCTCCAAACAGCTCCTTTAGCAATTTCACTGTTTCCGAGAATTCCAATTCATTCGTTCTTCTCGGTAGAATAAAATCTACAAATTTGCTATGTTCTGCTGTACCTAGCTTTCTTAGTAATAGACTGACTTTTCTTGAATTCGACCGGTTTTCACAGTCTGTGTAGAAAATATCTTCATATCGTTTAAAGTACGCTTCAAACGTTTTTTCTTCGTCTGGCACATAGTTGAAAGTTTCCAGCGAATTAAATATGGTGTTATTAGAATATGAAGAATTTCCCTCATTTGCCTGATTGTTATTTAATTTCTCCAATATTAACTTTTGAATTTCTAAAAGTCATTCCTCTTGCTTTTCTTGATATTTTTGCTGGGATTTGAATAATTCAGCCTGACTCAACTGCTGGGATTTGAATAATTCAGATATGACTTTGGATAATTCATCCATCTTTAGCTGATAGTGTTCATGCAACAAAGAATATACCTTTAATTTGTGTATCTATGGATATAATATAAGTTGACCAGAAAAATCGAAACAACTTACGACTTTTTTATTTTATGTCTTGCTTTTACATTCAAGCCCGTGATAATCAACTTTGGTATTTTTTTTATTACTTCTGTTCGCGTATTTCAATGGCAAACCTCTGATTTTTATTATCAGCGGTAAATTCGTCACTATAAAATATTGTTGAGCAAACAAAACAAAAAAAAATAATTTTTAAAAGTTCGTTACCTTTCAAAATCGACACGGTGTATTTGTGCGCCTTTTAATTCCATGCACGTTTTCGTAGTCGGATAGTTTGTTGTTTTTTTTTAACGGGTGTCTCGTTGTAGATAACTTTTTCAATTTAAAATCACCGTTATTCGTTTACGACACCTTTCAAATTTTTCTGAGTGAACGGTCCTTATGCTTAGTCGTCCTTTAACGATTTCTAAATATCCAGAAATTCAGAATCCTTGGCCGTTCCGTTAGATGTTGAACTTTTAATTAATAATTTTTTCCTTCAGCCTGGGTTCTTCAATGACTTGTCCCAATTGTTGAAGGCTATCAATTATTAATTCTTTTTTTTTTTTTTTTTTCGTATGGTTCTTTCTACCTCGTCGCCATTGTTGAAACTTGACTAATGCATGGAATAATAATGCAACACAAAATGTACTTAGAACAAAATGTATTGAAACAAGAAAGTGTACACAATATTTACATATAGTCTTTTGTATATATTTACATATAGTCTTTTGTATATTCCTGGGAAGACCGTTCCTGGAATGTGTGCTGACTGAGCCGCAGTCGGGCAGAGTCTCGGGTTGAACTCTCTCGATTCCTCTCACTCTCTTCCCGATACCAACCATATTTATATGGTCGGCACTCCACTATGCAAATTAGGTGGATCCTACCACAACACTTTTTATATCGTCTTGTTCTCTTTGCCTTTAATTGCAAATTCTGTTGAAGTAATTCCTTGATTGGTTGAATTTCATTGACTGTTTTAATTTTATATTTCTGTTTGCGTTTCCATGTTGTCGATAGAACCTACAAAGCTTTTTCTATCGTCTTGTTCTCTGTGCCTTTAATTGCAAATTCTGTTGAAGTATTTTCCTGATTGGTGGAATTTCATTGACTCATTTAATTTTATATTTCTGCTTGCGTTTCCATGTTGACGAGAGAACCTACAAAGCTTTTTCTATCGTCTTGTTCTCTGTGCCTTTAATTGCAAATTCTGTTGAAGTATTTCCCTGATTGGTGGAATTTCATTGACTCATTTAATTTTATATTTCTGCTTGCGTTTCCATGTTGACGAGAGAACCTACAAAGCTTTTTCTATCGTCTTGTTCTCTGTGCCTTTAATTGCAAATTCTGTTGAAGTATTTCCCTGATTGGTGGAATTTCATTGACTGATTTAAGTTTATATTTCTGCTTGCGTTTCCATGTGGTCGATAGAACCTACAAAGCTTTTTCTATCGTCTTGTTCTCTGTGCCTTTAATTGCAAATTCTGTTGAAGTATTTCCCTGATTGGTGGAATTTCATTGACTCATTTAATTTTATATTTCTGCTTGCGTTTCCATGTTGACGAGAGAACCTACAAAGCTTTTTCTATCGTCTTGTTCTCTGTGCCTTTAATTGCAAATTCTGTTGAAGTATTTCCCTGATTGGTGGAATTTCATTGACTCATTTAATTTTATATTTCTGCTTGCGTTTACATGTGGTCGATAGAACCTACAAAGCTTTTTATATCGTCTTGTTCTCTGTGCCTTTAATTGCAAATTCTGTTGAAGTATTTCCCTGATTGGTGGAATTTCATTGACTCATTTAATTTTATATTTCTGCTTGCGTTTCCATGTTGTCGATAGAATCTACAAAGCTTTTTCTATCGTCTTGTTCTCTGTGCCTTTAATTGCAAATTCTGTTGAAGTATTTCCCTGATTGGTGGAATTTCATTGACTCATTTAATTTTATATTTCTGCTTGCGTTTCCATGTTGACGAGAGAACCTACAAAGCTTTTTCTATCGTCTTGTTCTCTGTGCCTTTAATTGCAAATTCTGTTGAAGTATTTCCCTGATTGGTGGAATTTCATTGACTCATTTAATTTTATATTTCTGCTTGCGTTTCCATGTTGTCGATAGAATCTACAAAGCTTTTTCTATCGTCTTGTTCTCTGTGCCTTTAATTGCAAATTCTGTTGAAGTATTTCCCTGATTGGTGGAATTTCATTGACTCATTTAATTTTATATTTCTGCTTGCGTTTACATGTGGTCGATAGAACCTACAAAGCTTTTTATATCGTCTTGTTCTCTGTGCCTTTAATTGCAAATTCTGTTGAAGTATTTCCCTGATTGGTGGAATTTCATTGACTCATTTAATTTTATATTTCTGCTTGCGTTTCCATGTTGTCGATAGAATCTACAAAGCTTTTTCTATCGTCTTGTTCTCTGTGCCTTTAATTGCAAATTCTGTTGAAGTATTTCCCTGATTGGTGGAATTTCATTGACTCATTTAATTTTATATTTCTGCTTGCGTTTCCATGTTGACGAGAGAACCTACAAAGCTTTTTCTATCGTCTTGTTCTCTGTGCCTTTAATTGCAAATTCTGTTGAAGTATTTCCCTGATTGGTGGAATTTCATTGACTCATTTAATTTTATATTTCTGCTTGCGTTTCCATGTTGTCGATAGAATCTACAAAGCTTTTTCTATCGTCTTGTTCTCTGTGCCTTTAATTGCAAATTCTGTTGAAGTATTTCCCTGATTGGTGGAATTTCATTGACTCATTTAATTTTATATTTCTGCTTGCGTTTCCATGTTGACGAGAGAACCTACAAAGCTTTTTCTATCGTCTTGTTCTCTGTGCCTTTAATTGCAAATTCTGTTGAAGTATTTCCCTGATTGGTGGAATTTCATTGACTCATTTAATTTTATATTTCTGCTTGCGTTTCCATGTTGTCGATAGAATCTACAAAGCTTTTTATATCGTCTTGTTCTCTGTGCCTTTAAATGCATTTACTGTTGAAGTATTTCCTTGATTAGTGTCCTTTCTTTCCCGTATTGAAACATTTGAATTTCTTTGAATCTCATGTAGCATTGATAACTTACATCTGATTTCCTCTATTTCTCTCTTTAATTTTGCCTTCCAAAGTTATTTTCTTTTGCCTGTTGTTTAATCTTTATTATCCTTATTGTTATTATTGTTTTGTTATTATTATTAATTCACGCCAATAATATCTCAATAATTGATAACTTTATAATTATTAATATTCCCTCCAGCAATGACTCTCAAAAATAATTATTATCATTGTTATTTTTATGAGGGGATGGGGTGGGAAGAGTTTGTTCAACATGCATCTTTCTGCCTGCACTGAAAAATTAAATCAATGTAAATCTTTAGCATAATCCTTATAGCTGATGAAAAGATAGTGCCGAAGTGCCGAAACATCTAACATTTAATTAAAAAAATATATTATTATTTGCCTCCAGTTATCATCCTGAAGACCATTCTCGTGTTATCATAATTATTAATGAAGAACAAGATTATTTTTTTTTAAATTATTCAATTGTTCTTATGGCTTTTCAACCCTTTTTAGTTATTTGAATACCGAAATATATATATTATTATTCTTCAGTATCTGTCTATATTTTTTTAGATGACGTATTTACACTATTTACATTGTTCGGACCAGTGTCCTCATTTTTGTCGACATATTTATTACAACGTTTCGGCCGTTGTACGCTCCGGCCTTCTTCAGATAATTGGAATGTCGAACTGAACCCTTTATTTCGCTCACTTGGGTAGACTGTTCTAGTTCCACGTGCCATGTTTAATGGATGTCAGTTACCAATTATCTCCTGTTAATTCCCCTCTCCACAAAAGCTCCTGAGCCGACCAAGCATAGAAATGAATACAACATGGGAACCAGTCATAAGGAGTACCAGAGAAAACAGATAACAACAACAAAAATTGCAATATGAGCTGTGGTGAAAACATGAAATGATAACAGCAAAAAATGACAATATGAGCACTAAAAAAATCGTTACTGAGGTCATTAGGTTTATAATACCCAGAAATTCATACATAGATGTTCTCAAGGACACATGGTACAGTGGATGAAGACGTTAGGTAGATCCAGTGACAGGACCCAACGTGTGTGAGTTCAATATCCGGTTAATGCAGTGGAGAACTTGGACACGGGAATTAACAGGAGATAATTGACAACTGACATCTGTTAAACATGGCTACCCCAGTGAGCAAAATAAAGGTTCAGTTCGACATTCCAACCACCTGAAGAAGGCCGGAGCGTACAACGGCCAAAACGTTGTACAAAGATGAGGACAATAGTCCGAATAATGTAAATATTATTCTTATTTTCGCCTTTTAAGAATAATACTGAATATTACTTCAACATTTTTTTTCAGATACAAGTCCCACTATTTAACCCATAACTTGGGACTAGAAGTTGATATTTACGCGGAAATGAATGTAAGGACACGCGTAGAATTCGAACTCGTCTCTACTATTTCTCATTTTGAGCTGCTATCCATTATACCACCCGCATTGTTACAGCACATGGTTTTTACAAGTGGTCACCCCTTCTAAATACTGACCAGGCTCGGCGTTGCTTAACTTCTTTTATCCGATGACAAGCGGTGTTCCAATGTAATATGGTCGTAAAGCATGACGTCCCAATTTACTGCACAGATAGAAGCAGCCATGCAAAATGCACGTGCAATTCGGCAGATGTGCAACAATGCAGCTATGCATCGTGTCTTTCTCTAGCCGAGTATGTAAATATTCTTCATTTCTAACAGAATAGAAACAAGCAAATGAAATTCGAATGCTCTATCTCGTCAGCGTTAATAAATCACATGAGGGAGCCGATGAGTTGCCAGCAATTGTGCCGTTTGAGTCAAGTCAATCTTCTCTTTCATCAGCCAGAAGGGCCTTGTGAGATTTTCCCGCCACCAGTTTCTTCCCGCCATCAAGTCTTCCTGCCTCCAGGGAAACACAGCTAACTCTTGTAAATGTCCCGAAACTAATCGAACACTTTTGTGTGTAGCTTCTTCCAGTGTGTTTATCTTCTCTTTTTTTTTTAATGGGGGAGTCGACTATTTCATGCAAATTGCAAAATAAAAAGGCAAAAAATATTTATTTATTTATTCGCTTCCATTCCATATACACACACACACACACATATATAATATATATATGTGAGTGTGTGTATGTATGTGTGTGTCTGTTGTGTGTATATATATATATGTGTATATATATATGTGTATGTATATGTGTATATATATGCGTGTGTGTATATATGTGTGTTTGTGTATGTGTCTGCTGTGTATATATATATATATGTGTGTATGTATATGTGTGTATATATATGTGTATGTGTATATGCGTGTGTGTATATATATATATATATATATATATATATATATGTATATGTGCATATATATATGCGTGTGTGTATATATATGTGTGTTTGTGTATGTGTCTGCTGTTTATATATATGTATGTGTGTATGCGTGTGTATATATATATATGTGTATGTATATGTGTATATATATGCGTGTGTGTATATATATATATATATATGTCTGCTGTGGGTATATATATGTGTGTATATATATGTGTGTATATATATGTGTGTATATATATATGTGTATGTCTGTATGCGTGTGTATATATATATATATGTGTATGTATATGTGTATATATATATATATATATATGTGTGTGTCTATATATGTGTGTGTATGTGTGTATGTGTGTGCGTGTACGGTTTTATTTTTTATTCACGTTAAAATCCTGTTTAGATTTTCTCACATGAATCGATTCACTTTTCTAGCTTGTCCAATCTCGCCAACCACACACCGCCTCCCTCACTTCCGTGTTTATTTTTGTTTTGTTTTTTGTTTTTTTGTTTTTTTCAACAGTTTCTCTTTCTCTCTTTCACTCCCTACTTTTGCTGCACACTCTTCTTTCTTGTCGCACTCTTTCTTCGGTTCTCTGCCTGTCTGTTTCTTACGCTCTCACTCTCACACCACATCGGTTTTGCTAACTTTTTCCTAATTGCATCTGCTTTTCGTGTGTATCCACTCCTCTCTCTCTCTCTCTCTCTCTCTCTCTCTCTCTCTCTCTCTCTCTCTCTCTCTCTCTCTCAGTCTTTCTCAGTCGCCTTTTCCCTCAACCACTTTCTGTCACTCATGCGCAGAGTGAGGAAGTGTTCCACTCTGTGACACCTTCTCACTCACACCCTCTTTCTATCTCTCACTAATTCTGCAACCTTTGGATCTTTCTCCTTTTTTTAATTCGTTCTATCTCGATGTCTATTTTGTTCTTTCTTTTTCGAAGTTACTTTTTTCTCTTGCTCTCTCTCTCTCTCTCTCTCTCTCTCTCACTTACTCTCTTCCTCTTCTTCTTTAACTCACTCTCTTTTTCCCTATTTCACTCAATTCATTTCTTTTTTCTCTCTCTTTCTCACCCGATATTTCTCTTTCGTTTTCCTTGCCTTTGAAATTATTTCGTTATTTGTCTACTTTCATTTTCACTTTCACTTTTCTTTCTCTCTCTACATTTTACACACACACATACACGCAAAAGCAGCTACACGCAAGCACACAAATATGCTCCTTTCCATTCGACATTTGCCATTTTTTTAATTGCATTCTCGATTTGTTTCTCTTTATTTCAGTCCCCCTCATTTCCCTCTGACTTTCCCTCTCACTATCCTATTTTTCCCGCCGGATTATGGCCATATCACGTTGAAACAACAGCCCCCAAACCGGTTAGTATCGAAATGGGTGACCGCTTAGGATACCAGGTACTGTAAGTTTGGATTTTGAGTTGGTGTGATGGACAATGGCTCGAGATGATTAATCGGAGAGCCGAGTTCGAATTCCAGTGGAATTCGTTTACGCGCTAACCCCCTTTGGGAAAGGTATGAATCCACCTCTTTTCTCTTCCCACCCAGATATACAACTATTTACTTCTGTCTTTATAGCAAGTTTAATCAGTTCGATAACGTCAAATTGGCATCTGATCTAAAAAATGACCTAACTGAACCATTACTGTCTCAATGAAAATGCGTACTTTAAATATCTAGATTTCGACATTAAATAACCCACAGATGTGTTGATATGCCGCTAAACAAAAACAACCAACCAGCAATCTTCTCGCTCTCTTACCTGTACATATACATACTTTGTCATATCCTTAAAGCTTTCTTTCGCTCGATATACTTTAGTGAATAACGCCAATAATAATAATATAAAAGATATTAATTATGGTTACTTGCAAAAGAATGAGCCCAACATGCAAATTATAAATTGAGGATATTAAAATCAAACATGTACAGGAATTTAAATCTCTGGGAAGCGTTCTAACAGAGGTCGGAAAGTACGACACTGATATCCGAAGGTGTATTGAAATGCTCAAAGATACATTCTAAAAGCTAAGCAAAGTATTAAGAAACAGAAAAATTTCAAACAAAGAAGAGTATAGAAGTGATATCTGTGCTCCTGTTTGGTAGCGAATGCTGGAAAATCTCCTCAAAGATGAAGAAGAGACTTGAAACAGCAAAAAGTATCTGAAAGGGAGAGTTGAAATTTCTGGGGTACGTAATGAGGAAGGGGGGCTTGGAAAATCTGATACTCACAGGACAGAATGAAGAGAAAGAAGGACAGAAGAAAGCACCGCGTAATATACTTGATGAGCTTGAGTAAATGGATGGTAGAACAAGTTTTGGGAGAAATAGTGCTACAAGAGACAGGAAGATGTGGAGGGCCATGATCGCCTACGTGCTGAAGAGACATGGCACATAAAAGAAGGGAATATCCAGTCTTAGCGTTAATATTTCTTTTTGGTCGGAAGAAATATAAAATCACAAGATGCTGAGCTTCAAATGACTTGCATTGTATTTAACCACTGACACTAGTTTTGATCTGAATTGAATCTTTTGCGAAATTTACCCCAGTCCGAGAAAAAAAAATCAGAATTGATTCCTTTGAAAATTAGCAAATGTTGTTCTTGCTCATTTACATTTGATGGTATCAGGAGCAGACGACAAAACTCACCTCGAATAATGGCGCTCCTTAAAAATTCCGGACACCGGTCTGTTATTTTTATTTAGCATTGGGTTTATTTTTTCTAATAAACATTCTTTTTGTGACTATTATATTTTTTCTCTGATAGTCTTAATGCTATCAATGCTAAAGACAACGGAAAGACAAATGAAATATATGTATAATCTCAATCATATGTCTTTCATGTTAGAAGATGTATTAATTTTGGATATTTCATGAGATAGGGTAAAATTTATTCCGAATAAAAACGAAGCAAATAAAAACTTATACGTAATAGACTAGCCAAATAGGAGCTGTTTTTGGTTATTAAACATTACTACAAACAGCCAATCAAACGTAAATAATTCAACGCGTATAGTATTAATAATTTCAATGAAATATTAACCTCCGAAATTCAATATGCAACGGCGACATTTTAGGGAAGTCAAAATCAATAACAATATCTCTACTGAAGAAAGTCATCTGTTTTGCGGGGTAAACCGGATATTTTGCTACAAGGATATACCGGATGTTGGAGTTGCTTTGTTTATCGTTAAAGTCAACATTTATGTCAATTTGAAGACAGATTTACTGCTTTCCTCATGAAGTCATGCCAACTCATTTAATAGGCTGTTCAAACAATTATTTATTATACTGTAAAGAGTAATGTGATATATATATATATATATATATATATATATATATATATATATATATGTGTGAAACTGACGATCGCTAAAGCATGAAACCTAGGGTCACAAGCTCACATCTATCCAACCATATATATATATATATATATATATATATATAAAACAGAGCATTTACTTAAATATTTGTATCTATAAAAAGAATGTATAAACATAAAAATGTCTTTTATATATATATATATATATATATATATATATATATATATATATATATTTAAGATAATCCATCTATCTATCTATCTTAATGTTTCAAATATATATATATATATATATATTTAAGACATTTTTATGTCGATACATTCTTCTTTTAGATACAAATATTTAAGTAAATGCTCTGTTTTTCATAATAAACTGTGTTGATAACATTTACCGGCCTAAATATTATATATATATATATATATATATATATATATATATATATATATATATATATATATACAAATAAGAGAAAGAACAAATGGAGTAAAAATCCACAGCTCGTAGCATTTACGTTTTTGAAAAGTGCTCAATACAAAGTAGACCAAAATAGTCTTATAATACTTTTATTATAATAGATTATATAGATTATAATAAAAACATTTTACATCGCGACACAAAAGCTTTCATGTTTCAATACTATGATTGTATTCATCAGGCGAGGACTGGTAGCTGGTGATATTTTTTTATCTTCAGTTATCATCCTTCGCAAATATATACAAATGAGAGAAAGATGCAGTAAAAATACACTATTCGTATCATTTACTTTTAAAAAATAAGTCAATATATTATTATTTTTTTAATTATAATAGATTATAATAAAAACATGTTAAAATCTTCTGTGTTGCGATTTCAACATGTTTTTATGACAATCTCTTATAATAAAATGATAGATAGATAGATAGATAGATAGATAGATAGATAGATAGATAGATTGATTATTTAATTTGGGATATTAAAATAAAACAGGTTAAAGTTCGCTACACTGTTACAATTGATTCACTGTTTGACAATGGAATTATATTTTTCATGACCTATATAATGAGAAAATATTTCGGTAAGTTTGAAATTATCGTAGGTCACATTCGATTGGTTATTCATGGTAAAGCCCACACGCCTATTTTTAATTCTGTTTCTTGGGGTTTTTTTTCTCGAGAAAAAAGAGAAATTATACTACTTTTAAAATTAAAATAATCGTTCACCCACTTTACCATTGCTCGAGGAGATACATTTGCAGCGTTGAAACATAATTGTGATTGTATAGCGATTAGCGATTTTTAACGTTTTTGTTTTAATATCCTAAAATAAACGATATTAAGCTCTACTCTGTATTGAGACCTCTTTTTACAATCAGTGGAATTATACTCCATTTGTTCTCATTTTATATATATATATATATATATATATATATATATAAAGCGTGGTGAGATTCGAACCCGGGTCTCATGGTCAGAAAGCGAACGTGGCCGAGTGATATATATATATATATATATATATATATATATATATATATATATATATATATATATATATATATATATATATATATATATATATATATATATATATATATATATATATATATATAATTTCACCCCAACCATGTAATAACACCACAAAGGTGCAAGTGGTTACTAAGTGTTAGAGAATATACGAAAAATACTATTAAGGACAGAGAACAATAAAAGAATATCACTTGGAAATAAACATTTTGTAGTACAGAGAGAGAGAGTGAAAGTGAAAGTTGCAAATGAAAGTAGAGAATTATGAAAGAATTTCAAAGCGAAAATCAGAAGAGAGAGAGAGCAAAAAGATATGAATGCGGTAAAATAAGAATAAAGAGTGTCAGTGAGAGAAGAATAGAGAGAACAACAGAAAAAGTAACAGAGAAAAAGAGAGAATGAAAGAGACACATAAATAGATACATACATACATACATACATAATAGTTGGTCACTCGTATTCTGGATACCTGTCTATTAGGGCGGCTAGCCTATCCCTATTGCAGACGCTGGCACGGGCATATTTGTGTTTGTTCAACACCCACATAGCCCACCTGTGGTTTATACTGCAACTATGTTGACCTTAGTTACAGTTTCTCAGAGAGAGCGTGTTATCTAAAGTGATCAACAATGTAAGAAAGGGCAGTACACTCAAACCCTCGGTTAGCATGAGACAGTGAACAGATTTTCTTAAAAGTATACCTTGCAATTGATTCAATATAATCTTTCCACATGTCAGCGGAAAATATTAGCCCGAGAAGGCGAAATGAGTCATCTTCCACGAGGTTAGCATCCGCCATGCTTATGGAAGGCGGAATGAGATCGCTTAGATGATTGACAGAGAACAGGTTTTGTTGCGTTTTGTTTTGTTTTTTTGTTTTTTGTTTTGTTTTTTAGTAGACCGTGGGTGTTAAAATTGACAAGGCATTCCTTGCCCCAGTTAACATCAGATTGTCGGTCATTTTTAAGACAAGCCGACAATTTAACCTTATCAAACTGATCAGACTTACTACAAAGACAGGAGTAAATAATTGTATCATAAGCAGAGATACCGCGTTTAGAACTGATGTTTGACTTAGGAGATCAGTCAGAAGGTTAAAATTATTCAGGAACGCACGGTTCAAAGGCTGAATACATCAGCACTTGACCCAGAGAAGCGAATGCCAGATTGCTTATCTGAAAGAAGACCCTGTGGTTCAAGATGTTTGACAGAATTCAGAGTTTATTAACGCCTCTAGTACTGGTATGTGGTAAAAGGCTAAGAGGCCTATAGTTATAAGGATCAGACGGTTTGCTTGCGTTTTTAAAGAGCACCACCCCAGAATGGGATTTCTAAAAGGCTGGAAAGCAAGAAACAATCAGGCATTTCTAAACGACCTCCTGTTCTCTATAAACTCCACTACTTATATATATATATATATATATATATATATATATATGAAAATTTCTCCGATTTAACCAGTAGAGAAGACAATATTTATGAATAAAAATGACAATAGGAAAACTGGTAATTGCTGACGCGTTTCGTCCAATGCGGACTTTATCAAAGCAAAATACGAAAATGAAATTAAATGAACAAAGTAACTAATAAAAACAAAAACAGAATGTACTTAGCAACTGGAATGTAGAGAAATGTTGCTAGGTACATTCTGTTTTTGTTTTTATTAGTTACTTTGTTCATTTAATTTCATTTTCGTATTTTGCATTGATAAAGTCCACATTGGACGAAACGCGTCAGCAATTACCAGTTTTCCTATTGTCATTTTTTATTCATAAATATATATATATGTGTGTGCGTGTGTGTGTATGTGTGTGTTGTGCGATGGATAAATTGTCGTCTAAATTATGTAAAAAAAAAAAAAAAAAAAAATGAAAATAACACTAATATCTGATTTTAACATATATTTACCAAAATTACACAAAAATATCTGAAATACAAAATTCAATAAAATCACTACTGCCTCCTGACGTCTTCGAAATCTCCTGCTACTCTTCTGGAAAGTCTCCTTGTTTAAGTTGGTGAATGCTCTCATAATCCTTGCTTTCAGTTCATCTTTGGTGTTACAAGGAGTTTTGTTCGTATCTCGATCAACTGCGCCTCAAACATAATAATCATGGGAGCTGTAGTCATGAGAGTTAAGTCGCCAGATGTAAAGGGTGATGCGGTTGCAAAAATTATCTAACATCCATGATTGGGTTCTCCTGCTTGTGTAGCATCGTAAGAAGTTATGTTGCCCGACATAGGGTCTCCCAGTAGCCACCCTCTTGCCCCAGGGCAGCACTACCCCCTCAAGGTACGTGATGTAGGCCTTTGTGCAGAGTCTGAGACTCTCTGGGAAGTTCTTTTCTTAACAGAACGATCAGAGTGAGTTTCTCGAGAAGCCGTACATTCGTAATCACCATTAGACTCATCCAACTCTTTCCGAATCCTCTTCACTGTCGTCAGATTGACAGCCAAACCCTCTGAAATGTTCGTATTGGAGCTTTGGGCATGAATGCCAAGCAATACAGCATGCCGTTTAGAAATTTCTAGCGGAATGAATTGCATCATAGTGCTCTTTTTTCTCACAGGCGGTGCCCAACTGACCCTGCTATACCCGTCAGTCGATGACAAAATTAAAAACAACCAACGTCAATGCGCAAAATTGGAAATATAAAGTGGCGACAATTTATCATCTCATATCATATTATATCATATATAGGTGTGTGTGTGTATGCGTGCGTGTGTTTACAGGGTAAACTTCTAGTTACCAAGTTTATATATATATATGTATATATATATATATATATATATATATATATATTATGAAATGGACAAAGTAATATTGCCTTGCTACCCGAAACGCTCTTCTGTGGCTCAATCGGTAAAAGCACGTCAGGCTATATGACGGTTCCGTATAGGAAACAAGTTCAATTCCTGTCGGAGGACACATATTTTCTATGAAAATTTCTCTGGCATTCAGGCCGGTAAATGTTTTTAATACTGTTTATTACAAACAGAGCATTCACTTAAATATTTGTATCTATAAAAAGAATGTTAAACATAAAAATATTTATATATATAATGCACGAATCAAACTTTACTCTCTTTTAAAATATCTTGACTTGACCAGAATGTATGGGAAATCCGAAATCAATCTTTTATGGAAGGCTTTCTGGATATTTCCTTCTTCAATGGCCTTATGGACATTTGATCCCCGAAGTTAAGCAATGTCGAGTTCAGTCATTACTTAGATGGTGGATCTAACACAGGTACCGTAAGGGAAAATTAGATACAAATCCGATTGGCTTGGTTCAGTTTGGTTTGGTTTGCGGGATATCAAATTTAGTATCCTATATACCACCAGGCGAGTTCAATTTGACAGGCAAACCAAACTCGCACGGTGGGGACGGTAAATCATCCGGCCAAGATCTTAAATGCCCGTAAAAAAAAAGGTTCCACCTAGGAACTCCTGTACTGTAACGCTAGTTTCATTTGTTATTGGGCATTTTTTGTCATACTGGCTAACCTTCCCAAGTGGAACTTTTTTTGCTGTCTATTCAGTATTATTAGCATTGTATATAAATGTTTTACATTTTTAATTTTATCAACTAGCCCCTTTAAAAATCTTCCTGAATATATATTTTTTTCAATTTGTTTCTGATAACTTTATGTCTGATTAACCTCCCCAACCACTTTAACAAATCGGAACATTATAGTTGGTTACATCTATTAATATAATATATTTGTCGCTGCCATGTTCTCCAAAATCATTGGATGTCTAAGAGCCGGTTCATCATGACGTGAATAAATAACTCACTGACCTCCACTCTTTGACCTTATTTTTTCTTTTTAGCATTGATCGGACATTTAATTGGTTAATCTAGACATACCCACAAGTATATTTTTAATTCTGACCTTATGCACACCCTCTTTAACTTTCGGAAAAGAGGTAACGATTTGTTTTTAAATTTCCTTAAAAATCTTTTTATCACCAGTTACCAACCATCGCTTGAGGAAGTACAATCATAGTACTGAAATATGAAAGATTTTGTTTAGCGATTATTATAATCCCTTATAATAAAGATATAATAATAATTTGTACTACTTTGTACTGGGCACATTTTAAAAAATAAATGCTACGAACTGTGGATTTTACTCCATGTCTTCTTTCTCTTATTTAATCAAATATTTTTGCATATTCCCTAAAACACAGGTACACATCCTTCTGTATTTTTACAGAAGGAAATCATTCCGAACATAAATATCACATTATTTGTCCCAGTCTATTCAAAGAATCCACATTGATGTTACCCTATCTCCCATCTAATCCTACTGCCCGTCTATTCATCTGAATTCGAATAAGTTTTGTTATAAGGCTCATTAGCCTGATTGTAATATAGAATTCTTAATAGTTTTCACCTGGCTTCTTAGGCAGTGCTATGAAAATGGACCTACTAAGATCTTCCGGTATATTAACGCTTTTGTATATTTCATTTATTATGTCTATAATCTTGTCACTACCGAAATCCTCTGTCAGCCTCTCTGTTACCATTCCGTCTGGCCCTGCTGCTTTGTTTCTCTTCAATTTGGTCATTGCTGATTCCACCTCAGATTTCAATATTTCTGATCCTTTGTTATGTCTGTGTATCGCCGGTTGTCCTCTTTCGTCGTAGACGAGTTACCCGATGTATTCGTTCCACCCCTGAAGTATTTTTAAGTATAAATTTTCTGTCCTTGGATTTTATGCATCCTGTTGATGTCTAACAAAAGCACATATACTTCTAAAATTTAATACGTTTCTTTATTATTAATTGTTTATATATATATGTGTATGTATGTGTGTGTGTGTGTGTGTGTGTGTGTGTGTGTAGAGACAGACAGACAGAGCGGTAACAGTTTATTTCATGCTTAAATCAATTTACACCAATCGTCAGGCCATCAATTTACACCAGCAAAAGGAATGTTTCATTTTTCCTGGTTTGAAAAAATCAGGAAAAGTAAAAGCAAGAAAGAGGAAAATAAGAAGGAAAATGAAAGAAAGAGCAAGGGAAAAGAAAGTAAGAAAGAAAGAAACAAACAAACAAACAAACAAACAAATCAAATAGGCGGAGTGCAGTGCTCTTACGAATAAAGATTAAAAATATTAAAAAAATTGTAAAATTAAGAAAGAAGAAAGAAGAATGAAAGCAATCAGTAAAAAAAAAGGAAAGAAAATAGTAAGAAAGGAAAAAGATAGAAAGAAAAATAAGAATGAAAATTTAAAAAAAGAAAGCGAAAAGAAGGAAAAATCCTTGAAATGTTGCTTTTTATTTCGGCTCGAACTCCAATGACTTATCCGAGCGGGAAATATTATCTAAAGGCTGCCAACCACAAAAAAAGGAAATTTGGTACAGTTTATTTAATTGTTGAAATTTTTGTTACAGCTATTTGAAACAAAACCGTAAGATAGACATTTAATAGCTTAAAGCAGAATAAAAACACAAATGCCCGATGTGGTATTCAAAATGATTTCCCTTGGCAGCTGCACAACGACGTAGACTCTCTAGCCTGTCTCTGGTCGCCCTTTGGATAACTTCAAGCGGGATATTGTAATAAGTTTCTGTCAACACAGTTGTAAAGGATTGTATGTCTATGATCTCTCTCCTCTGTAAATGAATTTGGCGTAACACTAACACGGTAAAAATTTTTTGAGGGCCATTCGTTACGTTCTATGAAATCAGGAGTATCGACTGAGCCAGGCAACAGTATCCTCGGCTATATGAGTTTTTGCTTCATCTTCTTGCCATGCCCATTATATCTCACATTACTTGGTTTATGCCGTGGAACATTTCGGTTCACATTCCATCTCTACACGCATGCTAATTCACAGTTTTTTTTTCTTTGTTCTTGCCCAGCAGCATCTCCTTTAATAAACGACATTGTCGGACACAATTCTTAATCGTTTGTACATGGTTTCTTAGGCAGTGCTATGAAAATGGACCTACTAAGATCTTCCGGCATATTAACGCTTTTGTATATTTCATTTATTATGTCTATAATCTTGTCACTGCCGAAATCATCTGCCAGTCTCTCTGTTACCATTCCGTCTGGCCCTGCTGCTTTGTTTCTATTCAATTTGGTCATTCCTGATTTTACTTCGGATTTCAATATTTATGGTCCTTCGTTATTTCTTTGTATCGCCGGTTGTCCTATTTTGTCGTTGATGAGTTGCCCGATGTATTCGTTCCCCCTCTTTACCATACCAGAAGACTGCACCCATAGCACATGAGTGAAGTCTGTTGTCTATTAATTTCTACCGGAAGATCATTCTCCGAAATGTTTGCTTTAACATATACAGCACACGATAAATTCGATCATTCTGACCGGTCAAAGGTGTTCGAAGATAGAAAATTTGATTGATTAGAAAATTTATCTTGTTCTTCGAAACGATTTCTCATTGCCTCACAATTTGTTTCTAGTCTTTTTTATGTGCTTCAGTAAGACAATTACATTGGATTCTTCTGTCTCACTTTAATTCGGATTGTTGAAGAATGCAGAAGACTGTCTCTTTTGATAACTGTAGTTCTTGGAAACTTTCACGCTGACTGCAATGTCTTCTTTGGTGTGTTCGTGGTGTGGCAGCAAGATCCAAAACAACCCGTATTGTTAATAGAATTACTTTTCTTCATTTTGCCAGATCCACGCAGACGAAATTTAGCAGAAGGTAATCCTTCCCTTTTCAGTACAGCTGCAATATGGATAAACTGATTTTTAGTGATCGAACTAAAATTCATAGGAATTTTTTCAGTCCGCAAGTTGAATGCGGGATCCTGGAACAAAAATAAATGGTTAAAAAATGTTTATGCTATTTAATTTATTTTATTTAACTCATATACCAAAATATGTAGTTATTTCATTCATATATATATATATATATATATATATATATATATATATATATATATATATATATATATATATATATATGTATGTATGTGTGTGTGTGTGTGTGTGTGTGTGTGTATGTGTGTGTGTGTGTGTGTAAGTGCTCTGTTTATAATAATATATGACGGTTCCGTATAGGTTCGAATCCTGTCGGAGGACGAATATTTTCTATGAGAATTTATCGGACATTCAAGCCGGTAAATGTTATTTAATACTGTTTATTATAAACAGAGCATTTACTTAAATATTTGTGTCTATAAAAAGAATGTTAAACATAAAAATGTCTTAAAATAACTGTCGGACTTTGTCCATTTCATTATATATATATATATATATATATATATATATATATATATATATAATTATTTATTTTTAAAGAAAAAAAAATTTATAACATAAATATGTTATAAAATCTCTACAAAAATAGCCATTTTGTTTCAACACCTACGGTGTCTTATCAAGTGATGACGTTGAATGTAAAATAAATGGTTTTAAAAGTTTCAAATTAATTAATATTCTACGCAAGGAGAAAACGTTGTTACAAAGGCTAGATGGACCAATCAGAACACAAGTACAGGAAAATTCAAAAAGCTCGATAACGAAGTCATGTTATAATATCTATTCAGATGTTTAGTATTAAAAAATAATTTATTCCAACGAATAATTACTAAATTATATAAAATTTAATATTAAAATTTAAAACTGCTAATTACAAAATCAAAATTTAACATTTATTCGCTATCAAGTTTACAACTATAAAATTACTGAGGAGAAAAGAAGAAATATATATGTTATTCAATTTATTTTTTCATTGAAGTTACTTTAGCTATATTTAATATCCGGTCTTTTTACAATGTATACATTTTAATCCTGATGGTGTGTAAATGGGGTCCTAAACTCACGCGTAAAACAAACGCAGTCAGATTCTAATACATAAGCACCAAGACATATACACACACAAAAAAGGAACAAGACAGAGAACATCTCCACGGTCTGTCATGTAAAAAAAAAAAAGGGGGTGGAGAAGGGAAACCAACACACACGTACATACATACATAATTAAAAGTGGATGCACTTTCCATACACATAGATACATATAAATACATGCACACACATCCACAGACATTGACCCAGACAGTTGGATACTCCCAACCGATAAATATTTAAGTCAGAAAAACAAAATATATATATATATATATATATATATATATATATATATATATATATATATATATATATATATATATATATATATATATATGTGTGTGTGTCAATAGGAAAACTGTAGCTATTGCTGACGCGTTACGTCCAATGTGGACTTTTTTAAAGCAAAAAATGAAATGAATTTAACTATTTAAATAAACTAACAAAAAACAGAATGTTTTTAGCAACTGGAGGAAAATTCTAGAGAGTGCCGCCATAGAATATTACCCAATATTAATCTACCCCCAGGCTTTTTCCTTATTTCAATTTTCTTAACAAAATGACTGCTCTCCCAAACAAACGTACACAACAATATCGTAAATTCAAAAGAAAATGGTTGAATCCGCCAACACAGTTACAATGACAATATTCTCCACACGTGACAATAACGGACGTTATTTTTAGTTAACAATATGAAAATAGCGTTCTCTACATTCCTCCAGTTGCTAAGAACATTGTTTTTTGTTATTATTAGCTACGTTTTTTAATTAAATTAATTTCGTTTTTTGCTTTGAGAAAGTCGACATTGGATGAAACGCATCAGCAATAACTACAGTTTTCCTATTGTCGTTTATATTTATAAATATTGTCTTTTCTACAGGTTAACTCTGAGAAATTTTCATATATATATATATATATATATATATATAGGATCCAGGTCTTATATTGTTCTCGAAACTTAAAAAATTAAACTGAACATAGGCTCCAAATTAAATTACACAAATAGCGTAATTTGATTGGTTCAAAAATATCACATGGCATGTTGTCAATCGACTACGTCTGCAAGTCTGACCTTAATTTGAGCTGATCAAAGCTACAGTTGCGCCAAAATTTTAAAACATTATTTGAAGCCTATTACGTTAATTATTGCTTATATAAACAAGAAAAAATTAAGAAACAGTGAGTGGGTGAAAATCAGTCGAAAAAGCTACACGCTATGCGACGACACTCATAAAATAACTTTCAACTGAAGTCTAGACTATAAGTTAAAAATGCTTTTTCACATAAACACATTTCATTCAATGCAAACTAAATTCACATCGGCAAACAACGAAGCGACAGACACTCAAAAGTCAAACACAACGTAAGTCACACTCACACACGTTTTTTTCCACAAACTTCGAACTGTTTATTTTGAATACAAACAATATTACATTGAACTGAATATCAGTCCAGTATCTGTCTATATTTCTGGCATGAGGTATTGTGGACACTATTTACATTATTCGGACTATTGTCCTCATCTTTGTCGCCATATTTATTACAAGGTTTCGGCCTTTCAGTATCTGTCTATATATCTGAGATGAGGTATTATGTACACTATTTACATTATTCCGACTATTGTCCTCATCTTTGTCGCGATATTTATTACAAGGTTTCGCCCTTTCAGTATCTGTCTATATTCCTGAGATGAGGTATATGTACACTATTTAAATTATTCGGACTATTGTCCTCATCTTTGTTGCCATATTTATTACAACGGTTTGGCCTTTCAGTATCTGTCTCTTATTTCTGAGATGAGGTATTATGTACACTATTTACATTATTCGGACTATTGTCCTCATCTTTGTTGCCATATTTATTACAACGGTTTGGCCTTTCAGTATCTGTCTCTTATTTCTGAGATGAGGTATTATGTACACTATTTACATTATTCGGACTATTGTCCTCATCTTTGTTGCCATATTTATTACAAGGTTTCGGCCTTTCAGTATCTGTCTATATTTCTGAGATGAGGTATTATGTACACTATTTATATTATTTGGACTATTGTCTTCATCTTTGTCGCCATATTTATTACAAAGTTTCGGCCCTTCAGTATCTGTCTATATTTCTGAGATGAGGTATTATGTACACTATTTACATTATTCGGACCTTTGTCCTCGTCTTTCTAGCCATATTTATTACAACGTTTGAAGACACATGGCACAGTGGATATAGGTATTAGTCAGATCCAGTGACAGGACCGAAAGAGTGTAAGTTCAATACCCGGTTAAGGCAGTGAAGAACTTGGAGAGGGTAATTAACAGGAGATAACTGATAATTGACATCCATTAAACATGGCACGTGGAACTAGAACAGTCTACGCCAGTGGGAGAAATAAAGGGTTAAGTTCGATATTCCAACCACCTGAAGAACGCCAGGGCGTACAACGGCCGAAACGTTGTAATAAATATGGCGACAAAAATAAGGACAATAGTCCAAATAATGCAAATAATACGAATTTTTCCAAATTAACACAAATTGCCCTACACTTGCAGTCTATCAAACTGGAACATTGCCTCACATAGAAAAATCTAAAAAGACAAGTTTATTTCACCATTTTAAACAAGATTCATAACTATTGTTTTGCACATTTGTTATATAAAAAATCTTTTAGGTTGGTGCAAAAATAATGACGTAACGTCAAAAAACGACATTATTACGTCATTATTTTTGCACCAACCTAATATTTATTTCTAGTTTTTTTCTTGTTATTATTATTTTGTGGCCTTCTGTTTAATATAAATTAGTGATGAAAATTGACCCCCACATACAATATTTTTTTAATTTCTAATTTTTTGGTGTGTGTGTGTGTGTGTGTGTGTGTGTGTGTGTGTGTGTGTGTGTGTGTGTGTGTGTGTGTGTGTGTGTGTGTGATTGAGCCCCTATATAAGGATAGGAAATATTATCGCTATAATAGCAAAGGCGGGGAACTTAAAATACAGCTTTTGATATTCCCAAATACCTTATCATAATGATCCATTCATTGACGCGTTATCAGAGAGGAACACACATCTACGCATGCGCGGTAGCAGTAATAAAATTGTTTTACTGCTTTTCTCGCTCATAAAACATATTTGCCAGGCGTTTGGATTAATTTGTTCGCATCGGCAAAGAAACCCAGTTATTGTTGTTTATTTACTGAACATCATCTGCTCACCTAATCTTCATTTCTATTATATTTCCTGTTTATTTATTTATTTTTTTTTTGTTTGGTTTGTTTGTTTTTTTTTAAATTAAGTTAGGTCTGCGCTAACAGGGACTCGTGGAAACTCCAGAAATGCACACAAAAAAAACCCCCAAAAAACAAAGAAAACAAGCAAATGAAGAGTTCGACTACTGGCATCGACCTCCAATTCTACTTCTTCTTTATGTGACGTGTTCTCCTAAGGACCTAGTTTATCATGACTCTCCACAACTTCCTGTCCTTTGTAGCTCTTAATATTTTTTCTTTTTGTTATTTCTCTTAAACCCTGTTCCGCCATACATTTAATCAAGCTCACTATATAAGCTATGCATTGTTTTCCTAAATTCCTTATATTCGGCTCTCCGAAAATCGCTCTCTCTACTCGTCAGGAGATACAAACAATTCAATGCTTATTTTCTCGTTTTCGTTATTTTACATTGAGTTAAAAAAATAGTTTATGCACGTTTTATTGGTGTAAGGTTTATTTTCTTCTTTCATTATGTGTGTGAAATTTCGTGGGCATGTGCACGCGTTTGCCCGCGTGCATGTGTGTACGTGTAGAATTTTGAGGCCATCTCAAAGCGTCATTAATTTCCCTGTTTCTCCATAGTCTCTCTCCTCCTTGGTTTTATATATTTTTCTCTCTTTCAACTCTGAGCAACTCTCTACTTAGTAATTCTCAAACGATCAAGGGCCTTCTTGAGCTTTGGAAATGTAGTTGAACCTCATTTTTTTTACATAAATAATTTTTAATGCTGAAATGGTAAAGTAAATATTTATATATGTTTTCATTTACCCATTATTTCATTTTTGTTATTTAATCTGGTGGTATTTTAAGTATTAGGACATAAGGGGTTATGTTTATATTTAAACGTTATTCATTGTTGTTTGAATATGTATGCATATATATTCATGCCCACACACACATACATATATACGTATATATATGCATATATATATATATATTTATATATAATTATATATATATATATATATATATATATATATATATATATATATATGTATATATACGTACATAGACACTAACACATGCACACAAGTATCTGTGCTTTTATATTAGTATATTAATTAATGTTTAAATAGTAAAGTTTTATATATATATATATATATATATATATATATATATATATATATATATATATATATATATATATATATATATATATATATATTACAGGTAATCGATCCGTTGGTATATAATCCGGGTAATATTAATAATAATTAATTATTAAAACTGATCCACAGAAAACTCGATGTTTTTATAGTCTATTTCACACTTAGTGGCTGACGATAGCCGTGTGAAATATGCTATATCTATGTTGAGCTAAATTTTTTTTTGCTGTATATATATATATATATATATATATATATATATTATTATTATCATTATTATTATTATTGTTATTATTATTTTGTTAAAGGAGATTATAATAAAAATATTTTGAAATCACTGCACAAAAACTTTCATGCTTTGATTGTCTTCTTCAGGCGATGGTAAGTAAGTGGTGGTTAAAAGATTTTTTTTGAAAATATCATTTAACCACTTGTAGCGATTTCAACATGCTTTTATTATAAACTTTTATAATAAAAAATAATAACAATATATTGCTCTACTTTTATTGAGCACTTTCTTAAAAGTAAATGATACGAATAGCGAAATTTTACTTTTTTCTCTTATTTGTATATATATATATATATATATATATATATATATATATATATTCTTGAAGCTTTATGCATAAAACAGTTGAAACCTACCCCGAACAAAATAAACTATGAAATGTCCACAAATATTTTTAAATGCCTATAATTTATAACAGAAGCCATTGGTTTATACCAACGGCTTCCCATACTTAATACTTCCCGTTTTTCACTCTCGTGTGGTCATGTGTGACGTCACTAGCTGCGACGCGATTTTCGCTTCCGCGTCTCGTATATACGAGTTTGTCGTTACTTGGAAACTTTCATTCAGCAAGGGCGGACTATCATTGTTGTTCGTCCGTGTATTGTTTGATTTATTGAAATTGTCATCTTTGATAATCGCTTGTGTTGTCTCCAGTAAATGTACTTACGCTTAAAATGACAATAAATGCAGTGATTATGTGTTCACCCTGATGACCCCTGAATGTCTGAGAAATTGTCATAGAAAATATTCCTCCTCCGACAGGAATCGGATAGATACAGAAACCGTATAGGACGAATATTATCTATGAACATTTCTCGAACATTCAGGCCGGTAAATGTTGTTTAATACTGTTTATTATAAAACAGAGCATTTACTTAAATATTTGTATCTATAAAAAGAATGTATAAACATAAAAATGTCTTAAAATAATTGTCAAATATATATATATATATATATATATATATATATATATATATATATATATATATATATATATTCTACATTCACCGTGTTAAAGTTTTGAGACAAAATGGTTATTTTTGTAGTGATTTCCTAACATTCTTATGTTAAATTTTTCGAATAAATTATATATATATATATTTTATATATATATATATATATATATATATATATATATATATATATATATATATATATATATAAACTTCATAAATCTTTATGCACACATACACATACGCATGTGTGCGTGTGTGTATTCGTGTTTGTGTCTGTAAAGAGTTATAAAGTTCACTACTTTATAAATCTTCATCATATTTCTCTTGCAGTCGGAGAAAACATCATCCAGAGAATGATGAAATCAAAAATGAAATACTCAATAACAGATCGATTGAATCAGAAACAGAATCAAGTAACATGTCGACTTTTGCTACTAAAAGTAATAGTTCCAGATCTACTAGAAAATTCACTAATTAACTGCATTAGCAAAGAATAATTACACTGCAAATAATCAGGATGTTTCTCCCAGCTAAATATATATATGTATGTATGTATGTGTGTATGTATGTATGCGTGTGTGTAATAACATAGAAAGAAAAATACAATGTCAGTATCTATAAACACTCTAAGCAGTTCTTCCCACATAGATAGATAGATAGATAGATAGATAGATCTCTCTTGTTCTTGTAACGGCATTCACCCGGGGTGGGTTGAGCCGGCTCCAATATTGGAGTTTTTGGGAATTTGGAATTCACAAGCAGTCCCCAACCCGCATGTATAGCACATGAGATTTGAAGGTTTCGTGCAAGACCATCCACACTTATTGAAGGGCCGATTACAGAGACCTGGTGCACTACGTGGCACAAGGTCCCCAAACGACCCTCCGCAGGTTTTGAATTCATTGTTATCCTTCTCCTAGACCAGTTGACATCCAAGGCTATAGAACCCAGTCTGTTCTGTTATTTACCCATAGCTGGAGGGAGAAGAAGAGGATTCACACCTTTCCCACGTAAGTGAATGTAATGGATTCGACTGGAATTCGAACTCGGCTCTCCGATTCCTCAATCCAAGCCGCTATCCATTACTCCACCGTACCTCCTCGGCATTACTCTACCGTGACTCCTCGGCATAGATAGATAGATAGATAGATAGATAGATAGATAGATAGATAGATAGATAGATAGATAGATAGATAGATAGATATGAACAGACTGAGCTAGCTAGCTAGCTAGATAGATAGATAGATAGATAGATAGATAGATAAAGTTTTTTTTACGATTTTCCAAATTATACTATTTTGTTCCAAGCTGATATAATGGATTCGACTGGAATTCGAACTCGGCTCTCCGATTCCTCAATCCAAGCCGCTATCCATTACTCCACCGTACCTCCTCGGCATTACTCCACCGTGACTCCTCGGCATAGATAGATAGATAGATATGAACAGACTGAGCTAGCTAGATAGATAGATAGATAGCTAGATAGATAGATAAAGTTTTTTTTACGATTTTCCAAATTATACTATTTTGTTCCAAGCTGATATTTCTAGCTATCGTCAGCCATTATCAAAATATTTGTGTTGTTTTGTTATTTATTTAATCACTTTCAAATATCTCGTTTCATTTGTTCACATGAGAGTCCATGTGTTTTACTTTTAGTTAAGTACATTTAGTATTTAACGATAGCCGAGCCGAAATGCTCTAAATTCAAGGTTAACATGGACACCATAAAAGAATTCACGTAATTTTCTGTCACCTGTAATGAGGGTATGAAGATGTTTAGGTTTATATTCATTCACAATGCAGCGGATCATGTCACTAAGGTTACTTTCACCTTTTTCTCTGGGATTTCCATTAACTCTGCTGATCAATAAACAGATTGTGCGTACATCAAATACAGTCGTTCCGGAAATAGTCAATAAAGACCTTTGAATGTTTGCAGCAATCTCTCCTTTTAAAAACACACATTCTATAACACCTCTTTGCTTTCTACGTAGATCCAAGTGAGCGGCCATTTTTTAAGGGAATTATAATTAGATACCGAACAGATATCTCCGCAGATATTTCTTCTGGCTTTAAGAATTCGAATAATTTCTTTAAGTTGATTCTTCTGGCTTTAAGAATTCGAATATATTTTAAATATATTTTCTGGATTTAATAATTCGAATATTTTCTTTGATTAGATTCTACTGGCTTTATGAATTCAAATATTTTTTTTAAGTAAATTCTTCCGGCTTTAAGGATTCGAATGTTTTCTTTATGTAGATTTTTTAATCATTTCGCCCCAAGAATTCCACTAGTACACAGTGGGTTACAGGGAGGGGAGGTGGCAGAAAGGTCTGAGTATAGAGAGAATAGAAGAAAGAATGAAAGATGAACTGGATTCAAGCGTATTGAAAATGGCGATTGACGTTGCATTTAAAATTTGGAAGATTGTATTTATCAGAGAAGCAAACAAACGGAAGGGAGTTCCACAGGCGGGAAGCGCGAGAAAAGAAACTATTGGGGGTGAAGTGGTGGTTACATTTAACTATTTCAACAATAAAACGTGGGTTCTAGATATCAATCTGGTATCGTGCTTAAATTCACGTGGGACCAGGTAAAATAGCTCGCCAGAGCAGTTAGTATGAAAGTATTTGTAGAAAAGACAGAGGGAAGCCACAACACGTCGGTGAGAAAGTGAGTGAAGTCGAGATGCAGATCCTTTATTTGGATTTTCTCAAGAACTTCGAGATGAATAGCAGGAGCACCAGACCAGATATGGCAGCAGTATTCCATGCGCGGACGAACGGTAGATTTGTATATGTGCAAGATGGACAGTGACGAGAAAAAAAACTTCTAGCACGACAGAGTGACCCAAGTTTCCTTGCAGTAGATGCAGCTATTGATTCGATATAGTCGCTCAACTTCAAGTCAGTTATTAGAACAGATATTACTTTTTGGCGAAACCACGCATTCTTCGATGTGTTTAGAGATATGTTGAGAAACACAGACATGTAGGCTGCATCTGGAAGGGTGATAACTATTCCCCGTGCTATTTTTAACCATCGGTAATTGATTCCGGATAAAAGCGAGGCTCTGAGTTACACATTTCACCTTAATTTATTGAACAAACCATATAGAACCCAAAATACTATAGCCATTATTCTATACGCAAATATATCATCGTATTTAGCACTTATGCACTTTGGTGTGTAAAAAGAAATTTTCTCTTTGCTTCGGGTTAGTTTGTTATTTTCTGTGTAAGGTTTTGGGATTGGAAGGGGAATAAAACGGGTCAAAGAAAAATTGCACAACAGACGAATTTTCATGTTCCCATATATGCTCACCTTTTGTTTCCTCCTCTCTCCATTTTTTTTCTCATGCTCTCCGCCATTAATCTTTTTCTCTTTTATTTTTTTTACTTCTTTAAATCTCACTTTCTCGTCCTTTCTCTTTTTCACTCTCTATTACATTCAATTTTACTCCACTCTCTTGCTCCCCCCTTTCTCTCTCTCTCTTTCTCTCTCTCTCTCTCTCTCTCTCTCTCTCTCTCTCTCTCTCTCTTATTCACATTCCTTTGTTATTCTCCGCCTTTAAAGTTCTTTTCTTCTTTCTCTCTTGTTCTCTCTTTTGCTCTACTTCTTAATAATATTTTTCTCTTCGTTTTTTTTCCTCTTTTTTGTATTCACTTTCTTTCTATCTCCTCTTTCCCTTTTATTTCTATTTTTAGCTTATCATCATTGATTCTGTCTTTTTTTTTTTTTTTGCCTTACACTCGCCTCTGTTTTACCTTCTCCCTCTTTATCCGTCCACTTTTCTTCCTTCTCTAATTTTCTCTCTATTTCTTCTTCACATCTATCTATCAATCTATCTATCTATCCATCACTTGATATTTACCGGTTTCCTTCTTTGATTCTCCCCCTCTCTCTCTCTCTCTCTCTCTCTCTCTCTCTCTATCCCTCCCTCTTTCTCTCTCTCTCTCTTTCTCTCTTCATTGCCCTCTCACATATTTTTCCTTCTATTTCTTTTCCCCCCTCCTTCTCCTTGTCTCATTCTGTCACGTTCTCATCTTCCTTCTCTCCATTAATTTTCACCTTCTCACTTTAAAATGTTCACTCTTTTTATTCTTTTATTTACTGCCATTGTTATATTTTATTTTCTATTTTATTTCCTCTCATTTTTTCTTTTTTCGTTTTCTCCATTTTCATTCTTTCTTTTTTTTCATTCCTTTTATCATTTTTACATTTCGCTGCCCCCCCTTTCTTTTTTTTTCTTTTTTTCTCGTTTTTCTTTTTTTCTTTTTCTCCTTTGTCGTTCACACGTTTTCCATTCCGTTTATCCTTTTTTTTAGGTCTCGCCGCTTCCTTATTTCTTTTTTTCTCTCTTTTTTTCTCTCTTTTTTTCTTTTTCTTTTCTCTTTCAATGTCGGAATTAATTAGTTCCTATTTCTATTTACTAAGCTTCTCTCAGTCTGGCTTAAGGCTACTAAAAATGAGCGGTAATTTACAATTCTTCTTAGTAGCACAGGCGTACTTACCTTTTCTTTTTTTTTTTAAGCAGCTCACGTGTTTTCCATTCGCAATTCAGTGTTCATAAGACTTAACGACCAAAGAAAGGCAAGGAGAGCCGATTTCTAATTACAGTCGAAATCCATTACTGACTTTGAGTGATGGAGTAATGGATAGCGGCTCGGATTGAGAAATCAGAGAGCCGAGTTCAAATTACAGTCGAATCCATTATATTCACTTACGTGTTAATATACTTGGGAAAGATATGAATCCTCTTCTTCTCCAGCCAGTAAATATTAGGACTTGGATGGCAACTGGTCTACTGGAGAAAGAAACGGCAAACTACTGCGGGAAAAAATCTACCTCGTAAGTCAAGTATGGAAGATACAAGATCGACTAAGCGTATATCACGTACGGCTGATAACTGACGGCTTAACGGGCAAGTTTGGCTGTTCCATACTGCTGAGTAAATGGTTTAAGCTTAAATAGATGACCCATACATGTGTCTTTCTTTCTCTATGAAATTACCCACGATTTCCTTTCTAGATGTTTCTTTATCTGTTGATATCTCTGAGATGAGGTATTATGATTACTTGCATTATTTGAATTATACGGACTGTTATCCTCATCTTCATTGCCATATTCACAACGTTTCGGCCTCTATATCTCTGAGATGAGGTATTATGATTACTTGAATTATTTACATTATTCGGACAGTTATCCTCATCTTCATTGCCATATTCACAACGTTTCGGTCTCTATATCTCTTAGATGAAGTATTATGATTACTTTCATTATTTACATTATTCGGACTGTTATCCTCATCTTCATTGCCATATTCACAACGTTTCGGTCTCTATATCTCTGAAATGAGGTATGATTATTTGCATTATTTACATTATTCAGACTGTTATCCTCATCTTTATTGATGTATTCACAATGTTTTGGCCGTTGTACCCTCCGTCCTTCTTCAGGTGATTGGAATTTCGAACTGAACTCTTTATTTCAGCCAAGGACACATGGCCCAGTGGATAAAAATATTGGTTAGATCCAGTGACTAGACCTAATGAGTTGTGAGTTCAGTACCAGGCCACAGTATCGCTGAACCAAAACTTAGAGCGTTGAGTTAAACGGAAATAACTGAGACATCTGGAAGAGGCATGGCACGGGGATCTAGAAAAATGTACTCCGCTGGACGAAATAAAGGGTTCGGTTCGACATTCCAATCACCCGAAGAAGGCCGGAACGTACAATGACTGAAACGTTGTGAATATGGTAATGAAGAGTAGGGTAAGAGTTTGAGTAACGTAAATAAAGCAAGATGTTTCTTTATTCTTTGTCCCTTTTATTCTGTTGATTTTTAACTTTATACTATCCATTCCTTTATTCTTTTCTTCTTTTTAACGCTTTCATATCTTTTTTCTTTCTTTTTCCTTTCTTTTTAGCGATTTCTATGCTTTCACCTTTGTGTATTTTCCTCTTTTTCTCCTCTTTTTCTCTTTTTAAGCTATTTATTTGTTTCTTTTTTTCCTTCCTGTCTTCCTTCTTTCCTTCCTTCTATCTTGTTTTCTTTCGTCTTTCTTTTGCCTTTTCTTTTTTATTTCGTTTTAGAGTTTTTATTTCTTTTCTTCTTCGTCCCTTCTTCAATAACTCTCTAAAGAAACTTCTTTTCTCTATAAAGATTTTTTTAAAAATTCACATATACACTCTTTTTTAAGTAAACAATTTCCTGCTTTTTTCTTTCTCTTTTATAACCCCAAACTCAATTTTTTTTAATCACGCCAACATCTACACTTAGATATAAATGTCGGCTAGCCTATCTACACGCATGCGTAAAACACAAAAACTTAACACACTCATTGACTTTTAACCAGCACCAAAATAACTGCGAAGCACAATAATTCTATCTGAACACAAAATTGCAATAAATACAATAGAGCCTGTATAACTGCTACTATTACCAAGTGGAGAAATATTCGAAAAATATCTTGAAGATTAGAGCCAAACGCAAACCAAAAGTTTCCATGACCGGAAAAAATAATGCGAATAAATATTTTATATTTTGATTGCATTTCTTTTTATAAATTACTGTATTTGTCTTCGTATAAGACGCGTTTACTTTTGCTTTTGCTTTTAAATAAACGAAAACACTGAACTGTGTCTAAATACAGTGTGAAACGAGCGAGTGCAGTACCTGCAGGCTAGGGCGTCGTATGGGCCTGACTCTGCTCGGTATAAAAATTGATGCTAGTAATACAGAATTGAAAAGAAGCCAAATAATTAGAGTAAATAAAGTTACTAATAATAAAATATATATAGTGGGTTTTACTGTTTCTTTGAATACCAGTATCTGTTTGGATGCATTCAATCATTTTCAATGTTGCTTGTTGCATAGGACTGATAATAATCAGTTAGATATATTACTTTGTCTACATGTACTCTAATTATATATAAAAATGACATTCTAATTTATTGTACTTACTGAATGCTTTGTTTGCATGTACTCTGATTATCTATAAGAATTCATTTCCATTCATTGAATATTACTGATTGCTTTGTCTGATTGTACACTAATTATTTAAAAGAAATTATTTCCATCCATTGTAATTTACAGATTCCTTTGTCGAATTGTACTCATTCATTCTTACTTACTGTACTTTATTGATTGCTTTGTCTGCATGTAGTCTAATTATGCATAAGTATTTATTTCTATTTGTTTTAATTTACTGATTGGTTGGATTGCATGTACTCGAATTATCAATGAGAATTTATTCTCATTTATTGTACTTTTCTGATTTCTTTGTCTACATGTATTCTAATTATCTAAAAAAATTCGATGGTCATTTAATATCCTTTACTTATCGCTTTGTCTGCATGAACTCTAATTATCTGCGGGGATTGGACAAATTAATTGAAATACTTGTTAAATTCAAAGAAAAATTATTTAATATGGAGTTGGTCCTCCTTTAGCCTCACAGACAGGTTTAATACGTCTAGGAATGGAATCATACAGCTTCCTGACTTCTTCCATTAAAACCTTCTCCAGCTCTTTACAACACAACGGTAAAGGATAGCGGCTCTTAACTTGTCGCTCCAAAATGCACCACAAATGTTCAATAATATTGATATCTAGAGATTGGGGAGGCCACTCCATGTGTTCTAGCTCACTTTCATGCTCTTCATACCAATTCTTAACCACTCGAGCGGTATGTATTGGAGCATTATCGTCTTGGAAGATGCAGTCACCATCAGGGAATAAAATCTTAGCCATTGGATGAACATAATCTCCCAAAATGTTCAGGTAATTTTTGCTGTTGATTCTGCTATGCTGGGCAACTATTGGACTGAGACATTTTCATGATATGGTGGCCCAAACTATCACTATCCACCTCCATGCTTCACTGTTGGAAGAAAGCAGTCAGGGTTGTAAGCATCTTTAGGCTGCCTCCACACATAAACTCGCCCTGAATTTGGGAAAAGAGAAAAACTGGACTCGTCTGAGAATATGACTTGCTTCCATTGATCTGCAGACCAGACATTGTGACCTCTGCATCACTTCCACCTCTTCTGAATGTTGCGAGTGAAGAGAAGAGGTTTCCTAACGGCGGCTCTTCCATGATATGCAGCCTTATGAAACCCACGACGAACAGTTTTAATAAAAACTGGACTATTCAGATGTCACGTTGGCCGCAGTAGTCCGATTATTTTTTTTTTGCCACATTGCGTTCCATTGCACGTCAATCCCTGTCAGTAAGTTTACAAGTCCGGTTGCAAGAAGTCTTGCCCTGTTTCTCGAATTGCATCAGTGTTCTTGATATGGTAGCTCTTGAAAAACCAAACAGTTCATCAACCTTAGTGATCGAGGCTCCTGCTATGCGAGCTCCAACAATTTGCCCTTTTTCGAACTCGGAGAGGTCACGCATTTAGCTTAAATTTTACTAAATTCTCAAAAGAAATAAAACAAAGACAGTAAATTAGATAAATAAACTTATTTGCAATAAATATAACCTGCAATTACGTAGTTTTACTTAAAGTTCTTAATATAATTGGTCTTTGAAATATACGAGTGGATTTTGCACCTGTTTCAATTATTTTGTCCAAACCCTGTCTTACAATTAATTCCCATTTATTGTACTTTTTTATAGGTTCGTCTGCATGTACTCTAATTGTCCCATTCACATTCATTTTACATTAATCATTGCATTGTCTGCATGTACTCTCATTATCTATAATAATTTTTCCCATTCATTTTACTTTACTCATTCATTTGTCTGTATGAACTCTAATTATCTTTATGAATTCATTTCTATTTATTGTACTTTTCTGATTGTTTTATCTGCATGTACTCTAATTAACTATGAGAATTCATTGGCATTTATTGCAATTTAATGATTGCTTTGTGTTTATGTACTCTAATTATAAGAATTTATTGCCATTCATTGTACTTTATTTATTTACTTTGTCTGCATGTACTGAATCCTTTGTCCGAATGTACGTTATGTTTAAGAATTCTGTCACATTTATTGTAATTTACTGATTTCTTTGTGTTCGTGTACTCTAATTATAGATAAGGATTCGATTCTAAAAGAAATTGCCTTGAAGATCGTAGAAAATTCATGCTTAAGCTGGAATATATCATTGATCTGAATTTAGAATAGGGCGTGTTCATATTGGTTGATTTTACATACTAGTCCCTATTATTTGATACTATTGTTCGCTAAATACAAGGCCTAATAGCCACTCAAGCTAGAGGGTAACTGAAATAGGTTGTTGTGAAAGCGTATAGGTTGGCCCTAGCTTAATATCATAAGGATCAGGAAAGCATCCTTTCCAGAGCCTGTTCTACAACGTAACAGTTTCTGTTGAAGAAGCTGAAACTTTCTTCTTGCTAATTCAATATAAAGAGAATTAGGATAAGTCGACTCGGTATCCTCGATATGATAGGGCGCAGCTATGAAGGTCTGAACTGGTGGAACTAAAGAATGTAACTCGTCTGAATATTTGCCGTGAAGGTAACTATAGAACAGCGATAGGCTTCTGTCTGTTGGAGAGGATTGCATGATGGAAAATAAAACATTACCCTCAAGGCCGCTTTGAACCCAGTAAAAGTTGGGATTTGTCAGAAATACCAGAAATACTCCTTGTTGCATATTTAATGTGTTACCTTTGTGCGGTGCACACAATGAGCAAAAAATGATAATCAGATTAGCCCCACAAACCATTAACCAAAGCCGTGGTGGCTTATATATATATATATATATATATATATATATATATATATATATATATATATATATATATATATATATATATATATATATTTGTGTATGTGTGTGTGCAAATATGTAGAAAAATAGGAAATAAAACGTTAGAGTTCTTTAGTATTTTTGTTTTTATTATTAAAAAAACAGTGCTCCATACAGAAGTAGAGCTTAAATTATAATTACTTAAAAAACAAAATATGATTCCTTCGCTACATAAGAGATCCCATCTTTCAAAAACGAGAGCCGAAAACCTCAATATAATAATTAAAATTAAATTGAGTTTTGAGGATGAAACAGGGCTTGATACTTTAACTCAATTTAATTTTAAGAATTATATTGAGGTTTTCGGCTGTAGATTTTTGAAACATGAGAACTCTTATGTAACGAAGGAATCATATTTTTCAATATATATATATATATATATATATATATATATATATATATATATATATAGTGAGAGAGAGAGAGAGGTGGCTTCGCCTATCGTCCGGTTCACGCTTCGACACTGTTTTTTGAACAATAATATAAGTTTATCTTTTGTTTCCTATTTTGAATTGGGTTTCTGATTCATTTTAAAATCATTTTATTCACTTTCACAACAAGTAGCCACTTGCTTCTTAGTGGCATTTTCGCCTTGTATTGTAGGCATTGATTAAAATTAATTAGATAGATAGAGAGAGAGAGAGAGAGAGAGAGAGAGATGCCCAATATTAATAGCACTGTTCAACAAAATTACTTTTCGTGGTGTAATTAAATGTTAATATTGTGAATAAAAAGAAAAAAAAGTATTTCCATAAATTTATACTGCATCTACATTTCTAAAATTATTTAAATAAAACACAGAAACGGAAATAACAACAATTTTACGTCGATATGAAAAGGCCTAGATAGATGGAGTGTAAGCTGAGAGAGATATCAACGTCGATATATAGATAAATTGATTGTAACCTGAGAGAGGTATCAACATCTGTACATAGATAGATAGATAGATAGATAGATAGATAGATAGATAGATAGATAGATAGATAGATTGGAAACTGAGAGTGATATATAGATAGATAGATAGATAGATAGATAGATTGGAAACTGAGAGTGATAGATAGATAGATAGATAGATAGATAGATAGATAGATAGATAGATAGATAGATAGATAGATTGGAAACTGAGAGTGATATCAACATAGATAGATAGATAGATAGATAGATAGATAGATAGATAGATAGATAGATAGATAGATAGATAGATAGATTGGAAACTGAGAGTGATAGATAGATAGATAGATAGATAGATAGATAGATAGATAGATAGATAGATAGATAGATAGATAACATTCAGTTAGCATTTATCCCTACCGAGGCCCCAAAGCAAGTTAAACATAATCTGTTGCAAATCAGAATAATCGGGCACTGTGTGATTAAAAGCCGGATAATAGCTTGGTGTGAATATTGAAAATAATCGTACAATGGTAGTCCCCTTTGCCACTGATATCTCCCTTAAATTTTTCATTTTATTATACTGTTCTTCGCCCAATACATGGTCTCAAATCAACTCAAGATTGAGGGTCACTGAACGAGGTTGTCGTAAGCTACAAAGAGTGATTAAGTGGTACTGATTCTGAGAATATGTAACATAGATAGTGCCTAACCTCTAGTCTTGAAACGTTAAGATTGTAATGACCGCAGAAGCATCCACAAAGTAACAGTTCTCCGGAAGTAACTGCCTGTTCGAAACTTCCTCCTTACTAATGGACTACAAAGGGAATTACGATGAGCCAACTCAGTGTACATGATATGGTGTATCCGAGCTGTAAATGGTTGAACGAAGAAATGTTGCCCATCTGAACATCTAGCAATACAATAGCAAGATACTAGCAAAATTTCCTGTCTGTGAGAGGGAACTGTAAAGTGGAAATAATTCATCACCTACAAGGCCGCGTTAGCTTTTTTGAACTCTGACAAGTTATATATATGTATATATCCTGTTAGTTAAACCGTTGCGTAGTAACAACTTCCCCGTGTATATCTTTTAAACATTGCATTTTCTAATTTTGAGAAAATGTGCGTGTCTCGGGGGAGTTCAGTGTGGTTACTTCACATTTTAACAGTATGCAAAATTAAATTCTCCGGATCTCAAGATTTAACTGAAGACAATAGTAAAAGTCTTTCCATTATTGGATTACTGGTTCCAGAAGATGAATCTCTGCACAGGAATTGGTAGAAAGTACATTAAGAAGTTTCATAGGAATTGACAAGGGGTCTTAGCGTCAATCCCATAATCTGAAAAACGTCACGCGTCCATCTTGACCTCAGTGGCAACCTAAAGATGATCACACAAGAATTATTATTGTTACATAGATTAGAAATAATGCCACTGATTTGGACACCATGATGTGCACTCATTTTTACCCTGCAGAACTGACAACCATTAATGACGTTGTGTCAGATATGGCTACTCATAGCATAGGCTACATTTATTTAAAAGTATTTAATTTTCAGCTAAAAATGAAGATGAAAGTTACTACTAGACAAAATTAATAATAATAGTTGTAAATACTTAATCTAATAAGAATGAAGATGACAGTAAATATAAGTCAAAATAAATAATAATGGTTGGCAATAATCTAATAAAAAAATGAAGATGGCTGTAAATACAAGTCAAAATTAATAATAATGGTTGGCAATACTTAATCTAATAAAAAATGAAGATGAAGGAAAATGCTTGTTAAAATCAATAATAATGATTATCACTGATTCATCAAATAAATGCTAGACAAAAATTAATAATTACATTCGCAAATACTTCTAATAAAAACAAAGAAGATAGTAAATACTAGTAAAAAATAATAATGGCTGACAATACTTCATCTAAAAAAAGAATAAAAATAGAAATAATAATAAATAAAGATGAAACTAAATACTAATAAAAACAAAAATAATAATGCTTAACAATAATACATCTAATAAAAAAAATCGTCACTTAACTGTTACCGAATTGAATGATTAACGAGCTTCCTGCAGACTCAAAGATCGAAGGTTTCAAGTCTATTCAAATGTTTTTTCTTTTTCGATTCCTGCCGGTTATTTATTGCCATAGAATTAAGTCCAAATTATTAATAAAGTCTTCAAAATCAAGTATGAATATTGTTATCTATATAATAGGCCTCTTCTGTCAGAAATTAATTTTTTCCTGATTTTCAATTCATAGATCCAATCTCGCCAAAGAACATGGCAAACTAGGAACAATATTGCTTTTACGTAAGGATTTTATAGGCACGTTTGGACACGTGATTACTTGTAATGTAATGTAAGGATGATATAGGCACGTCTGGACACGTGATCACACATAATGTAATGATAGACACGTAAGGATTATATAAGCAGGTATGGACACGTGATTACACGTAATGTAATGATGGACACGTAATGATTATATAGGCACGAATGGACACGTTCCTATTCTGACAGTAAGAGCCGGGTTCGAATCTCACCATCGTCGATTTGTCAGGAATGAGACTTCCTGATGTTGTCAGACTGGAGGGTGTTGACCACAGCGTGGCACCTTTGGAAAGTGCCTGAAAATCATACCACGGGATGACACAAGCCTTGTTAGTGAATTTGGGTCGACGGAACTTTTGGATGCCATCGATAGCTGTGCTAGCACGAAATCATAAGTCACCGTGCCCGAGGGCTTTAGCGTGCTGGTCTTGTTCAAAATGTTGATCACGCTACATAACTCACTCTTTCTCAGAAACTGTAACTAATTTCTGCTCAGCATAGTTGCAGTATAAACCAGAGGTGGTCTCTGTGGGTGTTGAATAAGCACAAATGCGTCTGAACAAGCGTCTGCAATAGGGATTTGTGGGTTAAATTAGTTAGCCGGAACTATTTTGTTGTGGTAGCATGTAGTCGCACCTTATCGTGACCGTGGGTTTAAGCGTATAGACCTTGTTCAGATTGATACCAAATAGTGCGGTCTCTTACAGAAACTGTAACTCAGCATAGTTACAGTATATCCTCAGGTGGGCCCCTGTGGGTGTTGAACAAACACAAAAGTGCCTGTGTACATAAATAAGTAGTAAAAAATTTTAAGAGTTCAAGCGGAGACGTTAAAAATATAGAGTTGAAGTAGACTTTAAAAAGAAACCAAAAATCAAGTCCTAAAAAAGGAATAAAGAATAAACCTCGACTCCTGTTCAAAAGACAGGGGAGGGGTGTGAACCGGGCGACCTACTTCTATTAAAGTATAAATTGATAAATAGTATCTGTCTATATCTCTGATATGAGTTATTATGATTATTTACATTATTTACATTATTCGGACTGAAATTCCAGTGGATAAAGAAGTTAGTTAGATCCAGTGACTAGGCCCAAATAATTGTGAGTTCAATACCAGACCACAGCAGTTGTGAACCCAAACTTGGAGAGCTGAGTTAAAGGGAAATAAGTGAGACATCCGGAAGAGGCATGGCATGTGGAATTAGAAATATCTAATCCTATGGACGAAATAAATGTTTCGGTTCGAAATTCAAATCACCTGAAGAAGGCCGGAGCGTACAACGGCTGAAACCTTGTGAATATGGAAATGAAGATGAGGATAACAGTTCGAATAATGTAAATAATTAAAATACATAGTAAATAAAATTTCCGATTTTAGGCGGAGGCGTTAGAAGTATAGACTTGAAGTAGACTTGACTGTGTATACAAGTAGCTAAACGTGATTTTTCTTGATAATATTACGAAGTAATCACTACTTGATCCTATATAAAAGTAAGAGAACAACATAATTGTGCAAAGATTTTATATTAACACTGTTAGAAGTTTATTTATACTTGACTAAGCATATATTTTTAAGCTAATTTTAAGGGGGTCGCATTATACTTAGCATGTAACTACACCCTCGTGCAAATTTATTGAAATAAAACGATTCAGTTTTTTTGGTTTTTTTTTCGTATTTTTCCAATAAAACGTGACGCAGTATCCATGTTAGTACTTAGTATGTCCATTCCACAAAGTTGCTCCTTGCAGATTGACCACAGATTCTCGATTGGATTTAAACCAGGAGAGTTTCCAACCCAGTCTATAGTACTTTGCTTTGCTCACGGGTAAGGCTTGCCAGTGTCTTCGTGCAGCGTTACAATTTTCGTACGCTTCCTTGGAGTAACGTCCATCGCAGACAATGGCCGTATTGCAACTAATCGACAGTCGAGACAATAGTGTATGGGAGGGATGAAAATCTGATTCAATCACGGGTGACGCAATATTTTTCAAGGCCAAATAAATTTCATCATACACCGCGAAAATAGATTCATATTACTGCACAACACTGCAAATGACCTAATAAGAGGAAAAACTAGAAATCGATTACACCCTGTCACTCCAGTGTCTCTAAAACTGGCCATATGATGAAAGAAAGGAAACTAAAACGTTTTGATTTAATTAATTTACACAAGGGTGTTAATGTATGTGTAGTTGAAAATGAAATGAACAAAATGTACAACAATAACAAACAACAACAAGACCTTGAGACACGTGTTGAAATTAATTGACCACAGATTCTCGATTTGATTTAAATCAGGAGAGTTTCCGGGCCTATCGATAGTAGTTTGATTTGCTCATATACCCCGAAAATAGATTCATATTACTGCACACCACTGCAAATGACCTAACCTGAGGAAAAATAGAAATCGTCTACACCCTATCGCTCCAGAGAGTTGGATCGAGAGCATCTGGAGATGTCGATTGACATTCCATTTGAATAGTTGGAAATTATAGCTATCAGGAAAACAAGAAATGGGGAGAGAGTTCCACAGGCGAGAGGTGCGAGACATGAAGCTATTGGAGTAGAAGAGACGGCTATATTTAACAGTTTCGACAGTGAAAGAGTGAGAGCGAGATGCCAGTCTAGTTGAACGCTTAAATTCATGAAGTCTGGGAACCAGCGAAAGCAGCTCGTCGGAGCAGTTACCGTGAAAGTATTTGTAAAAAAGACAGAGGGAGGCGACGGCACGTTTGTGAGAGGGCGACTGCAGACGAGATGCCAGATCAGGACCAATTACATTGCATATCCGTCTCTGTATCTTATCAAGAACCTTATGACAAACATAGGGACACCAGACCATATATGGCAGCAATACTCCATGCAACGGCGAATGGTTGATTTGTAGATTTGAAGGATCGACTCTGGCGAGAAAAATTTCCTGGCATGACACAGAGAGCCAAAGTTATCATGATGTGTAATTACGGTAGTAAAAATGAGAAGGCCTGAAGTAGAAGAAGCAGACGGTTATCGACCGTGACGTGGGCAGAGAGAAGTTGGCGCAGCCTGCAACATAATGTGGCCTTAGGTTTGCCTGCTCACGATATGAATATCCTGCCATTGCACTTGTCAATTAACTCACTACGACACAGATTAAACGTCCAAGAGAGACTAGCCAGAGATATACACGAATGATAAATGTAACCTAGTCTACATACAGCACTGTGCCATCTACCGTAAACTTTTTTTAAACTTAATAACTCAAAAACGAAAGATTTGCGGACATATGTTTATATGGAGTTTTGTCCGTGTTTTGGTGTTAAGGGACCCCCATCAAAAAAAAAATTGTAAAAGTATTTTTGATACACACTGTATATATACAGAAATTAATATTTATATATTTTGTTTTAATCAATTCTCTCAAGCAAGGCGATAATGCCGCTAAGACGCAAGACAGTTGTTCTTTTAGTGGAACATCTTGTCTAAGAGCCATTGCAGTTTCCTTTCTGGGTCTGCTATCAAAATCTGTGATTTTATATTGTGAGAACTCTTCTTTGACGACTACTCTATCGTCTCCGGGACAATCGAATATCGATGATGATTGGGACAATAAAATAAGCACATCACATCCCATCTCTCTCTTCTAACCACCCACGTTAATAAAATAATCGTTTTCATTGATAAAGCTTCATAAGCATCTACTTAAGAGTTGTTACTATATAACAATGATGAATGTTATTGTTTTAGCTGCCAACACAACTTGGCTCCTATTATTATTATTATTATTATTATTATTATTATTATTATTATTATTATTATTATTTCCTTTGATTTCTGGTTCGTACTCGTTTCTTTCCGTTTCCCACCCAGAGACCTAAGGTTAGAAATGGCATCATGACATTTTCCCGTGACCAACCAAAAAGCCCTTCGTAAGGTGTGGGCTGTACTCGTGAGAAAATCTTTTTGTATTTCTTTAAGGCATGGGTTTCCAGGAATCCCTTCAATGAGTCTACTGGAATCTTTTCCAACCAATCCGAGGGCTCCAACTACAACATTTTTGAGATTTTGATTTCAAGGTCCTTGTATTTTGATAGCTTTTTGAAGATCTTCAAAGATATATTGCAGTCTGCAGGGACTGCCATATCAGTAAGGAGGCACTTATTTGTTTGTGATCTCTAATAACAATGTCTGGGCCGTTAGCTTTGATTGTTCTGTCAGTGTGTATTGTGTAGTCCCATAGAATTGTGACAGGTCTTATCTCCGTAACCGGGTCTGTTCATGCCAATTTTTTTCAGTTTCCTTTCCGTAGAAGTTGCAGATTTTCCATTGCAGATATTGGGTCAATCTCTCATGCCTAGCTTTATATTCAGTGGGTGCCAATACCGTGCAACCTGATACAAGATGATTTTTTCTGGATATTTATCACAGAATCTGCATTTTAGGCTAAGACAATATTTTAGTATATGTGCTTGATAATTTGTAGTTAACATAATGCCGCTTATTATTATTATTATTATTATTATTATTATTATTATTATTATTATTATTTGTAATTGCTTATTTTCATGCAATTTTTCTGAAGTGTCATTTGAAAAGTGACATTCAGTTTGTTAATGATCCAACACTTTTGCAAATATCCTTTATGTGTATTTATCAGCACAAGGCACCGAGTACCTTATATGTATCAAATTTGTTCTTCATTCGAGCTTTTAGCCCTCGTCAGCATTTAACAGCATTATTGATAACTTCATTATTATTTTTATTATTATTATTATTATTATTATTATTATTATTATTATTATTATTATTATTATTATTTCCTCAGCTTGCTCTTGTATACAAATTTCCTTCCGAGTTCCAACCAGAGACCTAAGGTCAGAAATGGTATCATGACATTTTCCACTAATCATTTTGTTAAAAAAAAACTAAGATAAAGCCCTTCGTAATGTGTGAGCTGTACTTGTGAGTACAATTCTTTTGTATTTCTTTAAGGCATGGGATACCAGGAATCCCTTCAATGAGTCTATTAGAACCATTTTCCAATCAATCCGAGGGAATACGACTGGAATTATTGATGTCCTCATGTGTCACATTTTTTTAATTTCCACTTTAAGATCTTTGTATTTTTGATAGATTTTTCAAGATCTTCAAAGATATTATTATTATTATTATTTTCTTTGATTTATGTTGTATATATTTCCCTCTGAGTCTCAACCAGTGACCTAGGGTCAGAAATGGCTTCATGACATTTTCCGCTGATCATTTTTGTAAAACAACAACAAAAAGAAATCCTCAGATCCCACACATTTTACATAGATAAAGCCCTTCGTAATGTGTGAGGTGTACTTGTGGGTACAATTTATTTATTTTTTTGTATTTCTATAAGGCATGGGCTACCAGCAATTCCTTCAAAGAATCTATTGGAAGTTTTTCCAATCAATCCCAGGGTTCCAACAACAACTGGAATTATTAATGTCCTCATGCGCCACATTTTTGAGATTTCCATTTCAAGATCCTAATATTTTGATAGTTTCTTAAAGATCCTCAAACATATTATTATTATTATTATTATTATTATTATTATTATTATTATTATTATTATTAAATTTATACATTAAGTAAAGTGATTTAAACATGAGAATACAAAATAAATAAATAATAAAATCAAAAGCCGATTTACAACAGAACTTTTTCTAGGGTCACGCAATCCTCGGTTAAATGTACCAACATTTTAATCACACAAAGTGTCATCGATTTTCAAGTTCTGTGACTGATATAGCAAGAATTACAATTGCATAAGATTTTCTTCGTTTTCGGCATCAGCCTTGCGCTTTTTTTCTTTATTCTTGACAACTTCCTCCTCATTTACACTTTCTATATCCTTGTCTTCATGTCTCCATTTCTTTCTTTTCTAAGCCTTGGAACCTGACCACAGATCAAGTTCTCTCTCGTTGAGATCAAATGTATGATAGCGACATTTTTTCCGGGTATTGCATATCTTAGAATTGATTCACCTAGTTACTTACACGCACAAGTATATCAGGGTAATTAAAGAGGGGTGAACGATATTAGACAGATATACAGAGAGAGTGAGAAAAGAAAAAGAGAGATGAACAGAGATATAGAAATGGACTGACTGAATAAGTAATGAATAAGCAGACATAGATAGATGGACACAGAGACAGAGACTAAGGTAGATAGATAGATAGATAGATAGATAGATAGATAGATAGATAGATAGATAGATAGATACATACATACATACATACATACATACATACATACATACATACATACAGAGATAGACTGCAAACTGAGAGTGATAGATAGATAGATAGATAGTAACCTGGGAGGGGTTTCGACATAGATAGATAGATAGATAGATAGATAGATAGATAGATAGATAGATAGATAGATAGATAGATAGATAGAAACTGTGCAAAATAGATACATACATACATAAAGACTTAGATAGATAGATAGATAGATAGATAGATAGATAAACAAACAAAATACCAAAGAAATAATGAAATTCCCAAACTATCCTGAATACTTTTTTTCTTTCAAAATGAATCAAAGAAATGTACCCGTTGAAAGTGATGAATATGAAATCAGTTGAACTGCCTTCCTCTATAATAGAGGGGTCTTTAAAGACAGCATTGATTTCAGCAAGTTTATCTCTTCCCTGACCCAGTCGACATTGAGAAAGCAAAAGATTCTTGACAAAGTCCATGAGAGATCCAGGACTCGTTTATTTTCTCTCGTCTCTATCAGTTTCAATTTGTTAATGAAAACTTTATCGTCTTCTGTCTTTCATACACGCACACATCTCAAAATACCGCCAAACAATTTGATTACCTAATCAAGCAAAAGTGATATTGGGAGACATTTTTAGTCATCTATCTTTTTGTATTGTATGATATATATATATATATATATATATATATATATATATATATATATATATATATATATATATATATATATATATATATATATATATATATACTCAAGGATAGGATTGGTGTATACGGAATAAATTCCAATAGCCAAAAAATACTATTCTTAAAAGAGTGTTCAATACAGAGTAGAGCAACTAAAATTTATTTGAAAATTATAACATAGAATATGTTATCACTTGATAAGACAGAAGAAGTGTTGAAATGGCTATTTTTGTTGTGAATTTTTAATATATTTGTTACAATTTTCAAATAAATCACATATATATATATATATATATATATATATATATACATATATATATATATATATATATATATATCAGTCAGCATATATATATATTTAAATATAGTTGTATATTTAGGCAGCAATCTTTCCTTTATGCATGTTTCATTAAAAACGATAGACAAGGTACTACGGTTAAGCTTTTTATTTAATTTTTCTTGTGTTCGAACAAGAGCTTTCTTTTCTGGACAAAGGGTGTGTAAGAACTGTCCAAATGTTTTCTATTTCCGAGCGCTTTCGGCTATACCTTTAGCCATTATCAAGGATGATTCGATTTTTCAGCTTAATTGAGTGTGTGCGTTCTGTGTATGTCTTATTGTGTGTTAGGGATGTTTTTAATTTCCGAATACGGTCAGCACTTTGTGGCTTTGTTCGTAGTTAATATTGTTAAAAGTTGGCTTTTTCTTTTTTATTATTAAAGCTTCCATTATTTTTAGTCTTTTTTGCAGGTGGATGCAGTTAATATATTTGTGTTTTCTACTAGTATGTTTCTAATGGAGTCTGGTAAGATTGTGTGTGTGTTTAAATGGGTTCTAATGGAGCTGTGATCAGATAGATGTAACGTAAGACGTCTGGATAAGCATGTGGTTGTGTAACCGATGTAATTATTTATGAGTCCAGTTTGATCAGGAACACAGTTCCTTAAGGGGCATTTGAATTCATAGATAATGTTCATTCTTTGTAATTTTGACTATTATAATTTCACTATCACTTCACTTAAAATATTTTTGCCCTTCCTTGTCTTTAAAGGAGTGCCATTTGCCGTGCTGATGTTGCTACATGCCTTACTTCTTGCCTATCTCACACTGCGAATTTTTTCTAACCTCTATACTAAACATTAAATCTGTTACGAAAAAAGAACTAAACAAAATGGACACAAAACGATCAGCTTTAAAAAAGGACTCGTAACTGGAAAAACCGAATGAAAAAAGAATGTTAACAACAAATCCTTTTTCACACCCAACCCAGTTCTGCGGAATCAGAATCAACGTTTAGTTTAAGCAAGCGAATGAGCCAATTGCAGTAAAGCGCCATGCAGATTTAAATTTTTCCCACTTGTGAAGAATGCAGCTATCGATTTTTTTTCATGCTAGGATGCTAGTTAACATTCGTGTTAGTCAGCTGTTGGCTCTCACGCTGGCCAATAGAATTTTCCTGCCTATTCGTGGCAGCCAGCTATTGGCTCTCACTCTGGCCAGTACAAAATGGCCGCAAACTACATGAAATCTGTCGTAGAAGCATGAAGAAATCGATTATTTCCACTATCGATGGGAGTTGGGAAATGCAACGTCGGGTGATTCACGCCTAGGCAATCATGCATCTTTTGATGCATGACTAACAAGGCAGATTTTTTTCCCGGAGTAGGTTACCATTTTTCTTCTGCGGTAGACCAGTTGCCATCCAAGACTCTAGAATCCGGTCTGTCTTGCTATTTACCCATAGTTGAGAGAGAATAAGAGGATTCATACCTTTCCTAAGCGTATTAGCATGTAAGTGAATGAAATGGATTCGACTGGAATTCGAACTCGGCTCTCTGATTCCTCTGTCCGAGCCACTATTCATTACTTCAGTCCTTATATATATATATATATATATATATATATATATATATATATATATATATATATATATATATATATATATATAATATCAATTATTAGCACTATCAGGATAGTCACAATCGTCAATGGTACACAGTCAGTCAGCATTGAAAATATTTTCAATAATAATGTAAGAGGAGAAATACAGAGAAGAAAGCACGAATATCTAGACATAGAAATAAAAGAAAATCTATGGAATCTACCAATCGAAATGATTTGAACGTAGTTGCGCTAAGAACACCTGAAAAGGGAAACAGAATCTCTAATCTTAACTGAATGTGTTTTAGCATCTACGTCTTCTCTCATGCATCTTATCCGTTCAGAAACTGCGTGATAATGGCTCTCCACAACTTCCAACCTTTTGTTACTCTAAGGAGCCTTTAGTAGAGAAAATTATTAATTAAAATATTTCAGATATTTAGATATATGATTTCGGCCGAATATAAAGAGGATAAATTTTAGAGTAGAAAACACGAAAAATTAGAAACTAAAAATGAGGGAAATTGAGAATACAAATTGACCTGGATATGGCTGGGCAAAGAACACGAGTAAAAGGGAAATGAATTCTCTATTCGTGACAGCTGAAAATGTGCCTTAGTATAAACATTAATTGTAAATTGCATAAAATTCTATGCATAAAATTTCGCCTGGACTACAAAAATAGATATGTTTGGGTATGAACTATGCTGTATTGAAAATTACGTAAATTAATTAAATCTAATGATACAGACAAAATTCAAATGACTGAACGAAGAATACCTGCAAATTAAAACGGAATCCCTGTGTATTGCAGTTCAAACAAATTGTATCAGTAAAATTGAAACAATATGTATCAATAAAATTAAAATAAAAATGTATCAGTAGAATTGAAACAAAAATGTATCATTAGAATTGAAACAAAATGTATCAAAAGAATTGAATCAAAAATGTATCACTAGGATTGAAACAAAACATATCAGTAGAAGTAAAACGAAATGTCTCAGTAGAATTGAAGCAAAATGTATCAGAAGAATTGAAACAAAATGTATCAGCAGTATTAAAATAAATTGTATCAGTAGAATTGAAACAAACTATATCAAATCAGAACAGATAACACGCTATCATTCTTCTGCATATTCATAAAACAAACTTCAACTTGCATAAGAGTTGAATGCATCCAACTGGCTCAAAACGACTACAACAACGACTGGATAATAAAGTTGATTTACTGGGTACTGCACAAATGACTACGATCTGATTATGTTTCCTTTTCGACTTTGAAATTCCATACAATCACCCAATCCAAGAGAGAAGACAAGATATAGACATTTTAAGAGGAAATAAGTTGTCGAGATTTCTTCGGATATTAAAAGACGTGTAAAAAACTGATAAACTGAGAACCATTAAAGTTGGGAGAGGATGGGCGCCAGACCTGGGAAAGTCCATAAACTACATCCGTGGCCGGGGTATGACGATAAACGACATTTGCCTACTGGGTAAGACGATAAACTAAATTTGCCTCCTGGGTAAGACAGTAAACTAAATTGACATCCTGGGTAAGACAATAATTACATCCCCGTCATGGCGAAGACGATAAACTACATTTGCCTCCTGGGTAAGACGATAAACTACATTTGCCTCCTAGGTAAGACGATAAACTACATTGGCCTCCTGGGTAAGACAATAAACTACATTGGCCTCCTGGATAAGACGATAATTACATCCCCGTCATGGGGAAGACGATAAACTACATTTGCCTCCTGGCTAAGACAAAAAACTACATTTGACTCCTGGTTAAGACGATAAACTATATTTGCCTCCTGGGTAAGACGATAAGATACATAGGCTTCCTGGGTATGACGATAAACTACATTTGCCTCCTGGGTAAGACGATAAACTACATTTCCCTCCTGGTTAAGACGATAAATTACATCCCCGTCGTGGGTAAGACGATAAACTATATTTTCCCTCCTGCCTAAGACGATAAACTACATCCCCGTCATGGATAAAACGATAAACTACTTTTCCCGCCTGGGTAAGACGATAAACTACATTTCCCTCCTGGGTAAGACGATAAACTACATCCCCGTCATGGGTAAGACGATAAACTACATTTCCTTCCTGGGTAAGACGATAAACTACATCCGCGTCCTGGGTATGAAGATAAACTACATTTGCCTCCTGGGTAAGACGATAAATTACATCCGCGTCCTGGGTATGACGATAAACTACATTTGCTTCCTGGGTGAGACGATACACGACATTTTCCTGCTGGGTAAGAGGATAAAAAACATCCCCGTCATAGGTAAGAGGACAAACTACATTGGCCTCCTGGGTAAGTCGATGAATTACATCCTCATCCTGGTTATGAAGATAAACTACATTTCCCTCCTGGGTAAAACGAAAAATTACATTTGCCTCCTGGGTAAGACGATAAAATACATCCACGACATGGGTAAGACGATAAAATACATTTGCCTCCTGGGTAACACGATAAACTACATTTACCTCCTGAGTAAGATGATAACCTATATTTGCCTCCCGGGTAGGACGATAAAATACATCCCCGTCATGGGTAAGACGATAAACTAGATTTCCTTCCTTGGTAAGCCGATAAACAACATCCCGGTCATGTGTAAGACGATAAACTACATTTGCCTCCAGGGTAAGACGATAAACTACTTCCCCGTCAAGGATAAGACGATAAACTACATTTACATCCTGGGTAAGACGGTAAACTACATTTCCGTCCTTGGTAAGACGATAAACAACATTTACCTGCTGGCTAAGACGATAAACTAAATATCCCTCCTGGGTAAGACAATAAAATACATTTGCCTCCTGGGTGAGACGATAAACTACATATCCCTCCTGGGTAAGATGATAAACTACATCCCCGTCATGGGTAAGACGATAAACTGCATTTTCCTCCTGGGTAAGACGATAAACTACATTTCCTTCCTTGGTAATACGATAAACTACATTTACCTGCAGGGTAAGACGATAAATTATACTTCCCTCCTGGGTAAGACGATAACTGCATCCCCGTCATGGGTAAGACGATAAACTACATTTCCTTCATTGGTAAGACGATAAACTACATCCCCGTCATGAGTAATACGACAAACAACATCCCCGTTGTGGGTAAGACGATAAAATGTATTTGCCTCCTGGGTAAGACGATGAACTACATTTCCCTCCTGGGTAAGACGATAAACTACATCCCCGTCGTGGTTAAGAAGATAAACTACATACCCGTCATGGGTAAGAAGATAAACTACATTTGCCTCCTGTGTAAGACAATAAACTACATTTGTCTCCTGGGTAAGACGATAAACTACATCCCCTTTGTGGGTAAGACGACAAACTACATCCCCGTCATGGGTAAGACGATAAACTACATTTGCCTCCTGTGTAAGACTATAAACTACATTTGACTCCTGGGTAAGACGATAAACTACATCCGCGTCATGGGGAAGGCGATAAACTACATTTGCCTCCTGGTTAAGACGATAAAATACATTTGTCTCCTGGGTAAAACGATAAACTACATTTACCTCGTTGATAAGACGATAAACTACATCCGCGTCCTGGGTATGAAGATAAAAGACTTTTGGGTAAGACGATAAACTACATTTGCCTCCTGGGTAAGACGATAATCTACATCCCTGTCATGGGTAAGACGATAAACTACATTTGCCTCCTGTGTAAGACGTTAAACTACATTTTTCTCTTGGGTTAGACGATAAATTACATCTGCGTCCGGGGTATGACGATAAACTACCTTTGCCTCCTGGGTAAGACGATAAATTACATTTGGCTCTTGGGTAAGACAATAATCTACATTTGCCTCCTGGGTAAGAAGATAAACTACATTTCCCTCCTGGGTAAGACGATAAACGACTTCCCCGTCATGGGTAAGACGATGAACTACATTTACCTCCTGTGTAAGACGATAAACTACATTCCCGTCATGAATAAGACGACAACCTACATTCCCGTCGTGGGTAAGACGATAAACTACATTTGCCTCCTGGGTAAGACGATCAAATACATTTCCCTCCTCGATAAGACGATAAACTACATCCCCGTCATGGGTAAGACGATAAACTACATCCACGTCAGGGGTAAGACGATAAACTAAATTTGTCTCCTGGGTAAGACGATAAACTACATCCCCGTCATGGGAAAGACGATAAACGACATATGTCTCCTGGTTAAGACAATAAACTATATTTGCCTCCTGGGTAAGACGATAAGCTACATTTGCCTCCTGGGTAAGACGATAAACTACATCCGCGTCCTGGGTATGACGATAAACTACATTTGCCTCCTGGGTAAGACGATAAACTACATTTGCCTCCAGGGTGAGACGATAATTTACATTTGCCTCATGGGTAAGACGAAAAACTACATTTCCCTTCTGGGTAAGACGATAAACTACATCCCCGTCATGGGTAAGAAGATAAACTACATTTCCTTCCTTGGTAAGACGATAAAATACATACCCGTAATGGTAAGAGGATAAACTAAATTTCCCTCCTGGGTTAAGACGATAAACTAAATTTCCCTATTGCGTAAGACGATAAACTACATTTGCCTCCTGGGTAAGACGATAAACTACATTTCCCTCCTGGGTAAGACGATAAACTACATCACCGTCCTGGGTAAGAAGATAAACTACATTTCCTTCCTTGGTAAGACGATAAACTACATCCCCGTCATAGGTAAGACGACAAACTACATCCCCGTCGTGGGTAAGACGACAAACTACATTTTCCTCCTGGGTAAGACGACAAACTACATTTCACTCCTGGGTAAGACGATAACTGCATCCCCGTCATGGGTAAAACGATAAAATATATTTCCTTCATTGGTAAGACGATAAACTACATTTGCCTGTTGGATAAGACGATAAACTAAATTGCCCTCCTGGGTACGACGATAAACTACATTTGCCTCATGGGTAAGACGATAAACTACATTTCCCTCCTAGGTAAAAGGATAAACTACATCCCCGTCATGGGTAAGACGATAAACTACATTTCTTTCCTTGGTAAGACGATAAACTACATCCCCGTCATGGGTGAGACGACAAACTACATCCCCGTCGTGGGTAAGACGATAAACTATATTTTCCTCCTGGGTAAAACAATAAACTACATTTCCCTCCTGGGTAAGACGATAAATTACATCCCATTTGTGGGTAAGACGACAAACTACATCCCCGTCATGGGTAAGACGATAAACTACATTTGTCTCCTGGGTAAGACGATAAACTGCATCACCGTCATGGGTAAGACGATAAACTACATCCCCGTCATGGGTAAAACGATAAAATACATTTCCTTCATTGGTAAGACGACCAACTATATATACCTGCTGGGTAAGACGATAAACTAAATTGCCCTCCTGGGTAAGACGATCAACTAAATTTGCCACCTGGGTAAGACGATAAACTACATTTCCCTCCTGGTTAAGGCGATAAACTACATCCCCGTCATGGGTAAGACGATACACTACATTTCCCCCCTCGGTAAGACGATAACTGCATCCCCGTCATGGGTAAAACGATAAAATACATTTCCTTCATTGGTAAGACGATAAACTACATTTGCCTGTTGGATAAGACGATAAACTAAATTGCCCTCCTGGGTACGAAGATAAACTACATTTGCCTCATAGGTAAGACGATAAAATACATTTCCCTCCTGGGTAAGAGGATAAACTACATCCCCGTCATGGGTAAGACGATAAACTACATATCCTTCATTGGTAAGACGATAAACTACATCCCCGTCATGGGGAAGACGATAAATTACATTTGCTTCCTGGTTAAGACGATAAACAATTTTTGCCTCCTGGGTAAGACGATAAGATACATCGGCTTCCTTGGTATGAAGATAAACTACATTTGCCTCCTGGGTAAGACGATAAACTACATTTCCCTCCTGGGTAAGAGGATAAACTACATCCCCGTCATGGGTAAGACGATAAACTACATATCCTTCCTTGGTAAGACAATAAACTACATCCCCGTCATGGGGAAGACGATAAATTACATTTGCTTCCTGGTTAAGACGATAAACTATATTTGCCTCCTGGGTAAGACGATAAGATACATCGGCTTCCTGGGTATTACGATAAACTACATTTGCCCCCTGGGTAAGACGATAAACTACATTTCCCTCCTGGCTAAGACAATAAATTACATCCCCGTCATGTGTAAGACGATAAACTATATTTTCCCTCATGGGTAAGACGATAAACAACATCCCCGTCATGGATAAAACGATAAACTATATTTCCCTCCTGGGTAAGATGATAAACTGCTTTTCCCTCCTGGGTAAGACGATAAACTACATTTCCCCCCTGGGTAAGACGATAAACTACATCCCCGTCATGGGTAAGACGATAAACTACATGTCCCTCCTGGGTAAGACGATAAACTACATACCCGTCATGGGTAAAAAGATAAAATACATTTCCTTCATTGGTAAGACGACCAAATTCAATTTCCCTGCTGGGTAAAACAATAAACTAAATTGCCATCCTGGGTAAGACGATCAACTACATTTGCCTTCTGGGTAAGACGATAAACTACATTTCTATCCTGGTTAAGGTGTTAAACTACATCCCCGTCATGGGTAAGACGATAAACTACATTTCCCTCCTGGGTAAGACGATAAACTACATATCCGTCATGGGTAAAACGATAAACTACATTTGCCTCCTGGGTAAGACGATAAACTACATTTCCCTACTGGTTAAGACGATAAACTACATCCCCGTCATGAATAAGACGACAAACTACATTCCCGTCGTGGGTAAGACGATAAACTAAATTTGCCTCCTGGGTAAGACGATCAAATACATTTCCCTCCTGGATAAGACGATAAACTACATCCCCGTCATGGGTAAGACGATAAACTACATCCACGTCAGGGGTAAGACGATAAACTAAATTTGTCTCCTGGGTAAGACGATAAACTACATCCCCGTCATGGGAAGGACGATAAACGACATTTATCTCCTGGTTAAGACAATAAACTATATTTCCCTCCTGGGTAAGACGATAAACTAAATTTCCCTCCTGCGTAAGACGATAAACTACATTTGCCTCCAGGGTAAGACGATAAACTAAGTTTCCCTCCGGGGTAAGACGATAAACTACATCCCCGTCCTGGGTAAGAAGATAAACTAGATTTCTTTCCTTGGTAAGACGATAAACTACATCCCCGTCATAGGTAAGACGATAAACTACATTTGTCTCCTGGGTAAGACGATAAACTGCATCACCGTCATGGGTAAGACGATAAACTACATATCCTTCCTTGGTAACACGATAAACTACATCCACATCATGGGTAAGACGACAAACTACATCCCCGTCGTGGGTAAGACGACAAACTACATTTGACTCCTGGGTAAGACGACAAACTACATTTCCCTCCTGGGTAAGACGATAACTGCATCCCCGTCATGGGTAAAACGATAAAATACATTTCCTACATTGGTAAGACGAAAAACTACATTTGCCTGTTGGATAAGACGATAAACTAAATTGCCCTCCTGGGTACGACGATAAACTACATTTGCCTCATAGGTAAGACGATAAACTACATTTCCCTCCTAGGTAAAAGGATAAACTACATCCCCGTCATGGGTAAGAAGATAAACTACATTTCTTTCCTTGGTAAGACGATAAACTACATCCCCTTCATGGGTGAGACGACAAACTACATCCCCGTCGTGGGTAGAACGATAAACTACATTTTCCTCCTGGGTAAGACAATAAACTACATTTCCCTCCTGGGTAAGACGATAAACTACATCTCCTTTGTGGGTAAGACGACAAACTACATCCCCGTCATGGGTAAGACGATAAACTACATTTGCCACCTGGATAAGACTATAAACTACATTTCCCTACTGGTTAAGACGATAAACTACATCCCCGTCATGGGTAACACGATAAAATACATTTCCTTCATTGGTAAGACGACCAACTATATTTACGTGCTGGGTAAGACGATAAACTAAATTGCCCTCCTGGGTAAGACGATCAACTACATTTGCCTCCTGGGTAAGACGATAAACTACATTTCCCTCCTGGTTAAGGCGATAAACTACATCCCCGTCATGGGTAAGAAAATAAACTACATTTCCCCCCTGGTTAAGACGATAACTACATCCCCGTCATGGGTAAAACGATAAAATACATGTCCTTCATTGGTAAGACGATAAACTACATTTGCCTGTTGGATAAGACGATAAACTAAATTGCCCTCCTTGGTACGACGATAAACTACATTTGCCTCATGGGTAAGACGATAAACTACATTTCCCTCCTGGGTAAGAGGATAAACTACATCCCCGTCATGGGTAAGACGATAAACTACATATCCTTCCTTGGTAAGACAATAAACTACATCCCCGTCATGGGGAAGACGATAAATTACATTTGCTTCCTGGTTAAGACGATAAACTATATTTGCCTCCTGGGTAAGACGATAAGATACATCGGCTTCCTGGGTATTACGATAAACTACATTTGCCCCCTGGGTAAGACGATAAACTACATTTCCCTCCTGGTTAAGACAATAAATTACATCCCCGTCATGGGTAAGACGATAAACTATATTTTCCCACATGGGTAAGACGATAAACTACATCCCCGTCATGGATAAAACGATAAACTACATTTCCCTCCTGGGTAAGACGATAAACTGCTTTTCCCTCCTGGGTAAGACGATAAACTACATTTCCCCCCTGGGTAAGACGATAAACTACATCCCCGTCATGGGTAAGACGATAAACTACATTTCCCTCATGGGTAAGACGATAAACTACATACCCGTCATGTGTAAAACGATAAACTACATTTGCCTGCTGGGTAAGACGATAAACTACATTTCCCTACTGGTTAAGACGATAAACTACAACCCCGTCATGGGTAAAACGATAAAATACATTTCCTTCATTGGTAAGACGACCAAATACATTTACCTGCTGGGTAAAACGATAAACTAAATTGCCCTCCTGGGTAAGACGATCAACTACATTTGCCTCCTGGGTAAGACAATAAACTACATTTCCCTCCTGGTTAAGGCGATAAACTACATCCCCGTCATGGGTAAGACGATAAACTACATTTGCCTCCTGTGTAAGACGTTAAACTACATTTGTCTCTTGGGTAAGACGATAAACTACACCTGCGTCCGGGGTATGACGATAAACAACATTTGGCTCTTGGGTAAGACAATAATCTACATTTGCCTCCTGGGTAAGAAGATAAACTACATTTCCCTCATGGATAAGACGATAAACTACTTCCCCGTCATGGGTAAGACGATGAACTACATTTACCTCCTGGGTAAGACGATAAACTACATTCCCGTCATGAATAAGACGACAAACTACATTCTCGTCGTGGGTAAGACGATAAACTACATATGCCTCCTGGGTAAGACGATCAAATACATTTCCCTCCTGGATGAGACGATAAACTACATCTCCGTCATGGGTAAGACGATAAACTACATCCACGTCAGGGGTAAGACGATAAACTAAATTTGTCTCCTAGGTAAGACGTTAAACTACATCCCCGTCATGGGAAAGACGATAAACGACATTTGTCTCCTGGTTAAGACAATAAAATATATTTGCCTCCTGGGTAAGACGATAAACTACATTTGCCTCATGGGTAAGACGATAAACTACATCCGCGTCCTGGGTAAGACGATAAACTACATTTGACTCCTGGGTGAGACGATAATTTCCATTTGCCTCATGGGTAAGACGAAAAACTTCATTTCCCTCCTGGGTAAGACGATAAACTACTTCCCGTCATGGGTAAGAAGATAAACTACATTTCCTTCCTTGGTAAGACGATAAAATACATAGCCGTAATGGTAAGAGGATAAACTAAATTTCCCTCCTGGGTAAGACGATAAATTAATTTCCCTCCTGCGTAAGACGATAAACTACATTTGCCTCCTGGGTAAGACGATAAACTACATTTCCCTCTTGGGTAAGACGATAAACTACATCCCCGTCCTGGGTAAGAAGATAAACTACATTTCCTTCCTTGGTAAGACGATAAACTACATCCCCGTCATAGGTAAGACGATAAACTACATTTGTCTCCTGGGTAAGACGATAAACTGCATCCCCGTCATGGGTAAGACGATAAACTACATTTCCTTCCTTGGTAACACGATAAACTACATCCACGTCATGGGTAGGACGACAAACTACATCCCCTTCATGGGTAAGACGACAAACTACATTTTCCTCCTGGGTAAGACGACAAACTACATTTCCCTCCTGGGTAAGACGATAACTGCATCCCCGTCATGGGTAAAACGATAAAATACATTTCCTTCATTGGTAAGACGATAAACTACATTTGCCTGTTGGATAAGACGATAAACTAAATTGCCCTCCTGGGTACGACGATAAACTAAATTTGCCTCATGGGTAAGACCATAAACTACATTTCCCTCCTAGGTAAAAGGATAAACTACATCCCCGTCATGGGTAAGACGATAAACAACATTTTTTTCCTTGGTAAGTCGATAACCTATATCCCCTTTGTGGGTAAGACGATAAACTACATCCCCGTCATAGGTAAGACGATAAACTACATTTGTCTCCTGGGTAAGACGATAAACTGCATCACCGTCATGGGTAAGACGATAAACTACATATCCTTCCTTGGTAACACGATAAACTACATCCACATCATGGGTAAGACGACAAACTACATCCCCGTCGTGGGTAAGACGACAAACTACATTTGACTCCTGGGTAAGACGACAAACTACATTTCCCTCCTGGGTAAGACGATAACTGCATCCCCGTCATGGGTAAAACGATAAAATACATTTCCTACATTGGTAAGACGAAAAACTACATTTGCCTGTTGGATAAGACGATAAACTAAATTGCCCTCCTGGGTACGACGATAAACTACATTTGCCCCATAGATAAGACGATAAACTACATTTCCCTCCTAGGTAAAAGGATAAACTACATCCCCGTCATGGGTAAGAAGATAAACTACATTTCTTTCCTTGGTAAGACGATAAACTACATCCCCGTCATGGGTGAGACGACAAACTACATCCCCGTCGTGGGTAGAACGATAAACTACATTTTCCTCCTGGGTAAGACAATAAACTACATTTCCCTCCTGGGTAAGACGATAAACTACATCTCCTTTTTGGGTAAGACGACAAACTACATCCCCGTCATGGGTAAGACGATAAACTACATTTGCCACCTGGGTAAGACGATAAACTACATTTCCCTACTGGTTAAGACGATAAACTACATCCCCGTCATGGGTAAAACGATAAAATACATTTCCTTCATTGGTAAGACGACCAACTATATTTACGTGCTGGGTAAGACGATAAACTAAATTGCCCTCCTGGGTAAGACGATCAACTACATTTGCCTCCTGGGTAAGACGATAAACTACATTTCCCTCCTAGTTAAGGCGATAAACTACATCCCCGTCATGGGTAAGAAAATAAACTACATTTCCCCCCTGGGTAAGACGATAACTACATCCCCGTCATGGGTAAAACGATAAAATACATGTCCTTCATTGGTAAGACGATAAACTACATTTGCCTGTTGGATAAGACGATAAACTAAATTGCCCTCCTTGGTACGACGATAAACTACATTTGCCTCATGGGTAAGACGATAAACTACATTTCCCTCCTGGGTAAGAGGATAAACTACATCCCCGTCATGGGTAAGACGATAAACTACATATCCTTCCTTGGTAAGACAATAAACTACATCCCCGTCATTGGGAAGACGATAAATTACATTTGCTTCCTGGTTAAGACGATAAACTACATTTGCCTCCTGGGTAAGACGATAAGATACATCGGCTTCCTGGGTATTACGATAAACTACATTTGCCCCCTGGGTAAGACGATAAACTACATTTCCCTCCTGGTTAAGACAATAAATTACATCCCCGTCATGGGTAAGACGATAAACTATATTTTCCCACATGGGTAAGACGATAAACTACATCCCCGTCATGGATAAAACGATAAACTATATTTCCCTCCTGGGTAAGATGATAAACTGCTTTTCCCTCCTGGGTAAGACGATAAACTACATTTCCCCCCTGGGTAAGACGATAAACTACATCCCCGTCATGGGTAAGACGATAAACTACATGTCCCTCCTGGGTAAGACGATAAACTACATACCCGTCATGGGTAAAAAGATAAAATACATTTCCTTCATTGGTAAGACGACCAAATTCAATTTCCCTGCTGGGTAAAACAATAAACTAAATTGCCATCCTGGGTAAGACGATCAACTACATTTGCCTTCTGGGTAAGACGATAAACTACATTTCTATCCTGGTTAAGGTGTTAAACTACATCCCCGTCATGGGTAAGACGATAAACTACATTTCCCTCCTGGGTAAGACGATAAACTACATATCCGTCATGGGTAAAACGATAAACTACATTTGCCTCCTGGGTAAGACGATAAACTACATTTCCCTACTGGTTAAGACGATAAACTACATCCCCGTCATGAATAAGACGACAAACTACATTCCCGTCGTGGGTAAGACGATAAACTAAATTTGCCTCCTGGGTAAGACGATCAAATACATTTCCCTCCTGGATAAGACGATAAACTACATCCCCGTCATGGGTAAGACGATAAACTACATCCACGTCAGGGGTAAGACGATAAACTAAATTTGTCTCCTGGGTAAGACGATAAACTACATCCCCGTCATGGGAAGGACGATAAACGACATTTATCTCCTGGTTAAGACAATAAACTATATTTCCCTCCTGGGTAAGACGATAAACTAAATTTCCCTCCTGCGTAAGACGATAAACTACATTTGCCTCCAGGGTAAGACGATAAACTAAGTTTCCCTCCGGGGTAAGACGATAAACTACATCCCCGTCCTGGGTAAGAAGATAAACTAGATTTCTTTCCTTGGTAAGACGATAAACTACATCCCCGTCATAGGTAAGACGATAAACTACATTTGTCTCCTGGGTAAGACGATAAACTGCATCACCGTCATGGGTAAGACGATAAACTACATATCCTTCCTTGGTAACACGATAAACTACATCCACATCATGGGTAAGACGACAAACTACATCCCCGTCGTGGGTAAGACGACAAACTACATTTGACTCCTGGGTAAGACGACAAACTACATTTCCCTCCTGGGTAAGACGATAACTGCATCCCCGTCATGGGTAAAACGATAAAATACATTTCCTACATTGGTAAGACGAAAAACTACATTTGCCTGTTGGATAAGACGATAAACTAAATTGCCCTCCTGGGTACGACGATAAACTACATTTGCCTCATAGGTAAGACGATAAACTACATTTCCCTCCTAGGTAAAAGGATAAACTACATCCCCGTCATGGGTAAGAAGATAAACTACATTTCTTTCCTTGGTAAGACGATAAACTACATCCCCTTCATGGGTGAGACGACAAACTACATCCCCGTCGTGGGTAGAACGATAAACTACATTTTCCTCCTGGGTAAGACAATAAACTACATTTCCCTCCTGGGTAAGACGATAAACTACATCTCCTTTGTGGGTAAGACGACAAACTACATCCCCGTCATGGGTAAGACGATAAACTACATTTGCCACCTGGATAAGACTATAAACTACATTTCCCTACTGGTTAAGACGATAAACTACATCCCCGTCATGGGTAACACGATAAAATACATTTCCTTCATTGGTAAGACGACCAACTATATTTACGTGCTGGGTAAGACGATAAACTAAATTGCCCTCCTGGGTAAGACGATCAACTACATTTGCCTCCTGGGTAAGACGATAAACTACATTTCCCTCCTGGTTAAGGCGATAAACTACATCCCCGTCATGGGTAAGAAAATAAACTACATTTCCCCCCTGGTTAAGACGATAACTACATCCCCGTCATGGGTAAAACGATAAAATACATGTCCTTCATTGGTAAGACGATAAACTACATTTGCCTGTTGGATAAGACGATAAACTAAATTGCCCTCCTTGGTACGACGATAAACTACATTTGCCTCATGGGTAAGACGATAAACTACATTTCCCTCCTGGGTAAGAGGATAAACTACATCCCCGTCATGGGTAAGACGATAAACTACATATCCTTCCTTGGTAAGACAATAAACTACATCCCCGTCATGGGGAAGACGATAAATTACATTTGCTTCCTGGTTAAGACGATAAACTATATTTGCCTCCTGGGTAAGACGATAAGATACATCGGCTTCCTGGGTATTACGATAAACTACATTTGCCCCCTGGGTAAGACGATAAACTACATTTCCCTCCTGGTTAAGACAATAAATTACATCCCCGTCATGGGTAAGACGATAAACTATATTTTCCCACATGGGTAAGACGATAAACTACATCCCCGTCATGGATAAAACGATAAACTACATTTCCCTCCTGGGTAAGACGATAAACTGCTTTTCCCTCCTGGGTAAGACGATAAACTACATTTCCCCCCTGGGTAAGACGATAAACTACATCCCCGTCATGGGTAAGACGATAAACTACATTTCCCTCATGGGTAAGACGATAAACTACATACCCGTCATGTGTAAAACGATAAACTACATTTGCCTGCTGGGTAAGACGATAAACTACATTTCCCTACTGGTTAAGACGATAAACTACAACCCCGTCATGGGTAAAACGATAAAATACATTTCCTTCATTGGTAAGACGACCAAATACATTTACCTGCTGGGTAAAACGATAAACTAAATTGCCCTCCTGGGTAAGACGATCAACTACATTTGCCTCCTGGGTAAGACAATAAACTACATTTCCCTCCTGGTTAAGGCGATAAACTACATCCCCGTCATGGGTAAGACGATAAACTACATTTGCCTCCTGTGTAAGACGTTAAACTACATTTGTCTCTTGGGTAAGACGATAAACTACACCTGCGTCCGGGGTATGACGATAAACAACATTTGGCTCTTGGGTAAGACAATAATCTACATTTGCCTCCTGGGTAAGAAGATAAACTACATTTCCCTCATGGATAAGACGATAAACTACTTCCCCGTCATGGGTAAGACGATGAACTACATTTACCTCCTGGGTAAGACGATAAACTACATTCCCGTCATGAATAAGACGACAAACTACATTCTCGTCGTGGGTAAGACGATAAACTACATATGCCTCCTGGGTAAGACGATCAAATACATTTCCCTCCTGGATGAGACGATAAACTACATCTCCGTCATGGGTAAGACGATAAACTACATCCACGTCAGGGGTAAGACGATAAACTAAATTTGTCTCCTAGGTAAGACGTTAAACTACATCCCCGTCATGGGAAAGACGATAAACGACATTTGTCTCCTGGTTAAGACAATAAAATATATTTGCCTCCTGGGTAAGACGATAAACTACATTTGCCTCATGGGTAAGACGATAAACTACATCCGCGTCCTGGGTAAGACGATAAACTACATTTGACTCCTGGGTGAGACGATAATTTCCATTTGCCTCATGGGTAAGACGAAAAACTTCATTTCCCTCCTGGGTAAGACGATAAACTACTTCCCGTCATGGGTAAGAAGATAAACTACATTTCCTTCCTTGGTAAGACGATAAAATACATAGCCGTAATGGTAAGAGGATAAACTAAATTTCCCTCCTGGGTAAGACGATAAATTAATTTCCCTCCTGCGTAAGACGATAAACTACATTTGCCTCCTGGGTAAGACGATAAACTACATTTCCCTCTTGGGTAAGACGATAAACTACATCCCCGTCCTGGGTAAGAAGATAAACTACATTTCCTTCCTTGGTAAGACGATAAACTACATCCCCGTCATAGGTAAGACGATAAACTACATTTGTCTCCTGGGTAAGACGATAAACTGCATCCCCGTCATGGGTAAGACGATAAACTACATTTCCTTCCTTGGTAACACGATAAACTACATCCACGTCATGGGTAGGACGACAAACTACATCCCCTTCATGGGTAAGACGACAAACTACATTTTCCTCCTGGGTAAGACGACAAACTACATTTCCCTCCTGGGTAAGACGATAACTGCATCCCCGTCATGGGTAAAACGATAAAATACATTTCCTTCATTGGTAAGACGATAAACTACATTTGCCTGTTGGATAAGACGATAAACTAAATTGCCCTCCTGGGTACGACGATAAACTAAATTTGCCTCATGGGTAAGACCATAAACTACATTTCCCTCCTAGGTAAAAGGATAAACTACATCCCCGTCATGGGTAAGACGATAAACAACATTTTTTTCCTTGGTAAGTCGATAACCTATATCCCCTTTGTGGGTAAGACGATAAACTACATCCCCGTCATAGGTAAGACGATAAACTACATTTGTCTCCTGGGTAAGACGATAAACTGCATCACCGTCATGGGTAAGACGATAAACTACATATCCTTCCTTGGTAACACGATAAACTACATCCACATCATGGGTAAGACGACAAACTACATCCCCGTCGTGGGTAAGACGACAAACTACATTTGACTCCTGGGTAAGACGACAAACTACATTTCCCTCCTGGGTAAGACGATAACTGCATCCCCGTCATGGGTAAAACGATAAAATACATTTCCTACATTGGTAAGACGAAAAACTACATTTGCCTGTTGGATAAGACGATAAACTAAATTGCCCTCCTGGGTACGACGATAAACTACATTTGCCCCATAGATAAGACGATAAACTACATTTCCCTCCTAGGTAAAAGGATAAACTACATCCCCGTCATGGGTAAGAAGATAAACTACATTTCTTTCCTTGGTAAGACGATAAACTACATCCCCGTCATGGGTGAGACGACAAACTACATCCCCGTCGTGGGTAGAACGATAAACTACATTTTCCTCCTGGGTAAGACAATAAACTACATTTCCCTCCTGGGTAAGACGATAAACTACATCTCCTTTTTGGGTAAGACGACAAACTACATCCCCGTCATGGGTAAGACGATAAACTACATTTGCCACCTGGGTAAGACGATAAACTACATTTCCCTACTGGTTAAGACGATAAACTACATCCCCGTCATGGGTAAAACGATAAAATACATTTCCTTCATTGGTAAGACGACCAACTATATTTACGTGCTGGGTAAGACGATAAACTAAATTGCCCTCCTGGGTAAGACGATCAACTACATTTGCCTCCTGGGTAAGACGATAAACTACATTTCCCTCCTAGTTAAGGCGATAAACTACATCCCCGTCATGGGTAAGAAAATAAACTACATTTCCCCCCTGGGTAAGACGATAACTACATCCCCGTCATGGGTAAAACGATAAAATACATGTCCTTCATTGGTAAGACGATAAACTACATTTGCCTGTTGGATAAGACGATAAACTAAATTGCCCTCCTTGGTACGACGATAAACTACATTTGCCTCATGGGTAAGACGATAAACTACATTTCCCTCCTGGGTAAGAGGATAAACTACATCCCCGTCATGGGTAAGACGATAAACTACATATCCTTCCTTGGTAAGACAATAAACTACATCCCCGTCATTGGGAAGACGATAAATTACATTTGCTTCCTGGTTAAGACGATAAACTACATTTGCCTCCTGGGTAAGACGATAAGATACATCGGCTTCCTGGGTATTACGATAAACTACATTTGCCCCCTGGGTAAGACGATAAACTACATTTCCCTCCTGGTTAAGACAATAAATTACATCCCCGTCATGGGTAAGACGATAAACTATATTTTCCCACATGGGTAAGACGATAAACTACATCCCCGTCATGGATAAAACGATAAACTACATTTCCCTCCTGGGTAAGACGATAAACTGCTTTTCCCTCCTGGGTAAGACGATAAACTACATTTCCCCCCTGGGTAAGACGATAAACTACATCTCCGTCATGGGTAAGACGATAAACTACATTTCCCTCATGGGTAAGACGATAAACTACATACCCGTCATGTGTAAAACGATAAACTACATTTGCCTGCTGGGTAAGACGATAAACTACATTTCCCTACTGGTTAAGACGATAAACTACATCCCCGTCATGGGTAAGACGATAAACTACATTTGCCTCCTGTGTAAGACGTTAAACTACATTTGTCTCTTGGGTAAGACGATAAACTACACCTGCGTCCGGGGTATAACGATAAACAACATTTGGCTCTTGGGTAAGACAATAATCTACATTTGCCTCCTGGGTAAGAAGATAAACTACATTTCCCTCATGGATAAGACGATAAACTACTTCCCCGTCATGGGTAAGACGATGAACTACATTTACCTCCTGGGTAAGACGATAAACTACATTCCCGTCATGAATAAGACGACAAACTACATTCTCGTCGTGGGTAAGACGATAAACTACATATGCCTCCTGGGTAAGACGATCAAATACATTTCCCTCCTGGATGAGACGATAAACTACATCTCCGTCATGGGTAAGACGATAAACTACATCCACGTCAGGTGTAAGACGATAAACTAAATTTGTCTCCTAGGTAAGACGATAAACTACATCCCCGTCATGGGAAAGACGATAAACGACATTTGTCTCCTGGTTAAGACAATAAAATATATTTGCCTCCTGGGTAAGACGATAAACTACATTTGCCTCATGGGTAAGACGATAAACTACATCCGCGTCCTGGGTAAGACGATAAACTACATTTGACTCCTGGGTGAGACGATAATTTCCATTTGCCTCATGGGTAAGACGAAAAACTTCATTTCCCTCCTGGGTAAGACGATAAACTACTTCCCGTCATGGGTAAGAAGATAAACTACATTTCCTTCCTTGGTAAGACGATAAAATACATACCCGTAATGGTAAGAGGATAAACTATATTTCCCTCCTGGGTAAGACGATAAATTAATTTCCCTCCTGCGTAAGACGATAAACTACATTTGCCTCCTGAGTAAGACGATAAACTACATTTCCCTCTTGGGTAAGACGATAAACTACATCCCCGTCCTGGGTAAGAAGATAAACTACATTTCCTTCCTTGGTAAGACGATAAACTACATCCCCGTCATAGGTAAGACGATAAACTACATTTGTCTCCTGGGTAAGACGATAAACTGCATCCCCGTCATGGGTAAGACGATAAACTACATTTCCTTCCTTGGTAACACGATAAACTACATCCACGTCATGCGTAGGACGACAAACTACATCCCCGTCATGGGTAAGACGACAAACTACATTTTCCTCCTGGGTAAGACGACAAACTACATTTCCCTCCTGGGTAAGACGATAACTGCATCCTCGTCATGGGTAAAACGATAAAATACATTTCCTTCATTGGTAAGACGATAAACTACATTTGCCTGTTGGATAAGACGATAAACTAAATTGCCCTCCTGGGTACGACGATAAACTAAATTTGCCTCATGGGTAAGACCATAAACTACATTTCCCTCCTAGGTAAAAGGATAAACTACATCCCCGTCATGGGTAAGACGATAAACAACATTTTTTTCCTTGGTAAGTCGATAACCTACATCCCCTTTGTGGGTAAGACGACAAACTACATCCCCGTCATGGGTAAGACGATAAAGTACATTTGCCACCTGGGTAAGACGATAAACTATATTTCCCTACTGGTTAAGCGATAAACTACATCCCCGACATGGGTAAAACGATAAAATACATTTCCTTCATTGGTAAGACGACCAAATATATTTACCTGCTGGATAAGACGATAAACTAAATTGCCCTCCTGGGTAAAACGATCAACTATATTTTCCTCCTGGGTAAGACGATAAACTATATTTCCCTCCTGGTTAAGGAGATAAACTACATCCCCGTCATGGGTAAGACGATAAACTACATTTCCCCCCTGGGTAAGACGATAACTGCATCCCCGTCATGGGTAAAACGATAAAATACCTTTCCTTCATTGGTAAGACGATAAAATACATTTGCCTGTTGGATAAGACGATAAACTAAATTGCCCTCCTGGGTACGACGATAAACTACATTTGCCTCATGGGTAAGACGATAAACTATATTTCCCTCCTGGGTAAGACGACAAACTACATCCCCGTTATGGTTAAGACTATAAACTACATTTGTCTCCTGGGTAAGACGATAAACTACATTTACCTCCTGGTTAAGACGATAAACTACATCCGCGTCCTGGGTATGACGATAAAATACATTTGCCTCTTGGGTAAGACGATAAACTACATTTGCCTCCTGGGTTAGACGATAATCTACATCCCCGTCATGGGTAAGATGATAATCTACATTTGCCTCCTGGGTAAGACGATAAACTACATCCCCTTCATGGGTACGACGATAAACAACATTTCCTTCCTTGGTAAGACGATAAACTACATCCCCGTCGTGGTTAAGACGATAAACTACATTTGCCTCCTGTGTAAGACGTTAAACTACATTTGTCTCTTGGGTAAGACGATAAACTACATCTACGTCCGGGGTATGACAATAAACTACCTTTTCCTCCTGGGTAAGACGATAAACTACATTTGGCTCTTGGGTAAGACAACAATCTACATTTGCCTACTGGGTAAGAAGATAAACTACATTTCCCTCCTGGGTAAGACGATAAACTACTTTCCCGTCATGGGTAAGACGATGAACTACCTTTTCCTCCTGGGTAAGACGATAAACTACATTTGGCTCTTGGGTAAGACAACAATCTACATTTGCCTCCTGGGTAAGACGATCAACTACATTTCCCTCCTGGATAAGACGATAAACTACATCTCCGTCATGGGTAAGACGATAAACTACATCCACGTCAGGGGTAAGACGATAAACTAAATTTGTCTCCTGGGTATGACGATAAACTACATCCCCGTAATGGGAAAGACGATAAACGACATTTGTCTCATTGTTAAGACAATAAACTATATTTGCCTCCTGGGTAAGACGATAAACTACATCCGCGTCCTGGTTATGACGATAAACTACATTTGCCTCCTGGGTAAGACGATAAACTACATTTGCCACCTGGGTGAGACGATAATTTACATTTGCCTCATGGGTAAGACGAAAAACTACATTTCCCTCCTGGGTAAGACGATAAACTACTTCCCCGTCATGGGTAAGAAGATAAACTACATCCCCGTCCTGTGTAAGAAGATAAACTACATTTCCCCCCTGGGTAAGACGATAACTGCATCCCCGTCATGGGTAAAACGATAAAATACATTTCCTTCATTGGTAAGACGATAAAATACATTTGCCTGTTGGATAAGACGATAAACTAAATTGCTCTCCTGGGTACGACGATAAACTACATTTGCCTCAAGGGTAAGACGATAAACTACATTTCCCTCCTGGGTAAGACGATAAACTACATCCCCTTCATGGGTGAGACGACAAACTACATCCCCGTCGTGGGTAAGACGATAAACTACATTTTCCTCGTGGGTAAGACAATAAACTACATTTCCCTCCTGGGTAAGACGATAAACTATATCGCCTTTATGGGTAGGACGACAAACTACATCCCCGTCATGGGTAAGACGATAAACTATATTTGCCTCCTGTGTAAGACTATAAACTACATTTGTCTCCTGGGTAAGACGATAAACTACATCCCCTCATGGGGAAGACGATAAACTACATTTGCCTCCTGGTTAAGACGATAAACTACATTTGTCTCCTGTGTAAGACGATAAACTACATTTACCACCTGGTTAAGACGATAAACTACATCCGCGTCCTGGGTATGACGATAAAATACATTTGCTTCTTGGGTAAGACGATAAACTACACTTCCCTCCTGGGTAAGACGATAATCTACATCCCCGTCATGGTTTAGACGATAAACTACATTTGCCTCCTGGGTAAGACGATAAACTACATCCCCTTCATGGGTAAGACGATAAACAACATTTCTTTCCTTGGTAAGACGATAAACTACATCCCCGTCGTGGTTAAGACGATAAACTACATTTGCCTCCTGTGTAAGACGTTAAACTACATTTGTCTCTTGTGTAAGACGATAAACTACATCTGCGTCCGGGGTATGACGATAAACTACCTTTGCCTCCTGGGTAAGACGATAAACTACATTTGGCTCTTGGGTAAGACAACAATCTACATTTGCCTACTGGGTAAGAAGATAAACTACATTTCCCTCCTGGGTAAGACGATAAACTACTTTCCCGTCATGGGTAAGACGATGAACTACATTTAACTCCTGGGTAAGACGATAAACTACATTCCCGTCATGAATAAGACGACAAACTACATTCCCGTCGTGGGTAAGACGATAAACTACATTTGCCTCCTGGGTAAGACGATCAACTACATTTCCCTCCTGGATAAGACGATAAACTACATCTCCGTCATGGGTAAGACGATAAACTACATCCACGTCAGGGGTAAGACGATAAACTAAATTTGTCTCCTGGGTAAGACGATAAACTACATCCCCGTCATGGGAAAGACGATAAACGACATTTGTCTCCTTGTTAAGACAATAAACTATATTTGCCTCCTGGGTAAGACGATAAATTTCATTTGCCTCCTGGGTAAGACGATAAACTACATCCGCGTCCTGGGTATGACGATAAACTACATTTGCCTCCTGGGTAAGACGATAAACTACATTTGCCTCCTGGGTGAGACGATAATTTACATTTGCCTCATGGGTAAGACGAAAAACTACATTTCCCTCCTGGGTAAGACGATAAAATACATACCCGTAATTGTAGGAAGTTAAACTAAATTTCCCTCCTGGGTAAGACGATAAACTAAATTTCCCTCGTGCGTTAGACGATAAACTACATTTGCCTCCTGGGTAAGACGATAAACTACATTTCCCTCCTGGGTAAGACGATAAACTACATCCCCGTCCTGTGTAAGAAGATAAGCTACATTTCCTTCCTTGGTAAGACGATAAACTACATCCCCGTCATGGGTAAGACGATAAACTACATTTGTCTCCTGGGTAAGACGATAAACTGCATCCCCGTCAAGGGTAAGACGATAAACTACATTTCCTTCATTGGTAAGACGATAAACTACATTTGCCTGTTGGATAAGACGATAAACTAAATTGCCCTCCTGGGTACGACGATAAACTACATTTGCCTCATGGGTAAGACGATAAACTACATTTGCCTCCTGGGTAAGAGGAAAAACTACATCCCCGTCATGGGTAAGACGATAAACTACATTTCCTTCCTTGGTAAGACGATAAACTACATCCCCGTCATGGGTGAGACGACAAACTACATCCCCATCGTGGGTAAGACGATAAACTACATTTTCCTCCTGGTTGAGACAATAAACTACATTTCCCTCCTGGGTAAGACGATAAACTACATCCCCTTTGTGGGTAAGACGACAAACTACATCCCCGTCATGGGTAAGATGATAAACTACATTTCCCTCCTGGGTAAGATTATAAACTACATAAACTAATTTTCCCTCCTGGGTAAGACGATAAACTATATTCCCGTCATGGGTAAGACGACAAACAACATCCCCTTCGTGGGAAATACGATAAACTACATCTGCGTCCTGGGTATGACGATAAACTACATCTGACAATGATGCCTCTGATCAGGATGTTTAAGGAGCGTGGAACCACCTCTTAATTGTTGATGTTTCCAGGTACACCCCGACCCGGGGTGATAACACATGTTAGGGTCCCAGCTATGGGCAAATTTTTAACCCCTATCCCAAACTGTGGTCAAATTACTATGACATTTTTAAAATAGGTTTTAATACCAGAAATATTTTGTAAAAAATGATTACCAGCCAGAAATCCTTGTAGAATAAACTATTACTAGCAATTCATTTAAAATAATTACCAGCAACAAATTTTTTACAAAAAATATTACCAGCAATACATTTACATTTACAAGTAAATAATGTAAAGAGTTACAACACCTAATCTCAGATATAAAGACTCATAATCAGATAATGAAATCAGCTGGAACTGAACGAATGCCAAAATACTGAGGAGATTTATTGCTACTTGATTTCCAGTGAAAGCTACCAATTACCAGTGGTTTTAAAACACAATTAGTGCTTATGGAATGTATGCACAGAATGAATACAAAGAAGGTGTCTTCTCGTCTGTATTTGTGCCTCTGTTGGAAGCATGGACTTGAAATCGCGGAGAAATTTGACTACCACAACCAGAGAAAATACCCGGAACGACCAAATCAAGATCTTGTGTGATTTCAGCAACCAAACAGACCTCACCCTTAAAGCCACTAAACCAGATATTACCGTCAGTGACAAAAAAATAAGACAAAAAAATGCCCCTCCCTCGTGGCTGTTCCTAGTGTCCATAATACGATAGTCAAATAGTACTGGATTACATGGTATCGCTAACATTGGTAGAGTACTTGGCATTAACATTATAGACGTTATTTCCATGTTTACATACACTGCAGTCGAAATGTTTGAAGCCACCACCAGAATTAGCATGAATTTAATCTGACAGAAGAATGAATAAAGAGCTCTTAGAATCATTGAAAAAAGCATGTAATCAATTATCAAACTTATACTTTGAGAAACTTTTGCAACAAATGTCTAAAATTTGTGCTGCAGTAATCAAGGTTAAAGAAGGATATTTTGAAGGGAGCAAAATTTAATCAAAATGCTTTTTTTCTTCTTTTTGTTATAATAAAATTTCGAATTTCATTTCGTCATGTCTCACTTTTTTTAACCATGTATAATATTTTCTCTTATATAAATGATATGTCCCGAAAAGGGACATATTTGTTCAAAGTAGCAAAGTGGTTTTGGACTACTGTAACCGAATAGAACAATCTAGCAGGTAACCGTAATGGACAGGTCCTCGTCGTAGTGGTAGGCAATAGGCATCGACAATATTGCTGTGAGGCGGGACCCAGGTGTATGCATATTCATTACATAATTAAAGTACAAAACAACAACTTTTGTGGACATTTTAAAAAATTACCAGGGCTATGCACAAAATTTAGAACTGCAGTTTATTAACATGGTAATAACACGTCCTAAAACAATGGAACGTTCAAGTAACAAATGAACGGTGCAAAGGATAATATTAGGTTGGCCAGAAAGTCCTGACTCACATGGGAAAGGGAAAGAAAACAGTCCATCCTTCTCGATAATCTTCTGCCAGCGATCAACCAACATCTGAATTTGCCCCGGATACCATCCCGCTGCCTTTAAATCAAAAAACTGTAGACAAGTTCCCTTCACTTTATAAAAAGTGTGTAGAGTAGGCCATAGTCACCCGGTGCAGCATCGGGACTGAATGGTGGATGTGGAAGACTCTCAACACTGTCCATCTTTTTGAACTTCTCCTTCATCAACCTGGCAGTGTGTTGCCGGCCTCGCGTTATCTTGCTGAGACAAAGACCGACCTCCACAAACCAAAGCAAGATATCCCTTTGTCGTACACGTTGTCTAGCTGCTGGCAATACAATTTACTGTTGACAGCGCGTCTATGTGGAACAAACTCGAAATTCAGTACTCCTTGGAAATTCCACAAGACAGAGATCAAGATTTGTTGTTTTCTTTCCGGTTTGCAAGTGAGTCAGGACTTCTGGCCAATCTAGTATTTCGAAGTTTATTTTTCCATATTCGATTATGAATTTTTTGTCAGCTCTAAAGAAATTCACCTCGGCCGCCTCTTAAAGGCGAATTTCTTTTGAGCTGACAAAAATGCTTTTCTCTCGAGTAAAGATATATCTTCTGAAATATTTCAGAAGTACGCGTATAAATCTTTGGCGTTGGTTGTGTCACCATAATCTTTATAGGATTTTGATAAAAGAACATTTTAATATGTTGAAAGATATAAAATAACGATTTTGCTTTATTTAACCGACCTTCTCCTAAAGGCAGGACATGACACATGGTTGTGCGAACTTACGCACGAACATATACATACAAACACAAAACCACATGTACAATGCCAAACGATCATTGGCTAATAAATCACAAATACATTTTCTACAGGCAATTTACAAATCGCTGTAATGCGACAATTTTGGAATCGCTTTATTTTTTAAGTAGTCAAATTTGTGCATTTTTGGGAGAAGTGGCTCACAGAAGCTTCCCCAAGGCTCGTTCGCTCGCTGATGGATTGATGCCAACCAATCAGTTTGCACGTGAAGAATAATTTTTCCCGCGCAGCGAATCGGAGCCTATAGTCGCTTATTTAAGCCAAGATTTTTCTCATCTCAATTAGTGAGACCTCAACTGCCGAACACAATCTACGACAGTTCTAACCACGCGCCAACCTTCTCACTCACACGCACACCTACATGCTGATGATAATTTGTACATCTTCACTAAAAACTTCTTTTGACACAACAATACTTTTCAACACTAATATCTCATGAACATTTATCCAGTGAACTTTAAAACAAATAATTATTTCTCACTGAACTCTTAAATTTTGATCAAAGGGAGGCAACTCTTGATTAATTTAACCTTTCCTACTTAAATGCATGTTTTCTTTCACATCGTTTTTTGATGTTGTACATCTTGTTAATATACATATATTTTATGTATAACAATGTTTTATGGTTATTCTCCTTGAGTGGGTCCTGTTTTCTTATCGAATGAAATTAAATGTGGTGAAGTCCGCCACAAAGTTATATTATTCTGTGGGAACGAATACACGTACATATGAGAAAAGGACAAAACACACCCAGTTTTTATTATCTGATTATATATATGAGATGAGGTATTGTAACTAGTTAACTCTCTCTCTCTCTATATATATATATATATATATATATATCTCAGATGAGGTATTGTAACTATGTAACTATATCTGAGATGAGGTATTGTAACTATTTACATTATTTACATGTAAATGTATTGCTGGTAATATATTTTGTCAAAAATGAATTGCTGGTAATAATGTATTATTAGTAATACTTTTTTCTTCAAAGATTTATTGCTGGTAATCATTTTTTACAAAATATTTCTGGTATTAAAACCTATTTTTACACTTTCATAATATTTTGACCCCAGTTTGGGGCCGGGGTTACACTTTTACGCTGCTATCGAAAACTACACCGACCCGGCATCTCTTAATGCAACGAGGCAGGTGCTGCAGTCGGGTTAAAATTCCCAGGAACAAGCGCCCACTCCAATCTAAGATAAGAAAAACAGACTAATACTTCACTTTGATCGCAGTCCAAAGACTAAGAAGCGATACAAAAATGACGTTGATCATCATTTTTTTTTTGTTTTAAAAAGAAAATAATGCGAAATAACACCTAGTTTCTTTCGTCTCCTTCGGTATATATCTCGCAATCCTAGAAAGGGAATATCGGTACAAGTCCGTACTACATTCATTGTGTGAGTACTGTTCAAATATTCCATTGGTTAACACCGCATATATGAGCGTGTATATTATGGACTTGATAGCGTCTAGGGATTGCAGTGGCATTTAGTTAGTTGACTGTTTGGTCATGAATGTCCTTGGAGTGCCATTTATCGTTCAGGATATCTCATAGAACAAGGTGAGTTATTTAGCACCTCGTTCATGAGCGTGCAGAGCATCGATTAGCGTCGCGGAAAATGCCAATGATGGTGGACATCTTGAACGCTTGAGATAATGTGCAGTTGTAATTAATGAATTGTCATACTTAATCTTAAGATATCTACAACGCTCAGTTTAGTCTGGTACAAGGCCATGTGAGCAGGAGACACAATTTTCATTGAAAAATAAAATTCTGTAGAAAAGACAAGGTAGTTTCAACAAATAAAAATTAATTTAATATAACAAGAATACAAACAGTTGATGGTCGATTGGAAAGTAATGCCTTTTTGTTTGGGTTAATAAAGTTCTGAAATAAAATATAAATTATCTTTGTGTACGTATGTGAGAAACAATAAAATGTTGTTATATGTGTGTTTGTATGAAAAAGTCAATACGTGTGTGTGTGAGTCATAGTAAAGCGGATACAAGAGGTAATTAGAAATTGTGTCTTACTGTTGTCGGTGTTGCCGTAGTCTGAAGTTTGTCAACACCGTTGCTTTTAGCATGATGTCAGGAAGATCATAAGCGAGAGGTGTGTGTAGTTTGGTGACAGCCTCGTGTATCCCTGTTTGGGAACGGATTTCGTATGTTTTTATACACTTTTTTGTAAGAAAATCAGCTCCAGAATTAAATTATTTATTTATTCTTAATTGGCCCTAAAATGTCACGTAGTATGTCTTCTACTACGTCCGCACGATATTTGGTCGATATCTACCTAAAAATAATGATGACTAATACAACAAACATTCTGATTTGTAATCTATGATTTTATTGGTGTCTTTTAAGATGTGTTTTCTTGGGTGTGATTGGTTTATAAATAGTGTATTTGATATTTTAGTGGACACGATACAATCTTCATCTAATCAGTTTTTCTTCTTTTTTTTTCAATTTTAGTTTAATGGAAATAAATGACAAATCTACGTCAATTTAATCATTTCATTGGATTAAAAATTACTAAATTTGTAAAGACAACTAGGCTATGACAACCTTGTACAGACCGACACAAATTGGCTCTGTCTATTCCGTTTAACGCATGACACGTAAGAATCCTGGTTTCCATTCCATTCCATTCCTTCCAGCGTATCACAGTCATTAATTATTGCTTACTATTAATTGCCAATGTTAAAAAAAGGGTTTGCTTATTTTCATTATTCAAGTATTTTTTGAAACCTACGGTTTGCTATGAAGTCGGGGCATTCAGAATATGTTATGATTGCTAAAACAAAAAATTCAATATGAACAAAGTGACCTCTATTCCGACACAAGAGAGTATAGAAAGCAAAAACAAAATAGACAAACACCGGAGATTTCCCTACTAAAAAATAGCTATATATAATAAATAATGCTTAGAGTTGAATTAGGCCAGGAAACAGTATTATTAATGAACAGTATTATTATTAAACAGTATTCAAAACACGTATAAAAAGATAAAATGCAACATGTAGAGTTTTTAAGTTTTAAAAAAATATAAGATAGCGGATTCCTTTACTTAGGTTATAACCTTTCGATATTTTTAAATGATTTCGTTCAATTGATTTCCTAACGCTTTATATTTTAAAAAGTTTTAAAGAACGCTATAATAAATATTTAAAAATAAATAAATAAGCGCACGACGTGAGGTGGGATGGAAGGGGAGGAGGAGAAGGAGAAGAAGAAGAAGAAAACTAAGGACCTTGAAAATGCATCGGTTGGGGGTCAAATGAAATATAAATGCTTTCTTTTTATCCCACTTCATATGAACTCAAAAGGAAATTTTTAGTATGTATGCAACTTGTCATAATTTCCTGACCCAAAATGTTTTTTTTTGTTTGTTTTTTTTTGTCTGGAAATATTATTATAGCTAACTTTTCTTGTTGACAAAGGTTGCAGATATTACTATTGTTATTGTAATGTTTGGCTTTTGTTCAAATTTTCCATTTTACAATCAGATCTTTTTCCCCCTTTAATTTCCACACATAATTGGCTAGTCTGGTAGAAAAAAACTTTCTAGCTTGAAAGGTGACTTGTGATTTTACTACCTCATCTTAAACTTACCTTCAGTACGCCCGATGTATATTTTCTGGCCGTTTGTGTGTATTACTTCCGCTTTGCAAATTAATCCTTCAGTTTTGCAAACTCCATCTAATGGACATTTTTTATTTCTACAGTTGCATATTTCACTGTTAATAATATCTTGCTGCACGTTAGTTTTGAAATTTCTGGCGTTTTGTTTTGTCTTTTTATTTCTAAATTACTGGTACTGTGTTTTTATTAAATATTTCATGTAATTCGGAATTTTTGGGGAAGTGTTTAGTAAGAAATTTGAAAAATATTTTCCCTATCTTACATTTGTCCTCTCATTTAAAAGAGGGTTAAACCAAAAAATATTTTTTCGAATTGTTCTTCATCTGTTGTTTTATTTGAGGTTTAAATTCCAGTTTGGGTTCATGCCTCTCTTCTTTTCATATACCTTCTTTTTATCTTATATTGTCATTTGTTCTTCTGTTGTCTGGCACTGTCATTAGTCCGTCATCCCTATACAGGCCGTGGTTGTTTAATATGAACAGTTTTGTTGATTTCATAAAAGAATATGTAGGTCTGTTAATTCTGAAACTTCAATACCATCAAACGAACCTTGTGCTAATTCGAAGTAGTATTTTTTTAATTTTTTAATCAAGCTTCTCCACTGTGGAATAAAATTGATTTACGGCAATGTAAAATATATATATATAGAAGCTATAGAAGCCGTTGATAACGGGGAGCCTTTCCGACTGTCTATAAAAAGACCTCATAGCCGGTCTCAAATAGCAAATCGAGCCCCAAGCCGGGATAGAGTCGATACTACTGGGCCCTTATAACAAACTGCGTTGTGTAGATGAAGCTCATCAAACCAGGAAGGCAGCCCATCTAGTCGAAGGAAAACCCTAATCTAAACATTTGTTGCCTTACGGCCATATACCAAAATGGAAAGGCTATGGAAGAAAATCCATACAGAAAATACGGAGTGGAGCGCCGAAAACGGTTGGCTGTAAACATCAGCAATTTTTATAGCCATGCCATCCCCAAATTTAATCCTATAATCCTTTGAATTTTATCGGTGTGGCTGCAGGAGGGATCATGTCAATTGAGCACCGCACGGCCTGTATATACTATCGTCTAGGACTGTACTCTGGAGAGGTCTTCAAAGAACTTAATTTTAACCAGAAATGCCGCTACCATTATCACGTGAGATAATAACAAGCCTAATATATATGTGTGTGTAGGGGGGTGTAAATATAGAAAAATAGGAAAGAACCTTTCGGTTAATAATCCAAAGTTCTTTAGTATTTATGATTTTATTTTTAACAGTGCTCGATACACAAGTAGAGCCTATATTATAATTATTTTTTTTAAATATGATTTCTCACTGTATAAGATTTCTCATGCTTCAAAAACAGAAGCTAAAAAAATTCATTAGAAATTAGAAAATTAATATTACGAATGTATATGCTTATAAAGCTCCGTAAAGTTCAAAATTAGTCATTCCAAAATTCGATTGAGGATGAAACAGAACTACGTACTTTAATTTAATTTAATTTCTAATAATTTAAGTTTTTAGCTTCTGTTTTTGAAACACGAGGAATCTTATGTAGCGATGGAATCATATTCTTAAAATATATGTGTGTGTGTGTGTGTGTGTGTGTGTGTGTGTGAATATATAGAAAATAGGAAAGAACTCTTTAGGTAAATAAGCCAAAGTTCTTTAGTATTTTTGTTATTATTTTTTAAAAAAAACAGTGATCGATACAAAAGTAGAGCCTAAATATAATTATTTATTTAAAAATATGATTCCTTCGCCACCTTAGAGTTCTCATGTTTCAAAACAAGAGACGAAAACTTCAATATAATTATTTGAATTAAAGTACCAAGCTCTCTTCCATATTATTCCAAAAATTTCGCTTGAAGATGGAACAGAGCTTGGTACTTTAATTCAATTTAATTCAAATAATTATATTGAAGTTTTCGGCTCTTTTTTTGAAACATGAGAACTCTTATGTAGCGAAGGAATCATATTTTTAAATAAATAATTACACACACACACACACACACACACAAATATATATACATATATATATATATATATATATATATATATATATATATATATATGTATGTATGTATTCATGAAATTGTGTTTCGAATAAAGACCCGAGTATGCATATCGCCTGTTATGCTTCTTCAAATCGAAGACGAAAAAATGAGTTGCGTGTGTATGTATTTGTGTGTGTTTAAAATAATGAAATCTAATATTTTTCCCAAGCTGGCGTTTCTCGTCATTAAAAAAGACAAAGAAAATTAGTGACGCTTAAAAAAAAAAAGTCGTTTCATTTTTTATGTCCTTTGCATTAAGGTGTCCGATTTTAGAGATAGAAATCCTTTCAAAAATGGGTAGAAAATAAATGAAAGATTTGTTTTTTTTATCCATGCGTTCTACATGTCGACATCAGGTTGTAAATTTGGGTATGTAATCCCGAAAAAGTTATAAATTATTGATATTTGGAAAAATGTTCGTGAAAGTATGTTTCGAAAAAAAGTTTTTTTTTTTTTTTAAAAAAAGCTACTCCATAACATTCGAACACACTGAAAAAGAAGTTTTAATAATTATCAAATTTCCCAATGTGTCTTAAGTTTGACAAGGCGGGAAATGAAGTCACAATTCGACAGATTTTCTTTTCGTTGTCTTTATCTTCTATGTCCCTTGTAATGAACAGAGTCTCGGAAGGATGCATCGCAAAGCAGAGTTCGAATTCCGATCGGGTTTATTGCATTCACTTACACTTAAATACACTTACGGAATTTCTGTCTGAATTTCTGGAATGTGAAGTTTTCATTGTTTACACCATTTGTATTCGGACTATTATCCTCATCTTTGTTGTTTTTATCACAATGTTTCGACTGTTGTACCCACCGACCCTCCTCAGATCTATATCGATCAACGCTTTTATTCACTAGGCTATTGCCATACTTATTGTTGGTTTGTGAATCTGATGATATAGTCGTCGCAAGTTCAATCCCTGGGTCGGGGAGTGCGTAAGTGCCCTCAGTGGAAACGGGTAAGAAATAAGTAAACAAAGCAATAAGAACTTAATAAAAATAAGAACTAGTCGAGATATCCCTAGACATGAGCAGTGGAACAAGAACATTCAAACCCTATAGATTAAATAAAGTGTTCAGGTCTGTGGGTTTTCCACATCGATATACACCTGGGAAAGACCGGAGAGCTCAACGATCGAAACAAAGATGAGGACAATAGTCCGAATATAAATAGTGTATCCATCCTCACTCCCATTCCACCGTCTATGGGTTAAATACTCATAATTGCACCTGGAAAAAAAATCATTGTTATTCTGAAAAAAATGTTTGATGCAATACTCTCTCGCAAAACAGCTCTTCTTACGGTGCAAAAATGTTTCAACTCTAAAAAATCCACAAAGGGTTGATAAGCCGTAAAAAGCATGATTCACCAATTCTATGTCACTTACACAAGATACGACGACATTCTGAATCATTTTTAGAAATTAAATACAAATGTTTCAAAAGCTAATTTTAGATAGGTACATAGAGAGAGAATAACAGACTTGGAGATATATATATATATATATATATATATATATATATATAGAGAGAGAGAGAGAGAGAGAGAGAGAGAGAATATGACAGAATGAGATATGAACAGAATGAGATAGATAGATAGATAATCAAAAGATAACCAGGGAAGATAACTCGAGAAATTATTTAATGTAGTTACTTCCCTTGAACCTTGCAAATTTTTTGTTCTATAGGAATGTATTTACTTTTACTAAAGTATTATTATTATTATTATTATTATTATTATTATTATTATTATTATTATTATTATTATTATTATTGCCTTTCATTTATTTTAGTGTTTGTGTCTGTTTCTCTAATTAAATATCGCAAAAATCTCTTCAACTTTCGTTATGTACATATTCTAAAGAATTAATGAAATTGTCTTTATTTGCACATGCTGTCTAAGACAATTCTATTGAGTTGTAAACTACTGAGTGTGTTACAGTGTATAATGCATCTTCAAAAGGACTTCAACTAAAATAACAAACGATAAGATGCGTTACACAAAGTTATTTTTTATTATGTCATTTAATTACCAACCATTATATTGATATATAGACTTTGTATATCATATGTCATCCCATCCAGTGTATGTCTGCTTTTCTCTATATATTGTTGAGATAGTTTTCTTTCCGATTTAGTGAAATTATTATTATTATTATTATTATTATTATTATTATTATTATTATTATTTTCTTTGCTTTCTGGCGTTTACACATTTCTTTCCGGGTCCCACCCAGGGACCTAAGGTTGGAAATGGCATCATGACACTTTTCACTGACAAAAAAAAAATTACAATAATATATAAAATAATTACATAGATAGAGCCCTTCGTAAAGTGTGGGCTGTACTTGTCAGAACAATTTTTTGTATCTCCTTGAGGCATGGGCTTCCAGGAATCCCTGCAGTTAGTCTACTGCAATCTTTTCCAACCAGTCCTAGGGCTCCAACTACAACAGGGATTGTTGATGTTCCCATATGCCACATTTTCGAGACCTCTATTTCAAGGTCCTTGTATTTTGACAGCTTTTTGAATATCTTCAAAGATACATTGCAGTCAGCAGGAACTGCCATATCAATAAGGAGGCACCGTTTTTGTTTGTGGTCTTTAATAACAATATCTGGTCGGTTGGCCTTGATTGTTCTGTCAGTGTGAATTGTGTAGTCCCATAGAATTGTAACAGGTCCTATCTCCGTAACTGGGTCTGGGTGGTGTTGGTACCAGTTTCTTTCAGTTTCCTTCCCGTAGAAGTTGCAGATTTTCCAGTGCAGATATTGGCCCACTCTGTCATGTCGGGTTTTATATTCAGTGGGTGCCAACATCGTGCAACCTGATACAAGATGATCAATCGTTTCTGGATATTTATCACAGAATCTGCATTTTGGGCTAACACAATATTTTAGTATATGTGCTTGATAATTCCTAGTTAGCAAGCATTGGTCCTGCGCAGCAAGGATAAAACCTTCAGTTTCCGCTTTCAACCCTGCACTGCGTAGCCACTGATGGGTACGGGTTTTGTCTACATCAGCTTGGTTGATACGGGCAGAGTATTGGCCATGAAGCGGTTTATCTTGCCATCGCTTCTGTATCTGGTCGGTTGCATTCGTCTTTGCTGTCTTTTTCAAGTATTTTGCAGTTTCAGCCGGTGTATTGTGCTGTAGTTGCATCTCTACGCCCATTTGAAGCTCCAGTTTGAATTTGTTGGCTTCTTTCATTACGGAGTAAAGACGCTTACTACTTTCATGTTCCTTGACGCATACCATCATCCAGTCTTCTGTAGTTTCCAAGTATTTTTGGAGGCCAATTGTTGTAGTTTTGTAGGACAGTTCTAGTTGAACTAATCCTCTGCCTCCTTCGGATCTGGGCACATACAGACGATCAACATCAGCTTTGGGATGATGCATGCGATAGCAAGTGAGAAGCTTTCTCGTTTTGGCGTCCATTCGCTTAATTTCAGCTATGGTCCAGTTAAGGACATTAAAGCTGTAATGCACCACTGGGACAGCCAATGTGTTTATAGCTGATATTCTATTTTTGAGTTTAGTTCAGTATTTAGTATCAGACGTACACGCCTGTAGTACTCTTTTCTTATTTTTTCTTTCATTTGGGGGTGTTGTATGCCATCTCCTTCGCTAATTCCTAGGTACTTATAAGCTTCTTCATCCTCCAATTCCCTAATCTTTGTGACAAAATCTAAATCTATTGAGGGTGTTTCTGTAATTCTACCTTTCTTGAATGTTACTTTTGCATTCTACCTTTCTTGAATGTTACTTTTGCAGTAACTTTTACTTATTATTATTATTATTATTATTATTATTATTATTATTATTATTATTATTATTATATTTCCTTTGATTTCTGTTGTGTGCTCATTTCTTTGCGGGTCACGCCCAGAGACGTAAGGTCAGAAATGGCATCATGACATTTTACACTAACCAATTAAAGAAAAACAAACAAACACATATTTCACATAGATAAAGCCGTTCGTAAAGTGTGGGCTGTACTCGTATTTCTTTAAGGCATGGGCTACCAGGAATCCCTTCAATTAATCTATTGGAATCTTTTCCAACCAATCCGAGGGGTCCAACTGCAACAGAAATTGTTGATGTTCACATGTGCCACATTTTTTGAGATTTCGATTTCAAGTTCCTTGTATTTTGATAGCTTTTTGAAGATCGTCAAAGATACATTGTAGTTTCAGGGACTGCCATATCAATAAGAAGGCTTGGGCCCCTCGAGGCGATGTAATGTTTAGCAAGCTTGTCTCGCTAGAACAATTACGGCTGATTAGTGAGTTCGATCCTAACTGGGTGCCCCATACTTTCGGCCTTGTGCCACATCTAAGCTACGCTTAGAAAGTCACTATCAATAAGAAGCCTTTTTTTCTTTCTTTTTTTTTTTTTTTTTTGGTCTGCGGTCTCTAATTACAATGTCTGGCCGGTTAGATTTGATTTTTCTGTTTGTGTGTATTGTGTAGTCCCATAAAATTGTTACAGGTCCTATCTTCGTAACCGGGTATTATTTCCTTTGATTTCAGTTGTATACACATCTTCTTTCAGGTCCGAACCAGATACCTGGAGTCAAAAATGGCTTCACGACATTGATATGATGGGCCTTTTTAAATTGATCTCGAAATGCACACTTTTACATACACAATGAGTCATACTGTTTGACTGCTGCATACACAGCTCACAAAAATATAAACATATTAGTTTTATTTTTACATGTGCCCAAAAAATTATTTGCACTGACAACACAAAAATACAAAGTGCAAATGTAAAAGTTCACTTACTTTTACACATCTTAATTTTTTGAATTAATATTTTATTCCAGCTTCATAAAAATCTTTGAAAATGGTTGTAAATCGTTGTTTTATTTTTGTTTGTTTGTTTTTTGTTTTTTGTTTTTCTTAGTGAACATGTAGTATCTGGAGATTATCTGGAAAAAAGAGACAATTATTTTAAATATTATCTTAGATTTTCACTTACTGTGGCACTATATATATATATATATATATATATATATATATATATATATATATATATATATATATATATATATATGTAAATATAAAAGTGCACACGCTCTATCTCTGATATTGAGCACTTTATTCCATAAATATAGCACACCTTAAGACTATATTTCTTTATATATATATATATATATATATATATGCAAATATGTAGAAAAATAGGAAAGAACACGTTAGGTAAATAATCCGGGGTTCTTTAGTGTTTTTATTTTTTAAAAATAGTGCTCCATACAGAAGTAGAGCTTTAATTACAATTATTTTTTTAAAAATATGATTCCTTCGCTACATAAGAGTTCTCATGTTTCAAAAACAAGAGCCAAAAACCTCAATATAATTATTAAAATTAAATTGAATTAAAGTATCAAGCCCTGTTTCATCCTCAAGGAAAAATTTAGGAATAAATCTTGAAATTTATGCATCATTATAAGCATGTTCATTCGCAAAATTAATTATTCTGGAAACGGCTGGGTCGACTATTTTGCTAAAGAGCATAAGAGTTCATTTGTATCCACATATCAGTCACCTTTCTGATATATGTGAATACAAATTAACTCTTAATATATATATATATATATATATATATATATATATATATATATATATATATACATATATATATATATATATATATATATATATATATAAATACATATATATATATATACATATATATATATATATATATATATATATATATATATATATATATATATATGTTCATTCAAACGAGTTATTTTAAGACAGCAAAAGAATTTTTTTGTTGTTGATAGAATTGTTTCTGTCTTTTGGTGTTGAAGTAGTAATGGAATTGTCTATAGTTCGTGTTTCTTATTATCTAAAAAGGAAGACATTAAACTAAATTAGTGTACTATTAGAATAGCAGACATGACGATTGAATACTGTGCTTTGAATGTTTGTGATGTCACGTGAACGTAATGTTATTTCATTTTATTTGAAAGTCTTTGGCGTTGCATGACCCTGACGTACTGTGGATTCAGAGAACGAATATACCTTTCAAAATACCTGTTTGAATGAACATTTGCCACCTACATAAACCCAATACATAAATGCATAGATAGATAATGAACAGACTGAGATACATACATACATACATATATATAAATGGTGCCCGGCTTTACCCTGAAGGTAGGTTTGCCTGTCTCCTTAGAATTATCCTATATATACATATATCGATATTACAATTAATCCTTAATAAAAAAAAAAAGTAAATTAGTAAAGTTAATCATATAAAATGGCGAAATCCCTTCGCTTACTAATCACTCGATGTAAATTTTAAAGATGCCTTAATATATATATATATATATATATATATATATATATATATATATAATAGCTGGCCACTCGTATTTGAGGATACCCATCTATTAGGGCGGCTAGCCAATCCCTATTGCAGACGCTCGCTCAAGCACGTTTGTCTTTGTTCAACACCCACAGAGCCCACCTGTGGTTTATACTGCAACTATAGTGAACAGACTTTAGTTACAGTTTCTGGGAAAGAGTGTGTTATCTAGCGTGGTCAACAATCTGAAAAGGCTAGAACACTCAAACTCTCGGTCACGATGACTTTTGACTTTGTGCTAGCACAGATATAGAAGGCCCCAAATGTTCCATCTACCCAATTTCACTCACAAGGCTTAGGTCAACCCGTGGTGTGGTTTTTCAGCCACTTTCCAAAGGTGCTACACGCTTGGATCGTCCCCCTTTAGACCGATAACATAAGAAAGCCTCCTTCCTAACAAATCAATCATAGTGAGATTCGAACCCTGGTACATACATACATGGTGGTTGTCAACCCGTGTCCGAGTATGGCCGTTACTACATATCTTTTTGGAGAATATCTACTGATATGCTGAACAAATGTGGCTCTTTAGCCCAGCAAGGGGCCTACAAGCTCTGGCACAAACTTACAAACTTGGGCACTTAAAGGTTGCAACAGCGAGAGTTAAACTATCATGCAATTTAATATGTCATATGAAACCGCTTCTGGACCCGCATATCTTACCACAAATATCACATTTCAATTGCTGGACATCTACGCTTTTATAGTCAAGTGCCATATTCCGTCGGTGCGTTCTCAAGTGATTCTTTAGACCAGCCATCGACAAACACACTCTACCACAATCTGTACATGGCAGATCGAGCTGCCTGCGTATGTCTTCAGGAAGTTCAACGGAGACGCCTTTACGCACATCTCTTTTAAGCTTTGCGTGCCTCCTTTTCTCATCTTCAAAGTGATGCCTTCCACTACTAGCAGCCTCATTCCAATTATTACGATCAGATGCACATTCTTCCCAGTGCTCACAAGGAATGTTACATTTCTTCGGCGCATCCTTGATTCATTCCTTAAAGCGCATCTTAAGTTTGACGGCATTTCTCTTCACCGTTTGCAGCCCACCATAAAACAGTTGCTTTGGAATGCGGCTGTTATCCATTCTGACGAGGTGACCTGTCCATCGAAGTTTTACTATCAAGGATTCTAGGCGATCACGGCCACATGTCACTAACAAATATTTGCCCTTTACTTCTGCATCGTTTCTGAACATACATAAAGAAATCAACTACGCGAAAAATTAATTAAATACTTACATCATAAAAAATAAATATTATGAAGATCATTAAATATGACTGTAACAATTATTTGTAAATAATTATTTATTATTTAACATGAATGCAACAATTGTAAACAATTATTTGAAAATAATTATTTATTATTTAACATGAATGCAACAATTGTAAACAATTATTTGTAAATAATTATTTATTATTTAACATGAATGCAACAATTGTAAACAATTATTTGAAAATACATATTTATTATTTAACATGAATGCAATAATTGCAAACAATTATTTGAAAATAATTATTTATTATTTAACATGAATGCAACAATTGCGAAAAATTATTTGTAAATAATTATTTATTATTTAACATGAATGCAACAATCGTAAACAATTATTTGTAAATAATTATTGAGTTTTTTACGTTTTCAAATGTAAAATAAACCATTTTTCTATCAGAACAACAAGTTTTTACTCGAATTTTTGCAATCATTTCTCTCTTTAAGAAAACTACATTTCACAAGACAATAAAGTCACTAAGACGCAAGGGGATGTTACTGAGTATGAAAGAATAAGAGAAAAAGAAAATATAATTAAGAAGAGGGAACAACAAAAGAAGTTTCCACAAGCCTAGAGCACAAGAGAAGAAACTGTTAGCATAGAACTTACGGTTGCATCTAACCATTTCAACTCTAAAAGAGAACGGAATTCACTGCATTTAATTTATTGACTTGAATTCTGATTGAAATTCTTCGACCAATATAAAAGATGTGTTGAGGTTTATTAAAGAATTTATTTTTATAATGAAATTTTTCAATTAATTTAAAGATAATAAACACAGCTGCTGCCAGCAAACAAAATTTGTTAAGAGAACATTTAATTAAAATAGACTAACTAAAATTTAAAAAAACAATTAATTATTTTAAATTAATGTTTATCCAGAAACAGCAACCTTTAGCTTAAACGAGTTATCTCCCTTAGATTGGGTGTCATGACATGTTTCCGTTGCTATCCATTCTATTTTTATCTATCCTATGTCACTTCATATCTATCTATACGTCCCATTCTGTATATATATCTGTATATTTATATATTTCAATCTGTTCATGTCAATCTTACCATCCTCTGTTCGGATCTATCCAATTCTTTTCATATCTATCGGTCTGTCTGTCTATGTATCTTGGTCCATTTATATATCTTTGTCTATTTAGATATCTACCTAGCGGACAAACTCAATTCATTTCTTTCTCTCAGTTTATTAATAGCTCATTAGGTCTATTTATATCTATCTATCTATCTATCTATCTATCTATCTATCTCAGTATGTTCTTAATATATTGTTCATATCTATCTTTGACGGTCAATTTACAAAATTTATCTTATTTTTCCGTTATTTTCAATTTGGGGTTTACCGTATTCCAACTTTGAATTTATAAATTTACAATTTTACACGGCCTTTCGCTTTTTTCTTAAATCGAAAATTTCCAGGTGTTATATATATGTATATATATATATATATATATATATATATATATATATATATATATATGGGTATGAAAAAATATACATACATTGACATATACTTGCACGTACACATAAATATATTTCTTCCTAAGGTGTTATAAATATAATGCTCAATTTTATGTGGCGGCGCAATATATATATATATATATATATATATATATATATATATATATATTGACTTGGATTGGTTGGAGTTTGACAAACTCACATCAATCCAACTAAATATGTTCGCTCTATGACTGATATTGAGCGCTTTCCAATAAGTACCGCGCATATATAATATATAAATAATATGTATAAAAAATTGCACAGATATATATATATATATATATATATATTATGAAATTGACAAAATCCGACAATTATTTAAGAAATTTTTATGTTGATACATTCTTTTTATAGATACAAATATTTAAGTAAATACCCTGTTTATATCAGACAATATTAACTACATTTACCGGTCTGAATGTCCGAGAAATTTTCATAGAAAATATGCGTCCTCCGACAGGAATCGAACCTGTATCCTATATATATAAAAGCATATACTTACGTTCGAAGTGCAACTTAAAGTTTCGTTGTTCTAACAACTCATCAGGCACGTACTGTTATTTTTGATTTTTAAAAATATATATATACTGAGTCTGATGGGAGGGGCGCTAAATTAAAGCTGAAATTTAATATATAAACTTAATATAATACTGAGTTATAAATACCGAATATAGAGTGTAGATAGGGAGCTATTGTAAATAAAATTGAAAGCCTAAAGTTTAAAAGAGGAACGCCGGATAACTCGTTAAGTAATAATAGACGTTAAAATGTTTAAAGTGGGTGGGGTGTAATCAATATGTAACCCAAAATATGGGAAGGGCATATATTGTAAAAGACTGGACGCAAATTTATTGTGGCTGAACTATCGATCAACGTATTTTTCAGACATTTTCGTCTCAGTGGATTATTTTTATCTTTTAATCAAATTACCATTCCTATTTCAAAATTGTTACAGTGAACAACTATTGTGTTTTGTCTGTTGTTATTTAAGATGTCCCTTTTGTGTTCATAGAGTCTCTTGTTTAAACTTATTGATGTTTCTCCAATACCTTCATTCCTGCATTTGATAGAGTAATTTACTCCATCAAGTTTTGGCTAGTTGTTTTGTTTTTTATTAATTAAGTCTTTGATTGTCTTAGATGTAGTTGTGATAAATTTTATGAGTTTAGATAAATTCTTTTCGGTTGCAGTTGTGATAGAGTTAGTGGGTAGAAAAAAAATTTTTTTTTTTTGATTCGTTAGGTTTATCAGGAAGAACAGCTCTTCTATTTTGGAATATTTTATGAACCTTTTGTTTCGCATTGAAAATAAAATAGGCTGTTGAAGGGTCTTGAATGTGTTTTCGTTATATTTCTCCTCTTCTTGTAAATACTGAGGGCTGCAAATTCGAAGAGCTCTTAAAAAAATCCAATGATCATTCTGTCATAACAAAAAAAATAAAATCCAGAGTTATCATTGAATACTATTTAAGTGACGGTTCCATTGTAAGATACAGGTTCAGTTCAAGGATGGTCGCCATTGATATATCAAGGTGTTTAACAAAGTGTACCACAGGGAGGTTGTTGCTAGCTCTTCAGTTATGGAATCTCTGGAAGAGTTTTCTCAGTTATCAAGTCCTTCCTAACAGTTAGGTCCATGGAGGGCGTTGTTAATGTCCAGTTCTTCGAGGCCCATCAGTGTAATGCAGGCGTCGCCCTAAGGGTCATTTCTCGGTCCTAACCTCTTTCTGTTTTATATTAATGACCTGTTTAAGAGTAAATCTAAATGATCTGAACCTAAAAGCTGATCTTTTGTCTGATCTAGCTCTTACAGCTTATTGGTGTAAAGTTTGGCTGATCCGATTCAATACCTCGAAAAACCAAATTTGTAACGTCCCATCAACACCGTGCAGGCGGTGAAATTTTTGACCCTTAAAATGAACGAGTGTTACTTCAAGGATGCCTTTTGCCTTGAAGGCCGATTTAGACTTAAAATCATCTCAGATCTCAAGTGCAACTCATATATACGGTCCATTAGCTTAAAACGCATTCTATCAAATGACATTTGATTAGCTCCTGCGGAGAGCTCTTGATTGGGCCTTCATCACAATAGTTAGGAGGAGTAAATGCAATAAGTAATAATAAACTAAAGAACTCAAATTTGATCGCTGCATTTAAATATTGCATTAATATTTAAGATTAACTTTCAAAAGGTCAACAATAATTCTTCTGACGCCACTTAATTTAAATACGATTTGATGTACGTAGGTCCTTACTTTCTGTACAAACAATTATTTTTATTTCATGGATGACTTTCGCTGTATTTTTCATTTCCAAGTTATAAAAATTGATATTGTACAAAAAAAATCGTCCCAAAAAATTCCCCTTAAATATCGCCGAAAACAATCGCAGTAATGAAAATTTGAGAATCCAAAAATTCAGGAACGTGGGTCCAACCGTAAATGTTTTTAATTTGCTCACAGGGTTGGCCTGCTTCCAATATGGTATGATATGTTGGGCTACGACCTCTGAGTAAAGTTGAAAACACAGATAATTTTATTTTAAAACACTGTAATTAGAGAACAGTATTTTTTTTAAATTTGGCATTAGCTATTGAAAGTTAAAGAGTTGTGTCCCTTTAAGTTGAAAAATTGTGACACACTGACATTTGTATTTATTATATACATTGCTAAAGACACTGGAAAAATCTTCAGTTCCCTGTACGGTTTCAGTAAGTTCCCGATTCCTCCTGTTCTGCTCTAGATTCACATGAGCCAGATTAGACCAAAAATAGAGGCCTGCTGCCATATCTGGTCTGGAGCTGCCCAGTCCTCACTCACCAGGTTTGAGTTCAAAGACGTCGACGCGGCCTTGTGGGTAATAAATCATATTCCACTTTACAACCTTTTTCCCACGTGAAACTTTGCAAGACCCTCGGCATTTCTATGGAAAATGTTCTGACGAGCTACATTCTTTAGTCGCACCAGTTCAGACCTTCACTGTCTAGATCCATCATGCCACGTACACTGAGGCGAACCATTATCATTCCCTTCCATTTGTAAGGCAGAAGTTCTACTCGATTTGTTTCTTCCAACGAATCATTACCTTGTGAAACCGAATCCCAAGAAGATGTTTTCCTGACTATTACAACCTTAACCTCTTCAAGCCTTGAGTCATCTGTAATCTTTCCCACATATCCTCATAAACTACACCTATTATACTTTACTCTTACTGATCATACAACAAACACTTTTAGTGCCCTTCTACCTGGAGTGGCTCTTAGTGGACGTTAGTACAAATACTGACCTACAGCAGAAAATGATTGACTGAGTCTCACAAAATGCTGGGAATTGGTAATCACTCCAAAAAAGCACAATTTTTTTTTTTGGTGTGTGTGGGGGGGAGTAATTACACTGCTAAGTTACCCCCTAAAAAGCAAAAAGAGTAAATTATGATATATATATATATATATATATATATATATATATATATATATAGGGTGTGTATGTGTATATGAGTATGTCTATATATATGTATATATATATATAGATGATTAAATGGTTAGATAAATTTTTTGATATATAGATTTGTATATAGATATATGAATTGTATATGTATGTATATGTGTATATATATATATGTATATATATATATAGATGTATATGTGTGTGTATGTATATATGTATATATATATATATATATGTATGTGTGTGTGTGTGTGTATGTATATATGTGCATATGTGCATGAATTGATTTTAAATGAAATATTGGGTCTTTCTAATGACATTTTAAATTTACTATTCTTAATTTGTAATATCCTTCTCTTGTAATATTCTATAATTTAAATTTTTTTATCTTCTGAAGGGAGTTTCATTTCAAAATTGATAATTTAAATTTAAATATACCATTCTTTAACTATTAATAATAGTAATAATATTAGCTAAATTCCTTTAAAATGAGACACTTCCGAAATCACCTAAAATTAAATTTTAACTATGGAATCAAACTAAAATCTATATATATTTCAAATATTAAAATATAGATAAAGATTGTAAAATGTATATATAGTTTATGTACGAGGATAAATGAATTTTTGTGTAAATTATCTCATGTGTTTCTATGTGTTTTTTGGACTTGTTAATGATCGTATGTATGTAGGGATTCACATGAATACATTTGTGAGACATATGAATAAATGAAAATTAATATTACCCTCAAATTCTATTAAATAATGAAACCTAATCTTTAATTTAGTTTACCAATATAATAAATAAAAATTACATTCATAAATTAATTTTAAATATTAAAATAGATGTTATTGTTACTGTTTTTTCTTTATATATTGTGGAAATACAATTAGTCGGGTGAATAAACTATTAAAATTTTAAATATTTCTTTATGTCCTAGATAAATATGTTTATTACAATAATAGTTATATTTAGTCCCGAAACTATTTACTTAAAAAATTAAAGATTTAAGTTAACAAAATTTTTTTCAGACATCGAATTTTCTATCAAACATTGTAAGCTATCTTTTACATAATTTTGTTAAAACAAAATTATAACAACTCCATCTCTCCTTCCCCACCCCCTATCTCTCTCTTTACCATAAGACTCACTTGTATACATTTTCTACATTTCACTTCCGTTTTGTTAACCATCTAAAGAGGTCAAGGTTCTGTCACTCCTCCTACTCCAATATAAAACATACTTAAGAGAGATATAAAATTAACCCCTCCCTATACTTTATATTGTCTGTTTAACTACCACTCTCAACCCCCTCTATTAAATTACAAAAATTACACTACCCACCAATTTCTAATCCCATTTTTCCTCTCAATTCGTTGTTGGAAGTTTCGCCTGATGATCCTGAATCATTAAAAAAGGATTTTGGGTGAAATAAATTATCGTAATGGTACCTTAAAGTGGTTTGTTTTTCATTACATATTAGCTCTGTCCTCACATTGAGCTCTCAGGATTTTAACCCCATTTGGATTTGCCAATTCGGTTTACCAAGTTCCTTATAACTTAATTATATATATATATATATATATATATATATATATATATATATATATATATATGACATATATACGCCCCTGAAAAAATCAAATTTGGTCGAGTTAAATCACGAATTTGGAAACAATGACTGCTACTGCGGATGCGAAAGCTCTTCTATGAATAGAGTTCTCTGAGTCACTGGCGTGTTTATTCTAAAATAAATTCGTAAAAATTCACCTTCCTCTCTGCCGGGTCCTGATAGCTCAGGGGAACAATCTCTGACTCATGCCAAATTGATCCTGGCTTGAGGCAATCGGAGGTCTAGCCACACTGATGAGCTGTAATACAGCGAAACTGTCTGTGGATATATATATAACAGTTGAAACCTAACCTGAACCTATATATATATATATATATATATATATATATATATATATATATATATATATATATATATATAACAGTTGAAACCTAACCTGAACAAAATAAACTAAGAAATCTCCACAAATATTCTTAAATCCCTATAATTGGTAACAGAAGCCACTGGTTTATACCAACGGATTCCCATACTTAATACTTCTCGTTTTTCACTCTCGCGTGGTCATGTGTGACGTCATGAACTGCGGTGCGATTTTCGCTTCCAGCGTCTTATATGCACGAGTGTATCATTGCTTGTAAATCTTCCATGTAAACAGAAACAGACTATCATCACTGTTTTGTCCGTGTATTGTTTAATATATTGTAATGTAATTGTCATCTTTGATAATGGTTTATGTAAGCCGAAAGCTTAGATAGGATTAAAAAATATGTATCAATATGGTTATTTTCTTTCTTCGTTTAATGATAATGTTATTAAGCTTATCAGACGATATGAAAATAATTTACATAAAATAAATAGACAACACTTGTCTATATTATTTAATGAAACATGCATCAATGAAAAATTGCAGCCTAAATACACACACACAATATATATATATATATATATATATATATATATATATATATAAAGAGAAAGAACAGACAAAGAATCAACAGTTCTTAGTATTTACTTTTATTTTTAAAAAGTGCTTAACAAAACGGGAAACAAAATATGAGATTATGATTAGTTTTCTAGTTTCCAAAATAAACAATTTTCATCAAAAGTTATCTATCATCGTCTGATGAAGAAACATTATAGTTCCGAAACTTAAAAGTTTTTGTGTAGTGATGTAAAATATTATAAAAATATTATATATATATATATATGTGTGTGTGTGTGTGTGTGTGTGTGTGCGTGTGTGTGTGACACCATTTAGGGTTGCTAGAAAGAAAGAAGAAAAAGAAAAGGCGAGAATTAAATTTAGGTGATAAGAAGCCATCACGAACAGGACACTAAGCGACGTTATTTTTCTAACAAAGAAAAGTGGTAAAATTTTATTTTCATTGTCGAGAAAGTAAGATACTGGATTTAATCTGATTTATGTTACGGGGCGGAGAATAAGATATAGCCAATCTGCCCATGGCAATAGGGAAACTTCCAGGCTGGTCAAATAGCCTGCAAGACAGAATTCTAAAGAGATAAAAATTAAGTAAGCACGCACTCACCGAAAAAACAAAATGCCCGCGCGACCTCCCGACAGGGTGCTCGGAGATAAAAATTAATTAGGTCAAGCTTGACCGAAACCAAAATGTCCGTGGAACTATCTCCATGTCATTTGGGAAAAACACCTGTTTATTGTCAGGGCTGGCTATGATAGCGAAATTATTTTATCAGAACAGTTAATTAGCAACAGAATGCAAATACGTCCAATTGACCACCCACTAGTTTGGCGAAGGCCCCAGGTGATAAAATCCAAGTGACATTTGACTAAGATAAGAGTATAAGGTTTGTTGTCGTGCAGAAGGAAAGAAAGAGAAAGAAAAGAAAAAGAAAAACAAAGAAAAAGGAAGATAATTTTTTTTCCTTGAGCAAGATTTTTTAAACCGAGGCTAGTCTGGCCACACCCACGCCGCAGAGCGCCCATTGGCTGGATGGTGGCATGAGCGTTAGGCGGAGGTAATCATTTGATGAAGGTGGGGAGGCCTGTTGAGCCCCCCTGAAGGGATAGGTGTGAGATGCCACTGTGAGAGAGAGGGGAAACCCGTTGACACCCTCTGAGGCTATGGTGAGATACCAATATGAGAACAGAAGAAGGTGGGAAGACGAAAGACTTCCAAAAATGGAAAATAATAAATTTTCCTGACCGAAAACAAAGAAGTGGATTGTGGATTTAGAATTATCAAGGAACCTCAAACCCCGACAGGCCCACCCCGGTTTTGGTCGGCGTCCATATAAGCAGAGTCGCAGCGAGTGAAAAGCAGTTCGAGTTTGAGTTCCAGTTGAGAGGCAGTTGCGTGAAGTTCGCAGTTGGAGTTGCACCCGCCTCGCAGATAGCTGACTTGAAAGATTCCAGGCATCACCCACTATATGGATTCGTGACACTTTGTGTTTGTTAGGCGAGTCTTAATTTGTTCTTTTAAGAAACTGGTTCCTGGTGTATCTTCAGGCGATATTCGTAAAACTTGTTTTGGTGGTATGAATCTAAGTCGTTCTTCAAAAATAAATTGTTCTTGGCTAGAAGTTGTGGGTTGGGAAGAAGACGCAGTCCTGTATTCAGCAACCAGATATAAAATATTGTTATCCTTTTTTAACACATTTGAACTTTTCGAGTTATTATTTTATTTTATTTTGCATATACTTGTGTGGTGTTACCCTTGATCGAACTCGGCTTGCATTACGGCCCGGCGACTGATTGATTTCGTCTGCCTAAGATCAAATCCCGACGTGGGTAGGTTATACTGGAAATCAAAACAGTTACTTCGGTAACCAGACGCTGGAGGCGAGTTGGGAACGATAAGGCTGATACCGAATCTAACCAGATTCCCAACCGAATCACCAAAAGTTTAGAACGTTACATTTGGTGCCGCGACCAATACCAAGCCAGTTGGTCGTCACAGGACAGGACAGGACAGCACGACGGACGCAGCCAGGCAGACGTCACATTTGGCGCAGCGACACCGGGGGACGTCACATATATATATACACGAAAAATATTAAACAAGTTTTTGCTCAAATACACCGATGCCCTGATTAACCGGCAATCTATTTAACGAGAATATTTTGTATTTTTTTATAATTTGATGGATTTATCGATTAATTTCAAATTGGACCGTAAATTGCTAGTTAGTGTATCAAAAAACTAATTTTCGAATTTACATTTGCCCCGCTGTGAATTCCGACGTAATTCGTATCTAATGGGAGGAGGAAAGAAACATTGATACACATCAGTGTATCGCGACCAATACCAAGCCAGTTGGTCGTCACAGGACAGGATAGCACGACGGACGCAGCCAGGCAGACGTCACATTTGGCGCAGCGACACCGGGGGACGTCACAATTGGTGCCGTGACCAGGATAAGACCCTAGGATCAGCCGCTGCCACAGGAGTTGCAGAAAAGGTTCGACCAGGACAACACACGACGTCTCAAGGACTCAAATTGAAACAGACTAGAGTGGGAACCAAAGAACTTTGGTTGACTATAACCATACGGTTTCAGATACTCTAGCACGACAACCCAGAACCTGAGAAGAACGAGCGGAAATCGTCTGTCAGGTAGGACACTTTATTTTCGGTTGATCCCACAATTTCGATTGTTGCTGCTCTGATTGTTTTTTTTCTTTTGCTGTGTTAAATATTTCTGACTATGAGCCAGATAGGGTAGACATAGAGGAAGAGGGGGTTGAACAGGGATTGCCAGCAAACCTGAGAGGATTGTTGGGTGGACCGAGGGTCCCATCGTTTGACGGTAGTAAAAGGGATTTTAAAAACTGGCTGGCAGTCCTGGATAAGAGCCGCGTAATATATGGACTCTCAGACAAAGAAACCCTTTATTTGGCGTATGATGCCACCAGAGGGAAAGCGTCTGAGTTCGTAAAAGGACTCTTAGCCAGTGAGCCCCACTTGACATGGGAAAGGTTGGAAGAATTATTAACTCGGGAGTTCGCTGACGAGGGGACGGCGATAGAGGCCATGAGAGCCCTCCTGAAGATGACACAGCTGAGGGACGAAACCCCTGGAGAATTGGGGGCCCGAGCGGAGAAACTGTCGTCATTAGCTTTCCCAGAGGTAATGAGAAATAATGCGGTCATGCAGGCCCAGTTGGTTGATCCGTATGTGGAAGCGCTCAGTGACGAGCGTGTTCGTCACGATGTTTTGAAGGAAGGACCGCTAAGGTTATCAGCAGCAGTGACGCTGGCCAAAGAGAGCCAGGGAGTTTGGGAGAAGGTAAAAAGGTGTGGGAAGAAGCAAGAGCTAAGTCGAGAGGTCGGAAGAAAGGGGGAAGGAGGAAAACCCCCGCGTGGAATCGGAAGGTCAAGCTAGAGGTGGAAGAGCCTGAGGTATGGGAAGAAGATCCCAAAAGAAAGGCTTGGTCAACAAGGCATGGGTTCTATAAGCCCACGCCGAGTAGATACGGGATGGTCTGCTGGACATGTGGGCATGAGGACCACAGAGCAGTGGAATCTCCGACGAAGTGGGGTTTGCCCCGAGACTTCGAACAGGATAAATGTACTAGGTGTGGGAAGAAGGGACACCTAGCCAAGGGATGCGGTTGAGAAAATGTGCCCCACCGATATTGATAAAAAAGGCCCAGCCCAAGAGACAAAACCAGGGAAAAGCCAGCGGGCCACCCCAGAATTAAGAGGGAGGGTGGCCCAGTTAAAAGGAAGGAAAGTAAAACGTTGGACATGTGGTCAGGAGAGCCACTTAGGTAGAAGGCAGGTCCCCCCAGGAATAAGGGAGAGGGTGGCCCATTTGAAGAGAGGAAGAGTAAAATGTTGGATATGTGGTCAGGTGGGCCACTTTGCGGTAAACTGTCCAGCAAGAATGTGCTGGTTTTGTAGGAGACCAGGGCACCTGAAGAGGAATTGTACTCTTAGGAACAGCCGCAAGAGACTGGGAGAGGTCCAGCCGGGACCGCACAGGTGCAGAAAACGCAGAACTCCCCCATATGAGAAGAATGAAAGGAGTTTGTTGCTACCGGCGCCTATGTCTGGGATGACCCAATGGTGGGAACCCAGGAAAAGGAAATCCCAAGTATTCTCTTCGCTGACGCAGGAGAGGGAGCTGTCGTGTAGGGCAGAGATAGGAGGTAGGACAATGAAAGCCCTGATAGATACAGGAGCGTCCGTTTCATTGCTGAGAGAGGAAGCATACAGGCGGGTGAAACAGAAGAATGGGTTGCAGGAAGCGGACATAGAGGTCACGCAGGCAGATGGAGCCCCCTGGAGATAAAAGGGATGGCGAGGCTCCCTGTGAGGATTGGGAAATTAAGAAGTACCCAGAACTTCTACGTAACCCCCAACCTGTGTACGGAAGCAATCTTGGGAGAAGATTGGCTTCAGAGCCAGAGGGATCGGATAGAGTTCAACCCCACTGTGCTAGTAGTGAATGGCGAGAGAACGCCATTAGGGTGCCCACCGGAAGAAGATATAACAATAGTGGTGGAGGAAGATGTAAAGCTACCCCCAGAACGGCGGTGTCGGGAAAGGGTAGGCTAATGACAGGGAAGAAAATAGAAAAAGGAACCCTGCAATTGGTCCCTGTAGAAGGGAAGGGCCTAGAAGAAAATGAGGTAACTCTGTGTGAGGCAGTAGTGGAGGCAGCTGAATTAGTGTCCCTCATGATGGTGAACCAGGCCCAAAAGACGATGAAGGTTAAGAGAGTGGAAGAGATAGGAAAAGCATTACCCCTACGAACTCTGAATCGGGTGAGATTCGAGGAGAAACAGGGAAAACTCATAGAAAAACCAGAAGGAATAGTAGACGAAGATATATTGGCACCTGATCAATTTAGGGCCAGAGTGGGAAGTCTGCTGAGAGATAATCGAGATGTGGTAGCCCAATCAGATAAGGAATTAGGCCAGACCCACACAGTAAAAATGAAAATCGACACCGGCGATCACCCCCCTGTGAAATTGAAGCCCTACCGGACACCTATTCATAAGAGACCCCTTGTGGAAGAGGCAGTAGAAGAGATGTTGGAAGCTAGGATGATCGAAAGATCGATCTCCTGTTGGAGCTTTCCAATCGTGATAGTAGGTAAGAAAGATGGCAGGCACTGTTTTTATGTAGATTTTAGGAAAATGAATTCTATATCGAAGCCGTTGGCGGTGCCATTGCCACTAATCGATGACATATTGGCATTATTAGGGAAGGCAAAGTACTTCTCTACGTTGGACTTGAGGTCCGGGTATTGGCAGGTAGCTCTTGATGAGGCTGACAGGGAAAAGGCCGCATTTGCGTGTCACCTGGGACTATTTCAGTTCAGGGTGATGCCATTCGGTTTAGCCAATGCCCCGGGAATCTTCCAAATTAATTAAGCACGCACTGACCGAAAAAACAAAATGCCCGCGCGACCTCCCGCAGGGTGCTGGGAGATAAAAATTAATTATGGCAAGCTTGACCGAAACCAAAAAGTCCGTGGAACCATCTCCATGTCATTTGGGAAAAAACACCTGTTTATTGTCAGGGCTGGCTATGATAGCGAAATTATTTTATCAGAACAGTTAATTAGCAACAGAATGCAAATACGTCACGTTGACCACCCACTTGTTTGGCGAAGGCCCTGGGTGATAAAGTCCAAGTGACATTTGACTAAGATAAGAGTCTAAGGTTTGTTGTCGGGCAGAAGAAAAGAAAGAGAAAGAAAAGAAAAAAAAGAAAAAAAAAGAAAAAGGAAGATAATTTTTTTTTCTTTGAGCAAGATTTTTTAAACCGAGGCTAGTCTGGCCACACCCACGCCGCTGAGCGCCCATTGGCTGGATGGTGGCATGAGCGTTAGGCGGAGGTAATCATGTGAAGAAGGAGGGGATGCCTGTTGCGCCCCCTAAAGGGATAGGTGTGAGATACCACTGTGAGGGAGAGGGGAAACCCGTTGACACCCTCTGAGGCTATGGTGAGATACCAATATGAGAATAGAAGAAGGTGGGAAAACGAAAGACTTCCAAAAATGGAAAATAATAAATTTTCCTGACCGAAAACAAAGAAGTGGATTGTGGATTTAGAATTATCAAGGAACCTCAAACCCCGACCGGCCCACCCCGGTTTTAGTCGGCGTCCATATAAGCAGAGTCGCAGCGAGTGAAAAGCAGTTCGAGTTTGAGTTCAGTTGAGAGGCAGTTGAGTGAAGTTCGCAGTTGGAGTTGCACCCGCCTCGCAGATAGCTGACTTGAAAGATTCCAGGCATCACGACCTCTACTTCTAGCCAAGAACAATTTATTTTTGAAGAACGACTTAGATTCATACCACAAAAAACAAGTTTTACGAATATCACCTGAAGATACACCAAGAACCAGTTTCTTAAAAGAATAAATTAAGATGTTAAGTCTCGCCTAACACACACAAAGTGTCACGAATCCATATAGCGGGTTGGGAAGAAGACGCAGTCCTGTATTCAGCAACCAGATATAAAATATTGTTATCCTTTTTTAACACATTTGAACTTTTCGAGTTATTATTTTATTTTCTTTTGCATATACTTGTGTGGTGTTACCCTTGATCGAACTCGGCTTGCATTACGGCCCGGCGACTGATTGATTTCGTCTGCCTAAGATCAAATCACAACGTGGGTAGGTTAGACTGGATATCAAAACAGTTACTTCGGTAACCAGACGTTGGAGGCGAGCTGGGAACAACAAGGCTGTACCGAATCTAACCAGATTCCCAACCGAATCACCAAAAGGGTAGAATGTTACATTTGGTGCCGCGACCAATACCAAGCCAGTTGGTCGTCACAGGACAGGACAGCACGACGGACGCAGCCAGGCAGACGTCTCATTTAGCGCAGCGACACCGGGGGGCGTAACATATATATATACATGAAAAATATTAAACAAGTTTTTGCTCAAATACACCGATGCCCTGATTAACCGGCAATCTATTTAACGAGAATATTTTGTATTTTTTTATAATTTGATGGATTTATCGATTAATTTCAAATTGGACCGTAAATTGCTATTTAGTGTATCAAAAAACTAATTTTCGAATTTACATTTGCCCCGCTGTGAATTCCGACGTAATTCGTATCTAATGGGAGGAGGAAAGAAACATTGATACACATCAGTGTATCGATTCTGTTTGATACGGAGCGTCCTTATTTTCCTTGAAGAATCTCCTTATTCTCCTTGAAACTAACAGTGACAGTAAGTTTCATCACACCGACAGCTATTTCAAATTTCAAATTAATTGTTTAATTTTTTCTTTTTTTTTTTTTCATATCATTTACGAGTTTAGAAAATCTTTTCTTTTCCGAATAGAACGGCCCGTTTCTTTTCGTCTTTCTGATTGATTTGAATGCGAATAACACAAGCATTTTATTCTTTTCTTGAAAGAGCCTAGATTTCGTTTAGAACAACAGCCATTAAAATTGGTAACCAATCAATTTAAACCTTTGAAATTAATGTTTTAGGTTGGTGCAAAAATAATGACGTAATAATGTCGTTTTTTGACGTATTTTTTAACGTTAAAAAACGACATTATTACGTCATTATTTTTGCGCCAACCTAATAAAAGACAAACAGCGAAAAGACAAAACCAACTGTCCCGACGTCAATTAATTACTCTTCAGCTTCTCTTCACCCCTCTCTCTATCTCTCTCTCTCTTTCTCCCCTCTCTTTCTCCCTCTCTCTCCCCCTCTCTCTCCCTCTCTCTCCCCCACTCTCTCCCCCTCTCTCTCTCCTGAATATCACTTTCTCGTTCTCAATTTCATTTTCAGCTGTCTCTGTTCGTCTCTCTGTCTCTGTCACTCTATCTTTCTCTTTCTTTATCTCTCTCTCTTTCTCATTACATATATATATATACATACATACATACATATATATATATATATATATATATATATATGTGTGTGTGTGTGTGTGTGTGTGTGTAAAATATATAGAAAATAGGAAAGAACTCGTTAGGTAAATAATCCAAAATTCTTTAGTATTTTTGTTATTATTGAAAAAAAAAAACAGGGCTCCATACAAAAGTAGAGCCTAAATATAATTATTTATTTAAAAATATGATTTCATCGCTACATAAGAGTTCTTATGTAACGATGGAATCATATGTTTAATATATATATATATATATATATATATATATATATATATATATATATATATTAATTGATTTAAAATATGTTTTTTTTCGAAACACATTTCTAACCATGTTTCAAAAATGGAAACTGAACACTCCGAATTTAATTTTGTAATTAAATTCTACATACTGTCAGGGATTTTAATACATTTACTTGTTCTTAAAAGAAATATAGTATATTGAAAATTAAAAGTGAAAATATTTTTCAAATCATAGTTAAATAAAACGTATTTTAACCTGAACACCCCCCAAAAATCTTTAAATATACAAATAGAAAAAATGCCGTAAGAATTTTTGCCGTTAACCATATTTTTTTTTTAAATACAGACGACATGCATTTAACGGATGTCAGATTTCATTGAAAAATACATCCCTACCCCTACCAAAACGTAACTAATAACTGATACATCAAAATACAGTGATAATGAACACGCAAACACCCCTTATCTGGTCGAATGGATTTCTTTGTATCCTTGGAAACGTGAATTATGATTTTTGCTGTGTCTTTAAAACCCTGTAATTTTAAAAGTTACTCCAAAATTCGCTTGAGGATGAAATGGAACTAATGTCTTTAATTTAATTACAAAATTAAATTCGGAGCTTTCAGCTTCCATTTTTGAAACATGGTTAGAACTGTGTAGCGAAAAAAAACATATTTTAAATCAATTAATGCTCTGAAAATTTACATTGAGCACTATTTTGCAAAAATAAAAATATCTATAAGAACACCGGATTATATATATATATATATATATATATATATATATATATATATATATATATTTCTCCTTCTCAGTCTAACTTTCTCTTTCTTTTTCTCTCTTTCTCTCAGATTCACTTTTTCTCTTTCTCTTTCTCTCTCTTTCTCTCTCTTACTCAGTTTCACTTTACCCTTTTAATTCTCTCTCCCCCTCTCTCTCTCTCGTTTTTTCTCTTTTGCTTTTTTTCTAGGCATCACTTTCTGCTTCTCTTTCTCTTCTTCTCTCTTTCGGCCTCATTTTCTATCTCCTTCTCAGTCTCACTTTCTCCTTATCTTTGTCTTTTTCTCTTTCCCAACCTTTCTTTCTCTTTATCTCTTTCTTTTTCCCTCTCAATTTCACCTTTACCCCCCACCTTTTCTCGCTCTCTCTCTCTCTCTCTCTCAGTCTCACTTTATCTTTCTCTTTTTTTCTCTTTTCTTGGCCTCGCTTTTTCTTTCACTCTTTATTTCTCACTCGAATTCCCTTTCTCCTTTTCCTCTTTCTATCTTTCTTTCTGTCTCATTTAATCCTCCTCTTTCCCCTTCTTTCTTTCTTTCTTTTTTCTTGCATTCAGATTCACTTTCTCCTTTTTCTCTCTCTTTCCATCATCTCTCTCTCTCTCTCTCTCTCTCTCTCTCTCTCTCTCTCTCTCTCTCTCTCTCTCTCTCTCTCAGCTACACTTTTTCTCCGTCATTTTCTCTCACTGACTTTCTCCTTCTTGTATCATTTTCAGTTTCTTTCTTAGTATGCATGTGCCGTACACTTTGAGGACCTAGCCGGTCATGACCCTCCACAATTTCTGTTCCTTTTTACTCTTTACCCTCCCTCTTTGTTTTATTCTGTCATCCGTTCACACGAATTCACTAAATACAGTTATACATCGGGTTACGTCGTTTCGAGTTAAGTCGTTCTCGATTATACGTCGTTTGTCAAAAAATATACGGAAAAATAAAAATCAAGTTTAAGTCATTTTATTCGACTTTACGTCTGTCCGCCACAAATATTGAAGTCGTAATATCACTAGAAAAGCATTAAAAGCACATAAAATCATGTTACTGTACAATAAATAAGAATAAAAAGTATATAAAATCATATTAAAATCTGTACATTTACAGTAAATGTTAATATAATCATCATAAATCCTAGAGAACGAAATATGAAAACATCTGTGGCTCTGTGCTGTCTTATTTAACGGTCTTTAAGAGCTTGATATTAGTGTTTTCCACAGTAGTTCCAATATCTACCGTTTGGCGTCGTTGTCAGCGCCACTCATGATTAAATTTATTTGTTTGCAAGCTTAAAATAGATTCTTATTGAACATATATTATTAAAAATGTATTTATAAATAAAATACAGAACTGGGAATGGTTATTTGTGGTTTAGCCTAGTAACAAGTAAATTAGACTTAAGTCGCCTCTCCTATCTGTTACTTACCGTTTCCACACGGAATCCTTTGCCTTCAATATCACCAGAGTGTGTCAAATTCTCCAAGTCCTCTTTCCTCTTTATAGTTCCCATGAATTTCAAGATGTCATTTTCTGATTGTAAGTATAAGTATCCTTTTGGTTTCAATTATCCTTAGAACTTTCCAGTTGCTCATATGATCTGTCGACGGTATTTTCAGTGGAACTGCGCGTCTACGTTGCTTTAAGTCTCATCTTCATCTGTGAGGAAATTGTCCAGCATTCACTAGAGTATTGGAAAATAGATATCACGTAGCTATTCAGCACTCTTTTCCTTGTTTCTAACGACATTTTCCTATCTTAATACTTTACTTCGTTTCTGAATGGCATTTTTCTCTATGTGACTTCATGTGACTTTGGAATACTGTGTCACATTATCCGTGGTCTGTTACGGCTCTATCCAGATAATTAAACTTCTATACCAGTTTCATGTTAATATCTCTAATTCGTAATTTACACCTTGGGTTCTCTCCGTTGCTGATTAACATATATTGTCTATTTACACTTCGCACTTTGTTTTTTCTTCTCGTTTTTCTTTACTACAGCCTCTTTCTGATCGTGAGTTTAAAAATGAGACAACTTACGCATCCATTATTTCGATTAACCCCGTTACTTAAAATGATTACTTCGCTACTTATTTCACAATTTATTTTTCTTTTCTTTTTTTCTCTTTTTTTTTTAAGCATTTCATCCCAAGCAAAGCGGGAGTGCCACTAACACGGAAGGAGTTACAGAGAGTGAGAGTAAGAGTAAAGACGAGTGTTTGAGGAAAGGATAAAGAGATGGACTGAGAACAAGATCAAGGCCTCAGAAGATATTGATTGACATTACATTTAAATATTTGAAGATTATAGCTATCAGGGAAGTAATTAACATGAAGGGAGTTCCACTGACGGGAAGTACGAGATAAGAAGCTGTTGAAGTAGAAGGGACGGTTACATTTAACCGTTTCGACGGCGAAAAGGTAGGGCCGAGATGCCAGCCTAGTAGAACGCTTGAATTCATGCAGTTAGGGTACCATTGAAAAGAGCTCGACAGAACAGTTGCCATGTAAATATTTGTAGAAAAGACAGAGGAAAGCCACGTCACGCCAGTGAGAAAGTGACTGTAGACGAGATGCCAGATTAGGACCTATCACATTGCATATCCGTTTTTGGATTTTGCCGAGAAAGCTAAAACAGTAAATTGATTATTGCGTTACTTAAATGAGTTTTTCAGAACTAACAAAAGTTGGTTAAAATCATTAAATCGAATGTCAAGAACTTGAATTAATGCAAATTTATTATTGTTTATTATGAATTTAAATTAAATTCAAATTGATTGTAAATAAATGCAAATTAATTATAAAATTAATTATGAAAATATAGTCAACTATAAGTGCAAACCTTGGTTTCTTCCGGTTGCCTGGCTTCTAATCTGTCGTCCAAAAAATATGCGGGAACATTTCCGTCAAAAGTTTTTATATGAATTTTGCGGTGCTGTGCAAGTTTATTTTATTGGCGAATCATTATCTGATGAAGAAATTCAATAAATTCCCCTGAGAAAAATGTGCTGCCATTTTTGTCCGAAAATGAAACAAAGTGAAATGTTTTTGTTTGTTTTTTTATTAAGGCTAGCCTCACATGATAAAAGGTTACGAAAATTCAAAAACTGTCAGTTGGCAATAAGTGAGAGATGGCTATAATATGAGTGACAGATGGCTATAATATAAGTGAGGGATGGCTATAATATGAGTGACAGATGGTAATAATATAAGTGACAGAAAAAAGGAACTGTTGAATATTTATGACTAATTTGTATGAACAATACACTGACTATTCTTTGCGTCACATGGCAATAATTATAAGTAAAATGATACATTAAAATAAGTAACAAATTAATCGTTTTAAGTTCACCGTTTAAATTTCCTTAATGTTCTTAGTTTACTTAAGAATTTTTCGTTGCTCACTTATTCTGTCCGTGATATCCTTTAGAATTTATATCTAAAACCACATCTCTGTTCCTGTGAAGCGACTGCCTATCATTGAGTGTCATACAATACCTACCCTATCTTCCGTTTTATAAAAATCCTAATAACATAAATTATATTTTGATATGCGATCTAAAAATGACAGAACAACTTAATTTTTTCATATTTTATAAGCAGAAAGAATTTTAAAAATTCCTTTCCATCTTCCTGAGAGCTAAAGGAACTTCGCAACGAATTACGAAGCACTTATTTCGTTCAACCCCATTACTTAGAAAGATTATTTCGTTACTTATGTCAATGTGAAGACAGTCTTATTTGGCAATAATATGGGACAAACGGCTATAAAAAAAAGAAAAAAAACACCGTTGATTAGTTACGGCTATTTTTTAAAAAGTAATGTACTAGATCAGAAACAGAAAGAGGAAATTGAAATTCCTTGACCATATAAGGGTACATTGAGGGCAAAGGTGATAGTGAAAGTCAATGGACTTATTAATCGTAGATTTTATATTGAATTATAATATTCTATTGTGTGTTACTTACATTTGTTAATTCACGAAATGTCCAAATATGAATTGAAATTAAAGCCACGTCTCTTTCTTTCTTTCTTTCTCTCTCTCTCTCTCTCTTTCTTTCTCTCTCTCTCTTTCTTTCTCTCTCTCTCTTTCTCTCTGTCTTTCTTTCTTTCTTTCTTTCTAGGCTCTGTCTTTTTCATTCTCTCTCTCTTCCTTCCTCTCTCCTTCACTCTCCATTTTTTCTTTCTTTCTTTCTTTCTTTCTTTCTTTCTTTCTTTCTAGACTCTGTCTTTTTCATTCTCTCTCTCTTCCTTCCTCTCTCCTTCACTCTCCCTTTCTTTCTTTCTTTCTTTCTTTCTTTCTTTTTTTTCTTTTCTTTCTCTCCTTCTTTCTGGGTACTAAGAATTTATAATAGAAATGATATAAACATGAAACCTTAAGAATTTTGCAAACAGATATAAACGCAACAATTATTTCGATTAACCGCATTACTTAGAAAGATTACTTCGCTACTTATTTAAATTAAAAAAAAATATTACTTGGCAATAATATAAGTGACAGATGACGATAATAATGCACTGTTGATTACTTAGGTTATTTGTTTAACTATTGCACTAGCTATTGTTTGCGTCACGTGTCAATTATTATAAGTGAAATAATGCACTGAAATAAGTAACCAGATAATCGTTTTAAGTTCTCTGAATATTGGTCCCAAACAATTTAAACTATAAATAAATTCAGAAGTTTTAATTTAAAGTTTAAAATGATATGAAAGTACATTTCTTTTACGTCATCAAAAGAATTCAATACACAAATATTTTATTTACTGTGAAATAATGTATCATAAAATATTTTTGACGAAGGCGTCTCACAGTCAAGTGTGACGTGAGAAATTCTTAAATTAGGGCGTTGTCTAATGACCGCTCTTTGTTCAATGAATGGTTTAGGAACCCTTCCTTACACACGCTATATTTAAAAACTTGAAGAAGCTTCTCCACTCCTCTGAGCATTCCTTCCAAAATGTCCGAGCGGCGTAAAGTGAGATATTTGCATTCTCCCACCTTCGTTGTCTCACCAGGAATGTACTGGGTTAGATGCACTGGTCGCAAACCGGTTCTTAAAATTATAAAAGCTTACCGAACCTGTTGTTGGAATATCCGAGAATAATCTTATATATTAATAGCCGATATATAATAGCTAAAAAATATATATAATTAATACCATTGCTGTAAGCTCTGTTGAAACTGAAAAAGGGTTTTCTATGATGACAAAATGTGGTAAATCTTCAAGTGATACATTTGATAGGTCTTCCATTGGATTTTTGGGACTGCAGCAACTCAGTTTGAATATGGCTACGAAAACATAACACAGCTGATGACACTAGAGTCAAAAAGCATCATACTTCTGAACTGAAATATGATGAGAACAAAATTTCAATCTGGAAATATCTTCTATATAATAAATGCGAAAATGTTTGTGTGTGTCATACTTTTTCAGTTAATGGGTCACAACTCTCTAACTTTTAAACATCACATCTTCTATATAAATAAATGCGAATTTCAGTGTGTCACACCTTTTCGTAGCCCAACATACCATACCATTTTGGAATCAGGTCGACTCCATGAGCAAATTAAAAACATTCGCGGCCGAATCCGGACCCGTAACCTTAAAATTTCGGATTCCCAAGTTTTCATTACTGTGATTGTTTTCGGCAGCTTTTTTACGTGATTAAATTTGGGAATAATCAAAATTAATTACAAAATTCAGCGAATGCCAACCATGAAATAAAAATAATTCATCAATTTCATCGGCAGAACTTTTAAATCTTTTATCGTTGAACTTTTAAAAGCTAAGCCTAAATATTAATGTAAAACTACTCTCTATTAATCACCATAAAGATCCTTCCCTTCCCTTCCACCCCCCATTAGAATGTCTGATAGTCAACTTCTTGAGAGCAACTCTCTGCGTCTGCTCGGTCTCACGTTGACTGCTGACCTGAGATGGAACAAATACATTGAGTCAATTGCTTCGTCCACCGCGAGGAAAGTTGGCTCTCTGTGCCGCGCCAGGAAATTTTTCTCCCCGGAATCGATACTTCAAATATACAAATCAACCATTAACCCTTGCATGGAGTATTGCTGCCATATATTGTCCGGTGCACCTTCTGTTTACCTCGGAGTTCTTGACAAGATCCAGAGGCGGATATGTAATATAATTGGCCCTGATCTGACGTCTCGTCTACAGTCACTCTCTTACAGACGCACCATCGCCTCTCTCTGTCTTTTCTACAAATACTTTCATGGTAATTGTTCCGATGAGCTGCTTTTACTGGTTCCCAGACTCCATGAATTCAAGCGACCTACGAGGCTGGCATCCCGCTCCCACCCTTACACTGTAGAAACTTTTAAATGTAGCCGTCTCTACTACTCCAATAGCTTCATACCTCGCACCTCTCGCCTGTGGAACACCCTTTCCTATTCCAGTTTCCCTGAGAGCTATAATCTCCTACTATTCAAATGTAATGTCAATCGACATCTCCAGTTACCTTGATCTATCCACTATCCCTCTCCTCATACTTTCTTCTATCACTCCTATCTGCTCTCGCTTCAAATCTTCTGCAACCCTTTGCATCCTAGTGGCTTCACGCCTTGCTTGGGGCCTAATGCTTAAAAAAAAATACTTAAATGCAGCGATCAATTTTGAGTTCTGTCGTTTATTGGTGCATATACGGTAGCAGTAAATCTCTGCCAATACAGGACCAGACTGCAATCAAAAGAGCTAAGGTTGCAGCGAGGAAAAGAAAGTTCCGTTCAAATGAAAATCCAGATCAAACAGCAGCCAGGAGGGCTTCCAATGCTGAGAACATGCAAATACTTAGAGACTCTCAAACACCTGGACAAGACGAAGGCCTAATCAAAAGCCCTCCGAAGGAGATAGCTTAAATGACGCCCGAAAGGGCAGCTTTTAAGCTAGTAATAAATAAATGTTTTCTATTAAATTATCAAAATGGTTTAATTCTTTTTGATACTATAAAATGATTTTTTAGTCACAGATTGAATAGGAAATAAACAGAATAGGTTCCTATGATAAATTATAGGGCTAGGGCGTATCTAATCGCTCCCTCCACTCATCAGGAAATACCAGCAATTAGTGTACTCGATACGCAAGGTAAGTGATTACAAATTATAATATAAAAAACGATATTTAACAGAAATTCTGTATATTTTCAAAATAAGCAGTAAACATCTTAAAGGCAGAAAAGATTATTCGATAAAACCTCGTCGGAGGACGTAAATGGTGTCCTTACTGTGGGCTTCTCTGTAGGTCCGCTCAAAATCGCCTGACATTCCTGCTTTTTTCCGTGTTTTTTGTTTTGTTTTGTTTTGTTTCCTCATCAGCGTGTGTGAACTTGTTTAGCGAATCATTCGATCGGTGTACAGCTTATTACATGAAGAATAAATTAGAAATTTGTATGCGTACGAATACTTGTTTCCCACATCATATATATATATATATATATATATATATATATATATATATATATATATATATATATATATATATATATATGAGCTGTGATACAGCGAAACAATCTGTCCGTGGATGACGATATTAGCTCTCGATAAAATAATTTATTCGGTCGAGTACTGTGGGGAGTAAAGAATTTGTAAACAGTAACTATTACTGCTGATAATGCAAGACTCTCCTAGCGACTGACTTCTCTGAGTCAGTGGTGTGTTTAATAAAAAATTTATATGAAAATTATTTTATTCATTAGTTGAAATTAAATAAATTAAAAATTGTATTTCTACGAATACTTGTTTCCTTTATGTGTGTGTGAGTATATATATATATATATATATATATATATATATATATATATATATATATATATATATATATATGTAACCTAGTGAGCCGGTGAGTGTTTTTACCAATAAAATATCGTTTGGATCTATCCTCTTTAGCCAGTAGTACCCTGAAGATCCTTTAGGTGAAACTCTGGTAGGCAGGTTCTGGCTCACTATTTTTTAAAGATTTTGCTCTACTTAGTCTTTTGAGCACTTTTACGTTTTTACTTAATTTACTCTGTCGGTGTTTTTTTCTTTTGACTAGGCATTGCGGTGCTGATGGAATCTGGCACCGCATAGCCTCTAACGACTTTAGCTCTCGTGATTACTGGTGGCTCATTAATAGGGCATTAAATAATATAAAGTTTTTATCCCCCACTTCTTCAATCAACTTGACGTGTTCTCATCCTCTATTGATAAAGTAAAATCTCTTCAAACTCTAATCTTGCTCGTCCGGAGTAGCCCTGCCTAACTTCCCACCTAGAACTGAGATATAACACCTTCCATGTTTTCTGATTCCTTTCAAATCTACATCCACACAATGCGTGTGGACCTGATGGTATCCCTGTAATACTCATTAAGAAGTGTGCTCCCGAACTGGATCTTGTTCTCTCTAAACTGTATAATAAATGCCTTGCTTTCTCCTGCTTTTCTGTCTGCTGGAAGTCATCAGCTGTTGTTCCATTTTTTTAAAAAAAATCTGGTGAGCCGTCCGACCCTTCCAACTATCGGGCAGTTAGATTCTACCTCTTTTTAGGAAACCCCTAGGGACACTAATCAACGCTGAATTAGTTCATCATCTCTCATCACGGGGCCTTTTTTCAGACAATATGGTTTTCGTTTCTCCTAATTAACTGCTGATGTACTGACGATAACTGCGAAAAGATTTTTCAAAAAAGTTGAAGCCTGGTCTGTAGCATTGGATATCTCGAAAGCCGTTGACGGGTCTGGTATTCAGGTCTTCTCTACAAGCTGAAAAGTTATGAACACTTTTTTTAGCTGATCCAGTGTTTCCTATCAAATCGTGAAATTAATGTTATCCTGAACGGCCACTCATCTAGATCATTTCATACTAATGTGGGTACCCCACAAGGCTCCATCCTTGGTTCTACTTCGTTTTTAATTTTCATTAATGACCTTCCCGATGGCATCCACTCTAAAATTGGTATCTACCCTGAGGAAAACCATTTACTCCTGCCTCGATAGTAAAACTGACAAGGTGAAAATGTCAGCCTATGTCCAAAACGAAGGTCGGAAGGTTAACTGGGGCAAAGGATGACTTGTTGATTTTCCAGAACTAAACTTTTCTTTACTAATTATCTGAGCGACTCCTCGCTGCCTTCTATCAGTCTAGCTGATGCTAACCTCTACGAAAGTGACTCATTGCCCCTTCTCGGGCTCACGTTGTCAGCTGATATGAAGTGGAAAGATTATATTGAATCCATTACTAGGTCAACTGCTAATAAATTCGGTTTACTGTGACGAGTGAGACATTTTTTTCTCCAGTATCCATCTTGCGTATCTCTAAGTCGACCTTTCATCCATGCTTTGACTATTACTGCCATATATGGTCCGGTGCCCTTGCTATTTACCTTGAGCTCCTTGGTAATATCCAAAGAAAAATCAGCAATATTATTGGTCCTGATCTGGCGACTCGGCTTCAGTCATTTGCCTCTCTGTGTTTTTATTATAAATACTTTCATGATAATTCTTCGGATAAGCTCTTCGCTATGGTACCTAGACTTTATGAATTTAAGCGCAGTACTAGACTGGCGTCGAGATCTCATCAATTTACAGTTGAGCTGGATATACGTAACTGTAAATTTTAAGCAAAGTTTCATTTCTCGCACTCCTCGCTTGTGGAACTCCCTTCCAGCTCCATGCTTTCCAGCCAATTTTACTCTGAATAAATTTAAATGCAATGTCCATCGCTGTCTACTGTTCTTCTAACTCTTTTCTCTTTCTGCTCGCTTCCTAAGTAAGACAATAAACTGCATCCAAAAGCAAGGCCTCTGATCAGGAGGTTTTGAGGAGCGTGAAACCATCTCTTAATTGCTGGCGTTCGAAGGTCCACCTTTCCACCAGCAAGGTCACTGATCAGGAGATTGGAGGTTTTTAATTGCTTCTGTTCCCAGGTCCACCATGACCTGGAGTGGTAGCACCTGTTAGGGTCCCAGCTATGGGCAAATAGTTAACCCCGAAAATGAGTTAAAAACATTATAAAATTTCGGCAATTTCTCGTCATTATCTGGAACATGACCCAATACAAATGTGAGTACTTCGTATGTCCATTTCACAAAGTGGTTCCTTGCAGAATATAGTGTGACTTTTCGTTTGCTTGAGGTTTGTCAACATTTCTCTGAAAGAAATTATAACCAGAAGAATTTACGTGTCCTCAAAGTACCTTGTCATATTATTTTAAATAATATAGAACTGCATATTTACTGATATTCATTTTTATTTGATTTTGTACATATATATATATATATATATATATATATATATATATATATATATATATATTATATATATATATTGTTGTGGTGTCTTCCCTCTAATGAGGCTATTGTGCACTCTTCCACTTACTTTAAAGTAGTAGGAAACTAAGCCTCGGGGAAATGGTGATATAGACCGTTCATTACTGTCCGCCTCGGCGGAGAGGAACACGGATGAAGCTTTGCCGAAGGGAAAAGTTTCGCGCGGGGAGGTAGACAGGCCCTGAACCCGTTTATACGGGTTTAAAGGGAATATTTTTGGCCGAGACTACGGGCTCGGAGAACCCACGATAAACTCGGCTTAGTGTCAAATACGATCCACGTAGGGGAAGGGGCGTTAAATATAACGGTGAGATGGACTGTTCTCCTAAGGCTGTTCGTAGCTCCTGTTGAACTCTCTGCCTTTGGCAGAGAAGAACTCGTACGATGCTGTGCTGAAAGGCAGAGTTTCGTCTGGGGACGTAGACAGACCCAAACCCGTTTATGCGGGTTCTACGGAGACTTTTTTGCCGAGCCTATGGGCTCGGATGACCCACGTTAAACTTGGCCTTGTGTCACATATATCCCTCGTGGGGGCTTTTAAATATTAACATTGATACAGACTGAACTCTGGTCAACCGACACACACTCCCGTTCTCTTCTGTTGTATTTACTGTACACTATTTATCTTCAACTTGTTTTTTTTTAATTCTTAATCATATACTTCGTCACAACACACGCACACACACACACACACACACACACACATATATATATATATATATATATATATAGTTTTAAGGTGTGCTGTATTTATGGGATAAAGTACTCAACATCAGAGATAGAGCGTATGTAAATATAAATATAAAAGTGTACATTGAAGTCAACACTCATCCTGGACAATTTTTCTGTTACACTCGGTATATCTATACAATGATTTTTCTCATGCGTGCACATATTAAGCGCATCCTTACCCACAGGTGTAAACCTCTCGGGCTGACCACAGACTGTTTCATGCTGGACGCAATCGTCAGACCACCTGACGATTGCGTCCAGCATGAAAAAGCCTGTCGCCTCTGAGTGTTGACTTCAACGTTCACTTTTATATAACAACCCAGGAAGGCCGGTTATTTCATCGTTCAACTGCCACACGACAAAAATTTCCAAATACATAGATCATTACATACAACCGCTAGCTAAGGAAGTAAAATCATACATCAGAGACACAACAGATCTACTGAACAAAATTAATCACATACAAACAGTACCAGAGAAAGCTACTCTAGTGACTATGGACTTAGGTCACTCTATTCAAACATTAAAAACATCGAAGGGCTAACCGCCCTTCAGGAAGCACTTATTAAAAGAAGAAAACAAGACCCCCCCCCCCACAGAAGTCATCATAAAACTCATGGAGCATGTCCTTACATTGAATACTTTCAACTTCAATGGAGCACACTACCTTCAAATAAGAGGTTGTGCCATGGGCACCATAGCAGCTCTTTGAGGAGACCCATATCTATCCAATCATTGGTAGCGACTGCGTATTCTATGCAAGATATATCGTTGATATATTCTTTGTATACACGGGTAGTGATGACAAACTTACCCAATTCCTTATGACCCTAAACACAGTGCACGACTCAATTAAGTTTGACTATGAAAAATCCACAACATCAGTAACATTTTTAGACACCCGCATTTACATAGATGAAAACAAGAAACTACAAACGACACTACACACTAAAATCACCGACACCCACAACTGTCTACACTTTAAGTCTTCCCACCCTAAACACCTCAAAGAGAACCTTCCCTATTCACAAGCACTTAGACTCAGAAAGATATGTTCCAACAATGAAGAATTAAATAAACACATTGAAAATCTGGAGCATCAATTCACAACACGTGGCTATAAACAACACCTAATCAGGGAACAAATAAATAAAGCAATTTCCACACCTAGAGAAGACACCCTAATGTACAAGATTAAAAATAAATCTAGCCGCATCCCTCTAGTAACCACTTTCAACCCCACTCTGCCTCCACTATCGCAAATAATCAAACGTCGCTGGGAAATACTACATCTCAAACCAGACCTAAAAAAACTGTTTAAGGAACCTGGCCTTCTTGCATATCGTAGATCTAAGAACCTAAAAGAAATCATAGGTAGTAACCACATTTCAGGGGACAAGGTAATCCGTAATAAACTAAGAACAAAAACAACAGGATTTCCCAACCATGCAACAACAAAAGAAGTTTATGTTGCAACCATATTGAAAACACGAATTCATTCACGAGCTCAGTCACTAAATCTACTTTCAAAATCTACCACGATTCTAACTGTAGAAGTCATAACATAATTTACCTCCTAGAATGCACACTATGCCAGAAACAATATGTAGGAAAATCTGAATGGCCCTTTCACTACAGAATTAACAATTATCGTAAACGAATTAAGTCAACTCCCCATAAAAAATTATTGCCTGTAGAACAACATTTCCGCCTGGAAAAACACGATTTCAAAACCCATGCCAAATTCACAATAATTGAGAGAATAGAAAAGTTCAGAGCAGATAACATTAGAAAGATTTTAGAGTCGCATGAAAATAAGTGGATATAACGTCTAAAAACAAAATATCCAGCCGGGCTAAATCACAAATTTAACAATATATAGATATAACTCAACAAATAAAAAAACCTACCCACATTTCTCACCCACACAAGACAGACAGGCTTACGGAGATGTGGAGGCCTCACACTTATACACTCACCCACACGAATATACACACTTACACACATCATACGCACTCACTCCCTAATGAGCCAAATGATAACACACACACACAGCAATACACACGCTTACACATATCATACTCACTCACTCCCTAAGAACCAAATAACACACACACAAACACTAAACAGAGACACATCCCATCACCAAGTCCAATAAAACTGTCAAACTGACCAGAGAATTCAGAGCAGCATGTATCTATCCAGCTCTTATCTCAAATAACAACTTTGACCAACACAAGGAATGTTAAAAGATTCATGTTAAAAAAATAAAAAAAACAAATGAAAACTACAGGCAAAAGTTCATTTTCTCCATCAAGACATTCATTTCTGTAGTTTAGTGCTAGCAGCAAGCAGAAATATTTCTCCTCCCGATGATGGCCATTTCGGCCGAAACTAGTCGAGGAATCTAAATGGAATAATAATAAAAAAAACGAAAGAATATTAATCTACAACCCAGTGTGTCTAAAGATTTTAATTTTTTAATTTTTTTTATTGTTCAAAATATATATATATATATATATATATATATATATATATATATATATATATATATAGAGAGAGAGAGAGAGAGAGAGAGATAATCCTTAAAAATCCGTTCGGTTATAATTTATTTCATGAGAAAAAAACAGTATTCCAGGCTCTTGAAGTTTCAACTTGCTCAACAATCATTCTCCGTGGATCAGACGATTATCTTTTGTCTTTGCAGACAGGAATTCGCTGTACACATATGACATGTATCTAATGTCCTCATTGTCAATTCTTCAGATAGAATGACTTGAAACTTTGAGCTCCTTACAAATGGCGTTAATAGACTTCCTTGGATTCTTATTGATATTTTTGTACAAGTGTTGCTCTCCTGATAGTATTTCAACCATTAGCAGGCATTTTATGTTCGACTACGTTTGTAGAATTCCTTCCAGCTCTTTGCGAACTTTGGCAATAAGCGATCGTGCAACTTTTAGAAAGCAAGCAATCTCTAAACCAATACGCTATTCCTTGTAAGGCAAGGATTACAGCGTGACTTTTCATTTGCTTGAGGTTTGTCAACATTTCTCTGAAAAAGATTATAATCAGGACAATTTAGAAAACTGTTAGAGCTATAAGCAGACGTGTCCTCAAAGAAACTGAAAAAACCTGTGCATCTTAACATTTATCGGCTGTTTATCTGTGTACTCTGAATAGAAGACGAGGTTAGGGTGTGAAGTTTATGAGGATGAGTAGAATAGATAACAACTGACTAAGAATGGATCGAAGTGTTTAGGGAAGCACACACGCGGGAGACTGTACCACAAAATGGCATTACTTGGAAAAAAGCTCCCCGGCTTACTTTGGAACAAGTAAGGAATGAGAATGGTTGAATTCTGTGAAACTCGATTTGTGTTTGTCGTAGTTCTAAACTGGTTGATCTAAAATTTTCTTTTATGACGTCACAGAGTTGATCTCGATTTCCCACTAAATCGCCACAAGAATCCAGGTACAAGATTGACCTGAGATGATCACGAGCTAAAAGTGGAATCATGATTCATCCATTGTCAGTGGTGACCCCGAGAGGTTTACACCTGTGGGTAAGGATGCGCTTAATATGTGCACGCATGAGAAAAATCATTGGATAGATATACCGAGTGTAACAGTAAAATTGTCCAATTGTTAGATTAAGCTCCGAGATGTTGTATCTTAGAAATGATTAAAGATATCTTACTGGAAGTCTCCGAGTGTTTATAATACTATTGGATTCTAGTTTCGGCAATAAGAATGTATAATTACTCTCCAATCTTAACAGAAGAATCGTGATGGAATCAACCATAAACGAAAATGACATGCTCATCATTAATTAATCGTAGCTAAGGATCAGAAGCTAATGAAGTATTTAAATAACACACACACACACACACATGCACACACACACATACACACACACACACACACATATATATATATATATATATATATATATATATATATATATATAATTATTTATTTAAAAATATGATCCCAGTTTTGTATCGAGCACTATTTTTAAAAATAGTAACAAAAATACTAAAGAACTTTGGATTATTTACCTAACATGTTCTTTCCTATTTTCTAAATATTTTTACACACACACACACACGCACACACACACACACACACACACATATATATATATATATATATATATATATATATATATATATATATATATTATTCTAATATATATATATATATATATATTATTCATTTTCCATCTTAATTAAGATGATCTTCGCCTTCACTAACCTTCTGTCGTGGAGTAACAAAGTGCTTCACAGGTTTCACGTACGATATCACTTTCAATTTTTTTTCACTGCTTCTTGGGCTGTCATAGCTGAAACTCCTCTCTCACGTGCCAAACATCTTATGAATTTAGTTGGATCTTCCCTAATTGTTCTCTTTAGCTCGATTCTCACTATGGTCGATTTGTCAGGTAGATTCCCTGATGTTATTGAACCCAGCGTACGAAACCTTTGGAAAGGTGAGAAAGGTGAAAAGCCAGAAAACCATACTACGGATAGATCCAAGCTTTGTGAGTGAAATTGGGTAGACGGAACCCTTGGAGACCCTCGATAGCTGTGCTAGCACGAAGTCACAAATTATCGTGGACGAGGGTTTGATCGTGCAGGCTTTGTTTAAATTGTTGATCAAGCTAGATAACAGATTCTTTCCCAGAAACTATGACTAAGGTCTGCTCAGTATTATTCAGTATAAACCACAAGTGGGCCCTGTGGATGTCCACTTTTTAAACCGGGACCTTCACAATAACAACACACTTAAGGAAAAATACGGCTTCAAAACAAAAAAATGCCCCCCACAACAAAAAGAATTAGACGATTTCGAGAAAGACTTAACTGACCTAGTTAGAAACATAAAATTCCACAAAAAACAAGATGCATTTAAAAAAAAACTAAAAGCAGATATAACTAAAATAAACAATTCAGCAAGTGTATTTATCGCTGCTGACAAAACGAGAAATTTATACAAAGTAAGCCCTCCTACACACAATAAATTACTCAAGAACAACATAACCAAAACATACAAAAAGGCACTCCAAGCAACAGAACACGATATCAATAAAGAAGCTAAAACAATCGCCCAAAAATTAGACCTAGATGACCGAATAAGTTGTATTAGCAAGGCACGAGCCTTTATCACACTAAAAGACCATAAAGAAAATTTCAAAACCAATCCTGCATGTAGACTCATAAACCCAGCCAAAAGCGATCTAGGTAAAATAAGTAAAACAATACTAGAAAGAATTAATTCTGAACTTAGGAAGAAATTAGGAGTAAACCAGTGGAAAAATACGAAAACAACTATTGACTGGTTCCACAGCATAAATAACAAACAAAATTGCCAATTCCTACTATTAGACATAAAAGAATTTTACCCATCCATAACAGAACGTATGCTAGATAAGGCCATCAACTTAGCTCAGGAACAAATAAAAATAAAACCAAGCGAAATCAACATCATTAAGCACTCCCGTAAATCATTATTATTCCACAATGAAGAAGCATGGATAAAGAAAGATGGGATATTTGACACTACAATGGGAAGCTTTGGCGGTGCAGGGCATGCGAAATCAGAGGCATTTACTTACTACACGAACTGAGCAAAATAATAGATAGAAATGACACAGGACTCTACAGGGACGACGGTCTCATAATCTTAAGAAACTGTAACAAACAAAACACAGACAAAACTAGAAAAGCAATAATAAAGATTTTTAAAAATAACGGATTCGACATAGATATAAAAACTAACCTAAACGAAGTAGATTTTCTAGATGTTACCTTCAACCTAAGAGAAGGCACATATAAACCATATAGAAAACCTAATGACAAACCACTCTACATACACACATCTTCCAACCATCCGCCTTCTATAATCAAACAGATACCAAAATCGATTAACCGCAGGCTCTCCGACAATTCCTCCAATGAATCCCTATTTAACAAAGCTAAGAAAGACTATGAAACGGCCCTAAAAGATAGCGGATTCCCAGCAATACTCACATACTCACCGCAGAATACAAAAAAGGCCAACAGAAGAAATATCATATGGTTCAACCCACCGTACAGCAAGAACGTAAAAACAAACGTAAGAAAAATATTCTTCAAACTCTTACACAAACACTTCCCAGAATCAAGCACCTTACACAAGATATTCAACAAAATCACAGTAAAAATCAGCTACAGCTGCACCGAGAACATGACACAAATAATAAAAAAGCACAATAGGAAAATTATCAACAAACCACACGAACAAATTAAACCTACGTGCAACTGCAGAATAAAGAACGAATGTCCCTTAAACGGAAATTGTTTACAAAACAACGTAATATACCAAGCCACGATAAAATCACCAGATAATGAAGAAAAAGTATACATAGGAGTAACTGAAGGACCCTGGAAACAAAGAAATTATACACACAAAACATCTTTCACAAATAGTAAATATGCGAACAGTACAATGCTTTCTAAGTATATCTGGGAAATTAAAAACAAAACGCACATCACACCAAAAATACTATGTTACTTAAAAATCGAAAACCGAAAAGAGAAAATATACAAGTAAAATTAATTGACCTAAATTTAGTAAATAAGTAAACAAACCAATCCCAAATAAAGGTAATCAATTAAAAACTGTTCCCGCCAAAATAATAGTTAGAATAAACTACAGCAATCAACCCCAAAATTGAACAAATAGCTTTAATTAAATTCTCACACCAAAACAAAACTGTTAAATAAGTGATATAAACAAATTTTTACTACGTTAATAAATAAATAAATAAATAAAATAAGAAGCAAAAAATAAAAACAAGCAATATAATTTGACCCAAATAAATAAACAATCGACTTCCGGTAAAATAACCGCCATAATAGAATACCCACAATGCACCACTAACCCGTATATATATAAATAGCTGAGAAAAATAACATCATATTGCATATAGCATGAAACAGACTGTCGCCTCTGAGTGTTGACTTCTATGTTCACTTTTATATTTACACACGCTCTATTTCTGATATTGAGCACTTTATTCCATAAATATAGCACACCTTAAGACTATATTTCTTTATATATATATATATATATATATATATATATATATATATTGCGTGTTTATCTAAATATGTCTACGTGTTAGAGTATTATAATCCGATTGTGTATGTATTTTGCAAGATTCCATCCTCCCCTGCCCATATCATCACTTCAAATGTTTTCTAAGCCGTAATGAAGCTTAGAGCAACTTTAACGTTTATTCTAACTGAATTTTGGGCCTTTCAATAAAAACAAAACATATCTATTTTCCCTCAGTTTCTTCTTTTAAATAATTTTTTAAACTTAATACAGATTAAATTTGAAATATATACATATATATGTTTCATTAAATAATATAGACAAGTTTTGTCTATTTATTTTAAGTAAGTTCCTTTCATATTGTCTGATAAGCTTAATAACATTATCATTGAAAGATGAAAGA
>OZ010600.1:7029973-7107473 GCA_963932145.1 Acanthosepion lycidas
AATCGTTATCTTTTGTCTTCTTAATTCCCGTTCTCTTATTGTTCTCTCTCTGTTTTTTTTGTTTTTTTTGTTTTTTTTTTCTCATATTCTCTCATACTCATTAGCTCCTTGCGTCTTAGTGGTTTTATTGCTTTGCTTGGGGTGAAAAGATTTATATGAAATAATCTATGTTTCCTGTGTTTACAAGAAAAATTATATACAGGGTGTCCATAAAGTTCGTGTGCACTTTAAAAAATTATAATTTTATTTGTATTTGCGATAGAAATAACCTGTAAAAAATGTTATAAAGTTTAATGTACCTAGTTTTAAGTATAGCTAAAATAACTAATGTGATTTCAGGCATTACTGTAAATCAGTTGGCAAATGTTTTCCACGAACTGCAAAATCGTATTACCCTTTGTATTGCTAATGATGGAGGACATGTGGAAACTTAAATAAAATTTCAATAAAACCTTAAAAAATATAGATTTACTTCTTTCTAATTCTTATTACAAATTATTTCTATCGGAAATCCAATAAAGTTATAATTTTTTTAAAGTGCACACGGACTTTATGGACACCCTGTATTATAAAGTTGCCTAACAAAAAAAGTTCTGTTAAACCAAAGAAATGAATTAACGGTTTTATGCAGGCACTGTCTATCTTTTACCTTAAAATATGGATTTAAAAAATTCATGAATAATTACGTTTTACAAGTATATAGGCATTATTTCACTAGTATGTAATGGTCCACTCAATGCGGGTATTTTATTTATTTGATTTATTCAGCTTTAATATTGTTATATTTTGCCGTCTATTCTTTGTAATTAGCATCGTAAATATTTGTTCCGCATTTTTAATTTTATCTATTGGTCCCTTTAAGAAGCTTCCGGAATATTTTTTTTTTTTTTAGATTTTGTTTCTGATAACGTTATGTCTGATTAATCTCCCCTTCCCACCACTTCAACAAATCAAAACATCATACTTAGCTACATACATAATACATTTGACGCTGACATGTTTGCTACAATCGTTAGGAGGAATGTCTGGGAGTTAGTTTATCGTGACATGAATAAATAAACCAACCACCCCACTCTCTTTAAACTCACTGAGGTGACAGTGTGTATCCGATTTCTATTTTGTCTCAGATTAGGTTATTTGCAGTGGTTTGCAGTAATATGAATCTATTTTCGGGGTGTATGATGAAATTTGTTTGGCCTTGAAAAATATTGCGTCATCCGTGATTGCATAAGATTTTTATCCCACTCAGACACTATTGCCTCGACTGTCGATTAGTTGTCCTACGCCAATGCCTGCGATGGACGTTACTCCAAGGAAGTGTACGAAATCTGTAACGCTACACGAACACACTGGCAAGCCTTACCAGTGAGCATATCAAAGTATTATAGACTGGCCCGGAAACTCTCTTGATTTAAATCCAATCGAGAATCTGTGGTCAGTCTGCAAGGAAAGAGTTTGTGGAATGGACATACGAAGTACTGACATGTGCACTGGGGCTTGTTTCATGGCGAAAATACGAGAAAAGAGTAAACAATAATGGCATTATTCGTTTTGTGTCGATTAATTTGCACAAGAGTGTATATCTGTCAAAGAAATTAACTAATGCTCCCAGGAAAATGACTCATAGAGATAATGGCGTGAAAGAAACAAGGCAGAAAACTATTCTGTGACTGGCTATATCCTTCTGCTGTAAGATTTGAGCCCTTAGCAAATTTCTGGACATCTGTGAATCGCAGCAGAAGAAGGCTTAAAATGATTAGGATATAAAAGCGTTCTCTGAAATTCTGGCACGGGGTGTTATCTTGTGGACTATTCTCCTCATCTTTGTTGTGTTGATAACAACAACAAAGATGAAGATGTTAGTCAGCTTGTGAAGAATGTAAATGCTGTCTCATTTGTTCCAATCTGTCCCTTCTTTTTCTTGCATAATTTTTGGATATTGATTTCTGGCTGCGATCTGGAAGATTCCTAGAGGTTTTTGGAGATGTGCCAACTAAAAATGGCAGCCAGCTATTCATTAGAAACATTCAGTCTCATCAGGAAATGCAAGATGAGGGTCATAAGAGAGACGAGACTGTCCAGAAAGACAAAGAAGAGAAAAAATAAAAGTTGAAAAAAAAAACATAGAGAGCGAGAGAGAGAGAGAGGGGGGAATCTGAAGGTGCGAAAATAAATCATCTTTGTGAAAAAAAGATTCTACATCTATCTCTTTCTCCCCTATCTTTCTCTCCCTCTCTTTCTCTCCCTCTCTTTCTCTCACTTTCGCTCAGTTTCTCTCCTTCTCTCCCTCTACCGCTTTTCTCTCTCATCTCTCTTTCACTTCCTCTCTTTTTCTCCCACTCTCTTTCTCCCTCTGTCACTTTCTTTCCCTCTCCCTCTTCTTCCTATCCCTCTATCTCTTTCACTCCCTCTCTTTCTATCCACTCTCGCTTTCTCCCCATCTCTTTTCTCTGTCTTTTTTCTCTCTCCCTCTTTATTTCTCCCTCTCGCTTTCTCTCTCTCTCTTTTGTTCACACTTCCTCTCTTGCTCTCCCTCTTATCCCTTTCTCTTTCGTTCACACCTTCTCTTCCTCTCTTTCTCTCCCCCTCACTTCTCTACCTTTTCCCACCTCTCTCTCTCTCTTTTACTCACATTCTCTCCTCTCTCACTTTCTCTATTTCTACCTCTTTCTCTCCCCTCTCTCCTTATCCCCCTCTCGTTTTCTCTCCCTTTTTCGCTCCCTGTTTATCTCTTTCTCTCTCTCTCGCTCACACTTTCTCTCTCTCTCGCCTGTCCCTCTTTTCTCTCTCTTTCGGCCACACTTTCTCTCCCTCTCTCTCTCTTTCTCTCCCTTCTCACTTTCTCGACCTCTCCCTCTTTCTCTCACTTCTCTCTTTCTCTCTCTATTTCGCTCCATCTCTTTCTCTTTCGCACACACTTTCTCTCTCTTTTTTCTTTCTTTATCTCTAAGTATTTTCTCTTTGTTTCCATCCCTTCATAAGCACAATGCTGATAAAGAATAAATTGTTTTCTTATGATTTCTTTCTTTCTTTCTTTTTTCTTTCTTTCTTTGCTTTTTCTTTTCCCTATCACTTTTTTCTTTTTCTTCATTTCTTCCTTCATTCTTTCTTTCCTTCTTTCTTTCTTTCTTTCTTTCTTTCTTTCCTTTATTTCTTTTTGTGGTGAATTTTCTTTTTTCTTTGCGCTATCAGAGAACTCATTAATTCATATATGAATCTCTGATTCTATTACATAGGTTTCTTACATTCTTCAATGAAAGCAAGGAATCAATAATTTGCGTGCAGGTTTTTCCTTTATTTCTTTTAAGAGAGAAAAGTAGATTCGTAGAGTATATATATATATATATATATATATATATATATATATATATATATATATATATATATATATATATATATTGTGTGTGTGTGTGTGCGCGTGTGTGCGTGCGTGCGTGTGGAGAGAGAGGAAGGGGGAGGAAGAGATACAATAAAAAGAGAGAATGAGAGACCAAAAGACAGACAAAGAGAAAAGGCACTAGACATCCTACTTGAAAAAGACACAGATACGCACACATACACACACACAAAGACAGACACACACACACACACACATATAGACATACATATATATATAGAGAGAGAGAGAGAGAAAGAGAGAGAGGGGGAGAAGATATATGCATAAATACATTGATATGATTGTCCACTCATCGCTATAAATCAATCGTCTTTCAGATAGATGGATAGATATGAATAGAATAAAATAGATATGAACAGAGATAGATAGATAGATAGATAGATAGATAGATAGATAGATAGATAGATAGATAGATAGATAGATAAAAACAGAGTGAGATAGATAAATCTGAATAGAATAAGATAGATATGAATAGAATGAGATAGATAGATAGATAGATAGATAGATAGATAGATAGATAGATAAAAACAGAGTGAGATAGATAAATCTGAATAGAATAAGATAGATATGAATAGAATGAGATAGATAGATAGATAGATAGATAGATAGATAGATAGATAGATAGATATGAACAGACTGAGATAAATAAATAGTTAGATGTAAACTGAAGGAGTTCTCTCTACTTCTCTTTCGGCCATTTTCTCTACTATTTCAATTGTATAATGTCAATAACTAATGACGAATGAAGCATTATTTTCCTCGTATACCCCCCTCTTTCCTTTTACTCCCCTTTTTTTTTTTTCTTTTTTTTACTCACATAAATTCCATTACGGTCTCTTTGTCTCACTCCTCTATCCCGCTTTTTCTTTTTATTTCCTTTGTTTTCTCCTTTTCTTCCTCTCTCTTTCCTTCCTCCTGTCCCTGCCAATTTCGTTTATTTTTGTTTTTCAGTCTCACCTAACAAAAAAAGAAAAGAATGAGGCATATTTAAATTTATTCACACGCTTTCTACCGCAAATTTGCAGTGTGCGCATGCGTGAAATTTTGTCTGCAGCAATATCAAATAAATCTCTATGACAGCAAATGTCTCTTCATTTATTTGTATGCGTGGATGACTAAATTAAAACAATTATAAAATATAGATCTATTCACATGTACCATATAATATATATATATATATATATATATATATATATATATATATATATATATATATATATATATATATATATATATATATATATAAAGGAAGTTAAAATATACATTAATGTTTAATAGTATTACTACGCGTACTTAGAATAATCTCTGTTCATATGCCTATAAGTTTGCACACACATCCATCTATTAAAGCATTTACATACAATATAGATTAACGGCCTTACTGAATAATATATTACATTAGTCCTGCTTTCCTGCTTCGTCTTGTCTGATCTCGTCTCGTCTCGTCTCGTCTCGTCTTGTCTCGTCTGGCTTCAAGCAGCAGCAGCAGCATCTACAATGGCGGCTCTAGCGACCAGCTGATACCTTCTTTATTGAATCGTAAAGATTTATTTCGCGAAATCTCTCTCAGACAAAAATAACTTTATCATTTTTCCCCGTCTTATAGAAATCTATTTATATTTGTAAATGTTGCCAAAACATATCTCTCCCAAATTTACTTTTTACGTGTCTCGTTTCCTTTTCGCAAATTTTTGAAAAACAAACAAAACAAAAAAACAATTAAAAAAAATAGTCAGATATTTTTTGGTTGCCTTCATATTAATTCGTCTGGGGATGTAACTGTCAACATCACTGAAATAGTATCGGCTAAATGAATTTGGACTCTGGCTGGGAAAGTATATATCCAGATGAAAGGTTTTGCTATTGGCATGTCACAATGATTGTTAAAGAAAGTAGAAAACGAATGTGTACTTTGGGAAATCACTCATCTTACCTGACAAAAAACTATTATACCTTTCATAAAACCTTAGCAAGAGTTATTTATATTAAGTATATTGGAGCAGCCAAATTTATATGACATATGATCACATCACGTTGAAACACTAGTTACCATATGAACACCGAAGTTAAGCAACGTCGAACCTGGTCAGTACCAAGATGGACGACCGTTTCGGAATACCGGATACTGTAAGCTTGGATGTGCGGGTCATGTAAATTATAATGGCTCGAAACTGTTAATTGGAGAGCTGAGTTCCAGCAGCCGTTCGGTTCGGTACATTCACTTACGTGCAAATATCCTTGGGAAAGGTATGAGTCTACCTCTTCTCTCCTCCTATCTATGGGTTAATTAGTATCACTACACCATTATTATGCACCCCCTAAAAAGTTCTTACAATACTAAAATGATGTCTGGCTTTAAATAACATGCAGCCAATAGATAAGCCGTAAATACCTATTTCAATCGAACATTAAACAACTTCTATATATTTCTTAGCGCGTTCAAAATCACCGAATGGTCATTTTGCGTTTAAATGGATCCTCTGTGTTTTTGTAAACAATTCTTGGACTTTGACAAAGGTTTTAATATCTGATGCGATTTTCAAGTACCTCCCTTTTTTCTTTTTTTTTTTTTTTGTTTAATTCAACAGCTCCACCCCACCCCCACCCTGGATTCCTTTCAAGTATTTTCGTTCTGCGGATCTAGCCATTACTCCATACTTTTCTTCTTTTACAGATATTATCCCATTATGATAACCTAACTGTTAGAACTGCTAGGTAACCACGACATTTTGGGGAAGGATATTAATATAATCCAGAAGCTATACTGACAATAAACCGCCTACCTACGAATAGAAAACTACTTTAGTTTATGTGCAAAAATCCAAAGCAGTGTAAGACAAGGGTATTTCTTCTCACCAGACCTATTCAAACAGTACAGCAAGGCTATTCTCAGAGAATTAAAAGGTCCGACCAAGAGACATTAATGGTGGTCATAACCGTAACAACATTGGATATGCAGATGACACAGTGCTGATGGCAAACACAGAAAAGAAACTACAAGAACTCCTACAGAAAGCAGCGAAGTAAACCGAAATGAAAGAACGAAACATCAATTGCAAGAAGACAAAATGCAAGGTTGTTCCTGTTGAATATCGGTTAAGGAAAGACCTTTGGTCTTACTTCCGCTGCATCTGTTTTTTCAGCGGATATCGAAACTGGTGATGGAATAAACAGGAAATGCATCTGGTGGCTAAAATAATCAGGACGCACAAGTGTCCTGAGCCTTGAATAAACAAGGCGCACAGGTATCCCGGATAGAAGGAAATGCGTGCTTGGGTAGGTGTCCAATACCGATTCTTGATCTGGAAAGAGAGGCTGGCTAGAGGTTCACTGAAGATTTGTCTCCTTCAATTACTATGTGCGTATTCATAACTTTTGTGACTCTCTTTTACTCTACCCATTCTCCGCCACTCGAACAAATTAAGGCATATTTATATATGAGTTCGTCGCCTCATTTGAGCTCAGCAGTAATATACTACATTAGCAAGCGGGGCAGCCCAACATGCAAATTACAAATTGGAGACACCGAAAAAAAAATTGCAACAATTTAAATATCTTGGAAGCGTTTGAACAGAGAACGGGAAGTGCGACACTGAAATTCGAAGGCAAATTAGGATAGCGAAAACTGACTTCCAAAAACTAAGCAAGCTATTACGTAACAGAACAACTTCATTAGAAACAAAGAAAAGAGTACTGAACTGTTATGTAATATCAAGTCTCGTATACTGGTCTGGCCTTGTTATGGCCAGAAATAAAGACACAAGAGAGTAATTGAGTTAAGCAAATATATTAAGAGAAACATTAATACAAACGAGAGAGTTACAGCAAGAATGTTCGGTCGGACTGTCAGAGCTGACTGGTGGAAACTCAATCCAAAAGGCAGTACCTGCTCCTATTCATAGCTGGGATAGTCCATGCGTGCGTGGGTAAATTATCATAACATATATGGCAGTGAATGATAGGCAATCTCCTCAAAGATGAAGAACAGACTTGAAGCAACGTAAATGCGTTTCTACAGAAGGATGCTGAGAATACAATGGAACGAACTTGTGATCAACAACGAAGTTCTACAAACAATGGAAACAAAAACTAAACTCATACTTAACATCAGGAAGAGATGGTTGAAATGTCTAGGGCATATAACGAAGAAAGAGGGCTGGGAAAATATGTTACTCACATGACAACTTGAAGGTAAGAGAGAGGAAAACAGCGCATAAGGTACCAGGCGAGCTCGACTGAATGGACGGTGAATTTCAAATTCGCTTGAGGAGGAAATGGAAGCAATATCTTTAATTTAATTGCAAAATTAAATTCGAAGCTTTTAGCTTCCATTTTTGAAACATGGTTAGAGCTGTCTAGCGAAAAAAATTATTTTAAATCAGTTAATATATATATATATATATATATATATATATATATATATATATATATATATTGAATAAAAACAAACCACTTTAAGGTTCCATGTAATAAGTTATTTCACCACAACCCCTTTAACAGGGCTATGGATCATCAGACTTTACTTCCAAAGGTTGAAATGAAAAATGAAAAGAAATTCACACGTTTTTGATGGACCTCATCAAGCATATGGAAAATTAACGAAGTGGGGAAGTAAGGTGGGTGAGATGATAAGATATGAGTGGGTTAGGTGTATCATTTCAATTCCTTATTCTTAAACACCCCCCTTGTCTGTCGGCTAGACGTTGTTTAAGTCCAACGCGTCTCTAGATATAGATGGATAAGGGGTGAGACCGACATTAAAGGAAGAAGCTACAGCAACCCTAATAAATTACATTCCACGAGGACAGGTTTCATTCAAACTCTTAGACGCTGTTAATTCGCGTTACTTTAACGGGCATATTTGGGAGGTTAAGGTTTGATGTAAATCTAAATGTCTAAACAGTCTACGAAGAATTTAATCTGAAGTTCATTGGAGTTTTGGGTATTTTCTATGAAACAGTCGATTAGAGAAACTCATAGACAGTACATTGAAAGAGTAATCCATTTTATATTTAGTAATTTTTTTTTATAAAAAAACTTTTGTCTTATTGGTTGTTAAGTTGACATGTATTCGTTTGATTTTTGTTCATTAAATCAACTCGTGGTTGTTTTTAGGTACCCAATTATCAACGGTTATTCCAATTTAAATAATTTTATCATCAACAATGGGGTAGTATATTTCAATTTGAATTAAATTACCAATTTAAACTTTACCTCCGTGCTATCCAAAACTCACTTCCAATTGGAGAGTATTAGAGGAGAGATTTGTATAAAATGTCACTAGGAGAAAATTAGGTCCTTCTTTTACAATCTTTTATATATCCATACTCATATACACTTCTACACATGTCCTAAACCCCTATCTATATCCACATACCTATATCTCACTATATACCTATGAGTTCTTATCTACACCTGCACACACATCCACACCAAAAACTATATGTATATTCCCGTATTTACACATATATACCTGCAGAGAAACACATACCCACATATCTACATACATATCTCTACATGCACTTATACTTACGTATATACATATATACACATAAATTCACCCGCATATCCATATACATCCATGTACATACGCACATATACACTTACACACATATATATGTATACACATATACACATACACACACACATATATATATCTATGTATACATAGATACATACATGCATATACCTACACACACATACATGCATATACATACATAATATGCAGCATATCTACATACACATATGCGTTAATCTTCACGTACACATATATACAAATGTACACGTCTCTATCTTCATGTCCACCCATACACCCACTTATGCCTGCATTCGAAGACTATATCAGTATTTAATCACATTATGGATACCCAAATCGTATAATTATTCATATTTTTACACATATATCATCTTCTCTCTCATATCTATGGTAAAACATATAGGTACCCATCTACACCTCCACACTCACATAAAAAAAAAACAAAAAAAAACCCTGGGATGGCTCTTTTTCCATATAAAAACATATACATGTACATATCAACAGGTGCATCAGTGTTCAAGTACATTACCATAGTTGTATACATAGAGTCATGTGTTGGCGCTCATGCGTGCATAGTAATATTTCTAAAAACAAAGGGAACAAAAATCACTCAATACTGTTCTTTCTATATAGTTATTTCTCAATGTATTTGCTTAGGTTTAGGTTGTTTTTGTGCCGGCATTTGAAGACTAGTTCATTGTGTCTATTTAGTAATATGTCTGGATCTTTATGTTTGATTATGAAGATTTTCTCCTTTATGCATAAGTTGCATCTGTCTCTGAAGTTTTTTTGAGTTCTGGCTCTTGATATTATTTTCCACTTATTTGTGGGGTTAGGTCACTCTCCAACAAACCCCAATAATGTTTTGATAGTGCCGTTTGGTTCTTTTTACAATTATTTTTGAAGGACTAGCGATGGTTGTATAGTCGGTTTTTCCAATTTCCCGCCGATATTCCAAAGTATATCTTTTTCTCCTCAACTTTTTCTTTGGGGAAAATTGTTGCTTCATATATTGTGTTCTCTGCCATGCATATTCCTTCAACTGGGCACTCTGATCCTGTCCTGCAGTTGCATGTTGGTTTTTCCATTCGGGTTGTATCCTGATTTTGTCTTAGATTATCATGAAGGTCTCTCAAGATTTTACTATTGTGTGAGCTAATAATTCTTTCCATATTATCCATGCAAGAATAGCTAATCTTTAGATTCATCTTGTTGAATATCTTTTTTAGAGATGCATTTTTGCTAAAGTGTTTTTCTATCAGTTTTATGAAGTGTTTACCAATATTAATATTGGAGAGGTTACAAAAAGGTGGGTTGAACCATATAATTTTCCTTTTCCTATTTTTGGGTTTAGTGGGTTTTTTTTTATTTACTGAATTATTTAGTGTCTGTTTAAAGTTACTTTTTAATAGGGCTTTATTGTATTCCGATTTATTCTGGTTAAAAATGGTTTTACTGGAGGAGAGTTTATTTATTCTTGCATTTACTGTATTTGGAATTTGTTTAATTATTGATTTTGGGTGATTGGAGTGGATACTTATATATATGGGTGATTGGTTTTCCTTTTGGAAGGGTTTATAAGTGTTATTGTTCGGATTAAATGTAACGTCTAGGAAGTTTACTATTTTTAAGTTGGAAGAAATTTCGATTTTAAACCCTAGAAATTTGAAGGCCCTAATTATTTTCTTTTGTAGTTGGGATGTTGACGGACCATTGGTATCAGGTACAGCAACTAACCCGTCATCTCTGTATAGTCCTATATTTTGAGGGTCAAGGAATCCACTTAGGATATCTAAAATGTATATACCTATTAAGTCAGCTATTTGAGCTGAATCAAATGCTCCCATTGGGACATCGAAGTTGTCTCTGTCTTTTTTAATCCAAGTAGTGTTGTTAAGTTTTAGTATGGACTGTCTAGAGTTCATTGTGATTTTTATTTCTTCGTCAGTAATGTCAGTGTGGTTTTTGGCAAAACTTAAGCTATTTTCTAATAATTCTTTAGAGATTCAGGGGTAGAAGTCGATAATATCAAGCTGTATGAAAGTAGTTTTATTTTTATGCTTTATTTTTTGGAACCAGTTAAGTTCTTCGTAGACTGTTTAGACAGTTATTAGTTGTTAAGTTGACATCTATTCGTTTGATTTTTGTTCATTAAATCAACTCGTGGTTGTTTTTAGGTACCCAATTATCAACGGTTATTCCAATTAACGCATATGTGTATGTCGATATGCTGCATATTATGTATGTATATACATGTATGTGTGCGTTGGTATGTGTATGTATGTATGTATGTATACATATATATGTGTGTGTGTATGTGTGTATATGTGTATACATATATATGTGTGTAAGTGTATATGTGCGTATGTATATGGATATGCGGGTGAATTTATGTGTATATATGTATATACGTAAGTATAAGTGCATGTAGAGATATGTATGTAGATATGTGGGTATGTGTTTCTCTGCAGGTATATATGTGTAAATACGGGAATATACATATAGTTTTTGGTGTGGATGTGTGTGCAGGTGTAGATAAGAACTCATAGGTATATAGTGAGATATAGGTATGTGGATATAGATAGGGGTTTAGGACATGTGTAGAAGTGTATATGAGTATGGATATATAAAAGATTGTAAAAGAAGGACCTAATTTTCTCCTAGTGACATTTTATACAAATCTCTCCTCTAATATTCTCCAATTGGAAGTGAGTTTTGGATAGCACGGAGGTAAAGTTTAAATTGGTAATTTAATTCAAATTGAAATATACTACCCCATTGTTTATGATAAAATTATTTAAATTTAAATAACCGTTGATAATTGGGTACCTAAAAACAACCACGAGTTGATTTAATGAACAAAAATCAGACGAATAGATGTCAACTTAACAACCAATAAGACAAAAGTTTTTTATAAAAAAAGATTACTAAATATAAAATGGATTACTCTTTCAATGTACTGTCTATGAGTTTCTCTAATCGACTGTTTCATAGAAAATACCCAAAACTCCAACGAACTTCAGATTAAATTCTTCGTAGACTGTTTAGACATTTAGATTTACATCAAACCTTAACCTCCCAAATATGCCCGTTAAAGTAACGCGAATTAACAGCGTCTAAGAGTTTGAATGAAACCTGTCCTCGTGGAATGTAATTTATTAGGGTTGCTGTAGATTCTTCCTTTAATGTCGGTCTCATCCCTTACCCATCTATATCTAGAGACGCGTTGGGCTTAAACAACGTCTAGCCGACAGAAAGGTGGGGGGTTAAGAATAAGGAATTGAAATGATACACCTAACCCACTCATATCTTATCATCTCTCCCACCTTACTTCCCCACTTCGTTAATTTTACATATGCTTGATGAGGTCCATCAAAAACGTGTGAATTTCTTTTCATTTTTCATTTCAACCTTTGAAAGTAAAGTCTGATGATCCATAGCCCTGTTAAAGGGGTTGTGGTGAAATAACTTATTACATGGAACCTTAAAGTGGTCTGTTTTTATTCAAACATATCTGCTCTGAATCTTACATTGAGCTCTCTGGATATCATCCTCCTTGGGTCTACCCATGCGGATTACCTAGTTTTGCATAATATATATATATATATATATATATATATATATATATATATATATATATATATATATATATATATTCTTTTTATAGATACAAATCTTTAAGTAAATGCTTTGTTTATAATAAACAGTATTAAACAACATTTACCGACCTGAATATAAACAGAGCATTTACTTAAATATTTGCATCTATAAAAAGAATGTGTAAACATAAAAAATGTCTTAAAATAATTGTCGGACTTTGTCCATTTCATATATATATATGTGTGTGTGTGTGTGTGTGTGTGTGTGTGTGTGTGTACGCTACGTGTAACAGAAAAATTGTCTAAATCATGTAACAGCAAAAAAATTTTAGATTAAGCTCTGAATCGTTTTATCTTAGAAATGATTAAAAGTATCTTACCGAAATTATCCAAGGATTTTATAACACCATTGGTCTCTACTTTGGGTAATAAGAATGGATAATTACTCTTCAACATTGAGAGAAATATCGTGATGAAACTGAAAATATTCGAAAATGACATGTTCTTCATTAATTAATCATAGCTAAGGATCGGAAGCTCATGAAGGATTGAAATTAAGTTCATATATATATATATATATTATTCCAGGGTCATTTTCCAACATATTCAAAATGATCTTCGCCCTCTCTAACCTTCTAACGTTCTGTCCTAGCGTAACAATTTTTCTCACACGTTTCATGTTCGATTTCATTTTCAAGTCTTTTTTCACTGCTCTTTGGACTGTCATGGTTGAAACTCCTCTCTCACGTGCCAAACGTCTTATGGATTGAATTGGATCTTTTCTAATTGATCTTTTTAGCTCAAAGTTGAAATGATGATCATTCTTTCTGTTGCGAAGTCCTGATCCAGTTTTCTCTCTGTTGTTCCCTTTTTTAAACTTATTCATCGTTCTCTTGATGGTTCTTGTATGGACTTTGAAGATGGAAGCCAGAGTATGAATGTTGATATCATTACTGAAGGGGAGAGTATTTAAGCAGCATATCTTCATTCAAACTTATTTCATTGAATGATATAGACTTATTATGTTTTTTTTTATTTTTATACTGAATCTTTCTAGTTCTTTAATCAGTTCTCTAATGTTAAGATGAAATTCATCAAGGAAGACGCTGTAGTTTTTTGCTTACCCAAGTAATTTCAATCTCACCCGAGATCATCCTCTGAGGTAAATTACAAAGACAAACTTATTGTAACTCTGATAAAATCTGCTATAATTGTTTTAAGAATTTAAATTTATCCGTTGTAGCTATGGAATTTTTATAAAACAAATGTTTCAATATAAGGGAGCAGACCAGAATTTAGTTGTATTCAAAATGGCCTTAAATCGAATTGGTCTTACGAGTACAACATTATCAAGACGTCTTACACTCAATTTTTCATATTCATGTTCTATTACAAAACATTTAAAAACAAATTCCAGTCCACCTTCACAATAGAGTTGGTTTAGTTTGGCTTGTTTTGTTTTACGGCATATCAACTTCAATGGGTTATTTAATGCCGACAAGATTTTTATTGCTGATTTGGTTTTGTTTGGTTTGTTTTGTTTTACGGCATATCAATCTCAATGGGTTATTTAATGCCGACAAAATTTTTATTGCTGGTAATATATTTTTCTTCAAAAATCTATTTCTGCGAACATTTTCCGTGAAAAAATCTAGAGCTGGTCATATTTTTTTCTAAAGAATGTAGAGCTGTCTGTATTGCTGGTATTTTTTAAAAAGTATTGTTGATAATAATTTTTCCTTCAAAAATTATTGCTGGTAATAATTTTTTTTTTATTACAAAATATTTCTGGTATTAAAACCTATTTTTACACAATTTTGGGTGTTAACTATTTTCCCATAGCAGGGACCTTAACAGGTGCTACAGCCACGGGTCAGAGTGGACCTGGGAACACCAGCAATTAAGAGGTGGTTCCCTGCTCCTCAAAACCTACTGATCAGAGGCCTTGCTGTTGGGCGTAGTTTATCGTCATACCCAGGACGGTTCACAATACAGGAAAATACTTGTTGACAACACCAATATACTACACCATGAAAATAATAAACAAAAACTTCAAATTCTCAAGGACCCTCTATATCAAAACCAACACTCAACAAAATTTATTACGAGTTTAGCAGCAACGTGTTGAAGTGCATATGACAAGCATTTACTGCCATTTTTCATTTCTTCATCATAATCTGGAGAGCTTTTTTCAAATATTACTATCGATTATGCACTCCTAATTACGTTATTACTATCAACTAGACACTCAAGATTGTGATAGAAAAGAAAGTTTAATTTATACAATTTTTTGTTTCGTTTTGTCTTCAGTTACAACTCAATTTACAACTAATTGACATAACAAACTGACCTTCAACTTTTATAAATTAAGAAATGATATTCCTGCTTTGGAGTACATAATCTATAATAATATGGTAAAAAATGTAAAAACAAACGATTATTTCTGGTCGCGATACTGATTATATTACAACTCCGCCATATGTATTGGCCAGATTGCATCTCTTATTGTAACCAGTATTTTCCGTCACAACTTGGGTAAATCTTTGGTAATAATTTTTTGTTTGGATGTGGAGTCTGGCAAGACAATAAGTAACTTGACACAGTCTTGATAGTAGTATTCAGTACTCAGCTACACAAGTCACTGCAATAGGATTATCTTTCTTTCTATCTAGACATTTACCCAGGACTACTTATCCTGAATAGATCAGTCCATTCATGATATTAAGGAGGGTAACTGGATGTTGCCGCATCAATTTTCCACGAGAACTTTCAAATTCTTTAATGAAAAACTTATAACGACACAGGTCTCTGCCAAATGTCAAATATGTAGGTTGTGTAATCAATTCGCGTAACCTATTTAAAAACTTTAAAAGAAACCCAACTTTTTTTCATCCTGCTGTTAACACAAAGTCACCAAAAGCTATTTCCTTTCGACGATGTCGCCGCGTGAATTATTTTTCACTTCCTTTCGTCGAAGAGATAAGTTCACGATTTCCCCGAGACGACACCTTTCGTTGACTATGTCATCATCATTATCGTCACAAAAAGCAGCAGCAGTAGCAACATCATAATCATCAACATCATCATTCATTATTATCATGATAATCATCATCCTCATCATCATAATCATCAGCATCATTATCATCATTCATAATCGTTATCATCATCAGCAACATTATCATTCATCATTATCATAATGATCATCACCATAATCTTCATAATAATTATCATCATCTGTTTCGTGGCCGTAGGCTCGTTTCGTTATGTACAACATTTTTTTTCTTTATTTTTTTTCAAAATTCGGAATCTATTTATTGAGAGAACTTTTCATTTTCTATGATTATTTGCTGAAGGTGATATTTTGTAGATCCCTTAATTTGATGAAAATCTCCCACACTTCAAATTCTCATCTTGGCAGACAACTAAAATTGTTTCGTTCTTTCTTTGGAAAAAAACAAAGTCATTGATGCAATTAGATTTGTAGGGAAGTTACTCATGTTTCATATGGTCCTATCCTGATAATTCTTTTCTGTTTTTGGAGACAATAATAATAATAGTAATCATCATCAGTCTTATAACAACATGTGCTGTGTAGTCAACCATAAATCATGGTTGCAGGCCAATGACTGAGTCTCTGTGAATGATCGTACAGTCTACACAGTGACATTCTTATCTGTCTTTTCCCTCTGTCTGCCTCTTTTTTTTCTTTAAGCCCGTACCTTGTAGGATTGTAGAGGAAAGATTATGTCAATACCATTTCAGCTTTCTCTTCTTGATGGTACTTATAAGGTCTTTCAAAAGGAATGTTGCTTGTTTGATGGTGTGCTGCACTGAATCATTTGTGATGTAGTCTACATAAGAAATGTCTTCTATGGTTCTGCAGCATCTCATTTCTAAGGCTGAGATTTTTTTACTGTTATAATGTTGTTAAATGTCCACGATTTGCAAGTGTGCAGGAAAAGTTGAAAAGGCCAAATTCATGAAAGTGTCTGATCTTTGATTTTGGACAGATGTTCTTGTCTTACCAGATAATTTCTTAGAAACCTGTTGTGAATGGAAGCTTTTGGCTCTTATGGCAGGCCCATATTATTTCAGGTCTAACAATGGGCAGTGTTCCTGTTTTATGGTGCCTGGCATTTTATCATTTGTGATGCAATCTGCATAAGAAATGCCTAATATGGTTCTGTATCATCTCATTTCAAATATTTGGATTCTTTGAGATGCAGTCTACAAAAGAAATACCTAAGATGGTTCTGTAGCATCACATTTCTAATATTTGGATTCTTTCTGATTCTGTCTACATAAGAAATGCCAAGGATAGTTCTGTAGAATCTAATTTCTAATATTTGGATTTTTGTGATGCTGTCGGCATAAGGAATACAAAGGATAGTTATGTAGCATCTCATTTCTAATATTTGGATTCAGTGTGATGCTGCCTGCATAAGAAATGCCAAGGAGAGTTCTGTAGCATCTCATTTCAAATATTTGGATTCTTTCTGATGCTGTCTACATAAGAAATACCAAGGATAGTTCCGTAGCATCTGATTTCTAATATTTGGATTCTTTGTGATGCTCTCTACATAAGAAATGCCAAGGATAGTCTGTAGCATCTCATTTCTAATATTTGGATTCTTTCTGATGCTGTCTGCATAAGGAATGCAAAGGATATTTCTGTAGCATATCATTTCCAATATTTGGATTCTTTGTGATGCTGCCTGCGTAAGAAATGCCAAGGAGAGTTCTGTATCATCTAATTTTAAAATTTGGGTTCTTTGTTATGCTGTCTACATAAGAAATGCCAAGGAGAGTTCTGTAGCATCTCATTTCAAATATTTGGATTCTTTCTGACGCTGTCTACATAGGAAATGCCAAAGATAGTTCTTAAGCATCACATTACTAATATTTGGATTCTTTGTTATGCTGTCTACATAAGAAATGTCAAGGATAGTTCTTAAGCATCACATTTCTAATATTTGGATTCTTTCTGATGCTGTCTACATAAGAAATGCCAAGGATAGTACTGTTGAATCTCATTTCTAATATTTGGATTATTAGTGATGCTGCCTGCATAAGAAATGCCAAGGAGAATTCTGTAGCATCTCATTTCTAATATTTTGATTATTAGTGATGCTGCCTGCATAAGAAATGTCAAGGATAGATCCGTAGCATGTCATTTCTAATATTTGAATTCTTTGTGATGATGTCTGCATAAGAAATAACAAGGATGGTTCTGTAGCTTCTCTTTTCTAATATTTGGATTCTTTCTGATGCTGTCTACATAAGAAATGCCAAGGATAGTTCTGTAGCATCTCATTTCTAATATTTGGATTCTTTGTGATGGTGTCCGTATATGGAATGCAAAGGATAGTTCTGTAGCATCTCATTTGTAATATTTGGATTCTTTTGATGCAGTCTATATAAGAAATGCCTAAGATGGTTCTGTAGCATCTCCTTTCTAATATTTGGATTCTTTCTGATGCTGTCTGCATAGGAAATGTCAAGGATAGATCCGTAGCATCTCATTTCCAATATTTGGATTCTTTGTGATGCTGTCTGCATAAGAAATGTCAAGGATAGACCTATAGCATCTCATTTCCAATATTTGGATTCTTTGTGATGCTGTCTGCATAAGAAATGTCAAGGATAGTTTTGTGGCATCTCAATTCTAATATTTGGATTCTTTCTGATGCTGTCTGCATAAGAAATGCCAAGGATAGTTCTGTAGCATCTCATTTCTAATATTTAATAATAATTTTCTCCTCTTGATCATTACCACATATCGTTTGTATATATATCATTTTATTTTATCAGTTTGTCATCGGTTTTTAGCGATACATATATATAAATATAATTTAAAAAATATTTTTTTTATTCGAACGTAAGACATTTGTCTAATTTATTTTATCTTTTATTTATATGAACATTTCCCTCTTTTGTATATATTATTTGTATTAAGAAACAGGCTAACGATAAAATGTGATAATAGCGTTGAGTTCAAGTATCCCCGTCAAAAAAGGAAAAAGTACAAAATGAAAACGGCAAATAATTAAACCTTAAAATACTCAAGGAAATAGGGTAAGATTTAGGAATATTAATATTACCTCCTCAGTTATCCATCGAAACTGCAATCCACCGAAATAAGAAAAGAAACCAGTCCCAACCGCGGGCCATTTAAAACTTAGTCCGCGCAGCAGATTGGTTGTTACTAACATCCAATCGGATGTGCGGAACACGTGGTCTTTCTTCCTCTTATTCTTTAAAAAGGCCAGAGTAGCTGTTAGTGTTTAATCAAAATGGGGAATCAGGGGTTGATCTCCCCTGATTCGGTCGACTTGGTGATGGGGAGTATGATGTTGAAAGACCCGAAACTCCCTGATGAACCAAGTCAAAACATCACTGACGACCCCCTTGAGCGTCTACTTAAAAGCGTATTCACGAATTATTCTTTCTATTGTTTCACAGTGACATCCGGGAACAGATCGGATGACGAACCAGGAATAGACTGGTTGATAAATTGGAAAGACAATTGACGGTGAGGAGAGACCACAAAAAATGTATTTCTGGGCTAGCAACCCGACTTACGCTATTCAAGAAACGCTACAGAATAAATACCCCCGGGGGATCCCGAGATGGGGGGAGAATGAGATCCCCATTAGGCCGGATGAATCGGAAACGAACCAAGCTAATGATCTACGGACAACGAGACTGACATGCTCATGTGGAAAGATGTGTAAAAATATGCGCGGCCTAAAAATACATCAGGCAAAAATGAAGTGTCAGGTGCGGTCGAACCAACAGCAGCGCGCAGCTATTTTTCCTGGTGAGACGCAGGAGGTGCAGAGCCGGGAAGCTCACCACAGTGCCCAGTCCCCCCAAGCAGAGGTTCAAGCTGTGCCTGATGCCCCATTTCGAAGAAAGATAAAGTGGCCACCAGCCAGTAACAAACACGCCTGGCAGGATTTCGACGTGGACATTAGCGAGATCATTCAAATAACATCAAGAGGTTCGGTGGATAAACGACTAGCGATAATGTCAAAAATTATCACTAGTTACGCAGCAGGGAAATTTGGATATGAGGAGCGGGGGGAAAAGAAGGATATTAGCAAAGAAAATAGGAGGGAACTAAAGATTAAACAATTCTGGTCGGAGCTCAGATCTCTTCGGAAACAATTTAAAAGAGCGAAACCCGAAGAGAGACAACCCTTACGGTAGCTTCGAGACCTAATTCGTTTAAGAATTAAGTCTTTACGTAGAGCAGAATGGCATAGACGAAGGAGGAAAGAAAGAGCAAAGAAACGTATGGCATTTCTCTCAAATCCATTCAATTTCACAACGAAGCTGTTGGGGAAAAAACGAAGTGGTCAGTTGGAGAGTACCCCTAGGGAAATTAATGCTTTCCTACAAGAAACTCTGAGTGATCCAAACAGACAGCTAGAATTTGTAGAAAATGCGTCCCTGATAGTCCCTAATGCACCATTAACGCCTTTTGACGTGAAAGAAGCAACTTGGATGGAAATTAACGCAGTCATTAAAGCAGCCAGAACGGCCTCCACACCAGGTCCAAACGGAGTGCCTTACATAGTTTACAAACGTTGTCCAAAGCTCCGTCGGATGTTATGGAAGTTACTGAAAGTTATTTGGAGAAGAGGAAAAATAACTGGACAATGGAGACACTCTGAAGGCATTTGGATCCCTAAAGAGGAGGAATCCAGAAGGATAGACCAATTCAGATGCATCTCCCTGTTGAACACAGAGGGTAAAATATTTTTTAGCATCTTAAACCGACGCTTGGCAGATTTCCTTCTTAAAAATAAGTTCATAGATACCTCCGTGCAAAAAGGTGGAGTACCAGGAATTTCGGGATGTATGGAGCATATAGGGGTCGTTTCGCAATTGTTAAAAGAAGCGAAGGCAAATAGGGGCGATATACCAATCGTGTGGTTAGATCTCAAAAACGCTTACGGATCAATACCACATAAACTGGTAGAAGAAGCCCTCTATCGCCATTACGTACCAAGTAAAATTACTGATTTCATCGCTGATTATTATAATAACTTCCAAATGAGAACGTTATCAGGAAATACAGCCTCAGCATGGTATAAATTGGAGAAAGGCATCATAATAGGATGCACAATCTCAGCGACCCTGTTCTGTCTAGCCATGAACATGTTAATTAAAGCGGCAGAAACAGAATGTAAAGGGCCGGTCACCAGATCAGGATTACGGCAACCTCCTATAAGAGCCTACATGGATGACATGACAATAACTACTACATCCGTTATTGGCGCGAGATGGCTGCTGAAGGGGATTGAAAAGCAGATCACATGGGCCCGAATGAGCTTCAACCCCGCGAAATCTAGGTCACTCGTTTTAAGGAAAGGTAACATATTAGATAAGGAGAGATTCAGACTAATCGGGGGAGACATACCAACAATTAGGGAAAAGCCCGTAAAAAGCCTTGGAAAACGTATAGATCACTCTCTAAAAGATGCAACAGCAATGCAAGAAACAAAAGACAAACTAGAAACTTGGTTAAAGAGAGTTGACAAATCCGGCTTGCCAGGCAGATTTAAAGCTTGGATTTATCAGCATGCCATTCTTCCTAAAATCTTATGGCCATTGTCTATTTATGAATTTACGTCTTCTCATATAGAACAAGTAGAAAAAAGAATTAGCACACGACTACGAAGATGGTTAGGCCTACCGAAAAGTTTGACCAGTGCTGCTCTATATGGCAACACAAACGCTTTGCAACTTCCTTTCAAAAGCCTAGTAGAGGAATATAAAGTCACCAAAATTAGAGCAATAACGCAGTATGAGTTATCCGAAGACCCAAAGGTGGCTGGAGCAGGCATTGAAGTCTACTCAGGAAGAAAATGGAGAGCAGAGAACACATTGCGCATCGCTAAAGAAAGACTCCGCGAAAAGGCCATATTAGGCGCCGTAGCTACTGGACGAGCTGGCCTAGGGTTCTTTCCTACCATTCGGGTGGACAGAGCCAAAGGTAAAGAACAGGACCTTTTAATACAAGAAGAAGTACGTAAGGGCGAGGAGGAGAAAAGGGTGGCAAAGATGGTAGGACTAAGGCAACAAGGTGCGTGGACCAATTGGGAATCCATGATTTATAGGAAAATCAAATGGTCAGATATATGGAGAAATGATACCAACATAAAGTTCCTAATTCAATCTGTATACGACACCCTTCCCAGTCCTACCAACCTCCATCGATGGTACGAGACAGAATCGCCACTATGCCACTTGTGTTCGCGTCCAGGAAGCCTAAAACATATTCTAAGTAGCTGTAAGACAGCACTAACGGAAGGCCGGTATAGATGGAGGCATGATGAAATATTAAAAGAGATAGCAAAGATAGTTAATATGGCCATCAGCACCAATACTTTAAACACAGATAAAAGAGCCATAGAGTTCCATAGAGCTAGTGATAAACCCCCCAAAAAGCACAAGAACATAGCAAATATTCTGTCACAGGCAACAGACTGAGAATTAAGGATCGACTTAGGGAAAAGACTAAAATTCCCTAATCACATCGTGCAAACATTATTACGCCCCGATTTAGTGTTCTACTCTAACAATATTAAAAAGGTTATAATGTGGGAACTGACAGTGCCTTGGGAAGAGCATGCAGAAGAAGCCCACGAACGGAAGATGTTAAAATATGACGAACTATTAGCGAGTTGCAAAAACAATGGGTGGAAGTCAAGCTGTTTGCCAATCGAGGTGGGAGTAAGGGGTTTTGTTGCAAGGTCCCTATGCAAAGCTCTAACTGATATTGGCGTAGTAGGTGCTAATAAAAGAAAGGCGATTGGGACCATAACTAATACAGCAGAAAGGACAGCAAAATGGTTATGGATAAAGCGTGATAGCTCTTGGACATCAATGTAACAAATAATTATCAAGCCGGGTAAATTTGTAAATAATTTTAATATAATTGCAACATGGCAATATTATAAACATTTTAATTTAAAAGCATTTATAATTTTTATTTTTTTTTTGTGCGAGCGAATGTGAGTAAATACATGAATTGAATTGTACAAGTACAGCCAAAGAATATATCTCGTCAATTTGTAAATTGTATTATTTGTAAATATGTTTTTATGTTAAACCCGTATTATACGCGGTACTTTTTTAGTTACTATTTACCGTTAGCGGTTCCGGCGCGACAAATCTCGTAAGACTTTTTGTCCATTATTCTCATAATTTTTTTTTTTTTTTTCGAACGCAAGACTTTTTTCTTTTATTCGAACGTAAGACCTTTCATCTATTTTTTTAATTTTTTTTTTTTATTTATTTATTCGAACGTAAGACTTTTTGTCTATTTATTTATTTAATTTTTATTCGAACGTAAGGCCTTAATCGAACGTTGGACCTTTTGTCTAATTTATTTGTTTAATTTTTATTTTAGACGAACATTTCACAATATGTATATTTTAAATCGAAACCATAACGCGTATATAGTGTATTTATAGTGTTTCTCCTCTTGATCATTACCATATATCGTTTGTATATATATAAATTTATTTTATCAGTTTGTGATCGGTTTTTAGAGATACATATATATAAATATAATTTAAAAAATATTTTTTTTATTCGAACGTAAGACATTTGTCTAATTTATTGTATCTTTTATTTATACGAACATTTCCCTCTTTTGTATATATTATTTGTATTAAGAAACAGGCTAACGATAAAATGTGATAATAGCGTTGAGTTCAAGTATCCCCGTCAAAGAAAAGGAAAAAGTACAAAATGAAAACGGCAAATAATTAAACCTTAAAATACTCAAGGAAATAGGGTAAGATTTAGGAATATTAAGATTACCTCCTCAGTTATCCATCGAAACTGCAATCCACCGAAATAAGAAAAGAAACCAATCCCAACCGCGGGCCATTTAAAACTTAGTCCGCGCAGCAGATTGGTTGTTAATAACATCCAATCGGATGTGCGGAACATGTGGCCTTGCTTCCTCTTATTCTTTAAAAAGGCCAGAGTAGCTGTAGTGTTTAATCAAAAGGGGGAATCAGGGGTTGATCTCGCCTGATTGGGTCGATTGGTGATGGGGAGTATGATGTTGAAAGACCCGAAACTACCTGAAGAACCAGGTCAAAACATCACTGACGACGCCCTTGAGCGCATACTTCAAAGCGTATTCACGAAAGAAGGATTCTGTGTGATGCTGTCTGCATAAGAAAGGCCAATGATAGTTCTGTAGCATCTCATTTCTAATAGTTGGATACTTTGGGATGGTGCCTGCATAAGAAATGCCAAGGAGAGTTCTGTAGCATCTCATTTCTAATATTTGGATTCTTTGTGATGGTTAATACATAAGAAATGCCAAGGATAGTCTGTAGCATCTCATTTCTAATATTTGGATTCTTTCTGATGCTGTCTGCATAAGGAAAGCCAAGGATATTTCTGTAGCATATCATTTCCAATATTTCGTTTCTTTGTAATAATGCCTGCGAAAGAAATGCCAAGGATAGTTTTGTATCGTCTAATTTTAATATTTGGATTCTTTGTTATGCTTTCTACATAAGAAATGCCAAGGATAGATCTGTAGCATCTCATTTCTAATATTTGGATTCTTTGTGATGCTGCCTGTATAAGAAATGCCAAGTATAGTTCTGTAGCATCACATTTCTAACATTTGGATTCTTTGTGATGCTGTTTGTATAAGAAATGCCACGGGTACTACTGTAGCATCACATTTCTAATATTTCGATTCTTAGTGATGATGCCTGCATAAGAAATGCCAAGGAGAATTCTGTAGCATCTCACTTCTAATATTTGGATTCTCTGTGAGGCTGCCTGCATAAGAAAGGCCAAGGATAGTTCTGTAGCATCACATTTCTAATATTTGGATTCTTTGTGATGCTGTCTGCATAAGAAAAGTCAAAGATAGTAATGTAGCATCTCATTTCTAATATTTAGATTCTTTGTGATTCTGTCTGCATAAGAAAGGCCAAGGATAGTTCTGTAGCATCTCATTTCTAATATTTAGATTCTTTGTGATGCTGTCTACATAAGAAAGGCCAAGGTTCGTTCCGGAGCATCTGATTTCTAATATTTGGATTCTTTGTGATGCTGTCTGCATAACAAATGTCAAGGTTAGTTCGGTAGGATCTCATTTCTAATATTTGGATTCTTTCTGATGCTGTCTGCATAAGAAATGCCAAGCATAGTTCTGTAGCATCTCATTTCTAATATTTAGATTCTTTGTGATGCTGTCTGCATGAGAAAGGCAAATGATAGTTCTGTAGCACCTCATTTCTAATATTTGGATTCTCTGTGATGCGGTCTACATCAGAATGGCCAAGGATAGTTCCGTAGCATCTCCTTTCTAATATTTGGATTCTTTCTGATGCCGTCTGCATAGGAAATGTCAAGGATAGTTCTGTAGCATCTCATTTCTAGTATTTGGAATCTTTGTGATGCTGTCTGCATAAGAAATGTCAAAGATAGTAATGTAGCATCTCATTTCTAATATTTAGATTCTTTGTGATTCTGTCTGCATAAGAAAGGCCAAGGATAGTTCTGTAGCATCTCATTTCTAATATTTAGAATCTTTGTGATGCTGTCTGCATAAGAAAGGCCAAGGATAGTTCCGGAGCATCTGATTTCTAATATTTGGATTCTTTGTGGTGCTGTCTGCATGAGAAATGTCAAGGTTAGTTCGGTAGGATCTCATTTCTAATATTTGGATCCTTTCTGATGCTGTCTGCATAAAAAATGCCAAGCATAGTTCTGTAGCATCTCATTTCTAATATTTAGATTCTTTGTGATGCTGTCTGCATGAGAAAGGCCAAGGATAGTTCTGTAGCACCTCATTTGTAATATTTAGATTCTCTGTGATGCTGTCTGCATCAGAATGGCCAAGGATAGTTCCGTAGCATCTCATTTCTAATATCTGGATTCTTTGTGATGGTGTCAGTATATGGAATGCAAAGGTTAGTTCCGTAGAATCTCCTTTCTAATATTTGGATTCTTTCTGACGCCGTCTACATAGGAAATGTCAAGGATAGTTCTGTAGCATCTCATTTCTAGTATTTCGAATATTTGTGATGCTGTCTGCATAAGAAAGGCCAAGTATAGTTCTGTAGCATCACATTTCTAATATTTGGATTCTTTCTGATGCTGTCTGCATAAGAAATGTCAAGGATAGTTCTGTAGCATCTCATTTCTAATATTTGGATTCTTTGTGATGCTGTCTGCATAAGAAAGGCCAAGGATAGTTCTGTAGCATCTCATTTCTAATATTTGGATTCTTTGTGATGCTGTCTACATAAGAAATGCCAAGTATAGTTCTGTAGCATCACATTTCTAATATTTGGATTCTTTGTGAGGCTTCCTGCATAAGAAATGATAAGGATAGAACTATAGCATCTCCTTTCTAATATTTGAAATCTTTTTCGTGGTGTCAGTATATTGAATGAAAAAGAATAGTTCTGTAGCATCTCCTTTCTCATATTTGGATTCTTTCTGAAGCTGACTGGATGAGAATTTTCAAGGATAGTTCTGTAGCATCTCATTTCTAATATTTGGATTCTTTTGATGCAGTCTACATAAGAAATGCCTAAGATGGTTCTGTAGCTTCTGCTTTCTAATATTTGTATTCTTTCTGATGCTGTCTGCATAGGAAATGTCAAGGATAGATCCGTAGCATCTCATTTCCAATATTTGGATTTTTGTGATGCTTTCTGCATAAAAAAGGCCAAGGATAGTTCTGTAGCATCTTATTCCTAATATTTGGATTCGTTGTCATGCTGTCTGCATAAGAAAGGCCAAGGATAGATCTGTAGCATAACATTTCTAATATTTGGATTCTTTGTGGTGGTGCCTGCATAAGAAATGCCAAGTAGAATTCTGTAGCATCTCATTTCTAATATTAAGATTCTTTGTGAGGCTGCCTGCATAAGAAATGATGAGGATAGTGCTATAGCATCTCCTTTCTAATATTTGGAATCTTTTTGATGGTGTCAGTATATTGAATGCAAAAGAATAGTTCTGTAGCATCTCCTTTCTCATATTTGGATTCTTTCTGTTACTGCCTCCATCAGAAATGTCAAGGATAGTTCTATAGCATCTCATTTCTAATATTTGGATTCTTTGTGATGCTGTCTGCATAAGAAAGGCCAAGTATAGTTCTGTAGCATCTCCTTTCCAATACTTGGATTCTTTGTGATGCTGTCTGCATAGGAAAGGCCAAGGATAGTTCTGTAGCCTCTCATTTCCAATATTTGGATTCTTTGTGATTCTGTCTGCATAAGGAATGCCAAGGATATTTCTGTAGCATATCATTTCCAATATTTGGATTCTTTGTGATGCTGCCTGCATAAGAAATGCCAAGGATAGATCTTTATCCTCTAATATGTAATATTTGGATTCTTTCTTATGCTGTCTACATAAGAAATGCCATGTATACATCTGTAGCATCTCATTTCTAATATTTGGATTCTTTGTTGTGCTGCCTCTATAAGAAATGCCAAGAATAGTTCTGTAGCATCTCATTTCTAATATTTGGATTCTTTGTGATGCTGTCTGTATAAGAAATGCCAAGGATAGTACTGTAGCATCACATTTCTAATATTTGGATTCTTTGTGAGGCTTCCTGCATAAGAAATGATAAGGATAGAACTATAGCATCTCCTTTCTAATATTTGGATTCTTTTTCGTGGTGTCAGTATATTGAATGAAAAAGAATAGTTCTGTAGCATCTCCTTTCTCATATTTGGATTCTTTCTGAAGCTGACTGGATGAGAATTTTCAAGGATAGTTCTGTAGCATCTCATTTCTAATATTTGGATTCTTTTGATGCAGTCTACATAAGAAATGCCTAAGATGGTTCTGTAGCTTCTCCTTTCTAATATTTGTATTCTTTCTGATGCTGTCTGGATAGGAAATTTCAAGGATAGATCCGTAGCATCTCATTTCCAATATTTGGATTCTTTGTGATGCTTTCTGCATACAAAAGGCCAAGCATAGTTCTGTAGCATATCATTTCTATTATTTGGATACTTTGTGGTGCTGCCTGCATAAGAAATGCCAAGGAGAATTCTGTAACATCTCATTTCTAATATTAGGATTCTTTGTGCGGCTGCCTGCATAAGAAATGATGAGGATAGTGCTATAGCATCTCCTTTCTAATATTTGGAATCTTTTTGATGGTGTCAGTATATTGAATGCAAAAGAATAGTTCTGTAGAATCTCCTTTCTCATATTTGGATTCTTTCTGTTACTGCCTGCATCAGAAATGTCAAGAATAGTTCTGTAGCATCTCATTTCTAATATTTGGATTCTTTGTGATGCTGTCTGCATAAGAAAGGCCAAGTATAGTTCTGTAGCATCTCCTTTCCAATACTTGGATTCTTTCTGATGCTGTCTGCATAAGAAAGGCCAAGGATAGTTCTGTAGCCTCTCATTTCCAATATTTGGATTCTTTGTGATTCTGTCTGCATAAGAAAGGACATGGATAGTTCAGTAGCATCTCATTTCTAATATTTGGATTCTTTGTGATGCTCTCTACATAAGAAATGCCAAGGATAGTCTGTAGCATCTCATTTCTAGTATTTGGATACTTTCTGAAGCTGTCTGTATAAGGAATGACAAGAATATTTCTGTAGCATATCATTTCAAATATTTGGATTCTTTGTGATGCTGTCTGCATAAGAAATACCAAGGATAGTTCTTTATCATCCAATATAAAATATTTGGATTCTTCCTGATGCCGTCTGCATAAGAAATGTCAAGGATAGATCCGTAGCATCTCATTTCCAATATTTGGATTCTTTGTGATGCTGTCTGCATAAGAAAGGCCAAGGATAGTTCTGTAGGATCTCATTCCTAATATTGGATTCTTTGTGATGCTGTCTACATAAGAAAGGCCAAGGATAGATCTGTAGCATATCATTTCTAATATTTGGATTTTTGTGGTGCTGCTTGCAGGAGAAATCATAAGGATGGTGCTATAGCATCTCCTTTCTAATATTTGGAATCTTTTTGATGGTGTCAGTATATTGAATGCAAAAGAATAGTTCTGTAGCATCTCCTTTCTCATATTTGGATTCTTTCTGATACTGCCTGCATAAGAAATGTCAAGGATAGTTCTGTAGCATCTCATTTCTAATATTTTGATTTTTTGTGATGCTGTCTGCATAAGAAAGGACAAAGATAGTTCTGTAGCATCTCATTTCCAATATTTGGATTCTTTGTGATGCTGTCTGCATAAGAAAGGCCAAGGATAGTTCTGTAGCCTCTCATTTCCAATATTTGGATTCTTTGTGATTCTGTCTGCATAAGAATGGACAAGGATAGTTCTGTAGCATCTCATTTCTAATATTTGGATTCTTTGTGATGCTGTCTGCATGAGAAATGTCAAGTATAGTTCTGTAGCAACTCATTTCTAGCATTTGGATTCTTTGTGATGCTGTCTGCATAAGAAATGTCAAGGATAGTTCTGTGGCATCATATTTCTAATATTTGGAATCTTTGTGATGCAGTCTGCATAAGAAAAGCTAAGGATAGTTCTGTAGCATCTCATTTCTAATATTTGGATTATTTGTGATGCTGTCTGCATAAGAAAGGCCAAGTATAGTTCCGTAGCATCTCATTTCCAATATTTGGATTCTTTGTGATGCTGTCTGCATACGAAAGGCCAAGGATAGTTCTGTAGACTCTCATTTCCAATATTTGGATTCTTTGTGATTCTGTCTGCATAAGAAAGGACAAGGATAGTTCTGTAGCATTTCATTTCTAATATTTGGATTCTTTGTGATGCTGTCTGCATAAGAAATGTCAAGGATAGTTCTGTAGCATCTCATTTCTAATATTTGGATTCTTTGTGATGCTCTCTACATAAGAAATGCCAAGGATAGTCTGTAGCATCTCATTTCTAATACTTGGATTCTTTCTGATGCTGTCTGCATAAGGAATGACAAGGATATTTCTGTAGCATATCATTTCCAATATTTGGATTCTTTGTGATGCTGCCTGCATAAGAAATGCCAAGGATAGTTCTTTATCATCTAATATGTAATATTTGGATTCTTTCTTATGCTGTCTACATAAGAAATGCCATGTATAGATCTGTAGCATATAATATTTGGATTCTTTTTGATGCTGTCTGCATAAGAAAGGACAAGGATAGTTCTGTAGCATCTCATTTCCAATATTTGGATTCTTTGTGATGCTGTCTGCATAAGAAAGGCCAAGGATAGTCCTGTAGCATCTAATTTCTAATATTTGGATTCTTTGTGATGCTGTTTGCATAAGAAATGTCAAGGATAGATCCGTAGCATCTCATTTCCAATATTTGGATACTTAGTGATGGTGCCTGCATAAGAAATGCGATTAAGCGTTCTGTAGCATCTCATTTCTAATATTTGGATTCTTTGTGATGCTCTCTACATAAGAAATGCCAAGGATAGTCTGTAGCATCTCATTTCTAGTATTTGGATTCTTTCTGAAGCTGTCTACATAAGGAATGCCAAGGATAGTTCTTTATCATCTAATATGTAATACTTGGATTCTTTCTTATGCTGTCTACATAAGAAACGCCAAGGATAGATCTGTAGCATCTCATTTCTAATATTTGGATTCTTTGTAATGCTGTCTGTATAAGAAATGTCAAGGATAGTTCTGTAGCATCTCATTTCTAATATTTGGATTCTTTGTGATGCTGTCTGCAAAAGAAAGGCCAAGGATAGTTTTGTATCATCTCATTTCTAATATTTGGATTCTTTGTGATGCTATCTGAATAAGAAAGGACAAGGATAGTTCTGTAGCATCTCATTTCTAATATTTGGATTCTTTGTGAGGCTGCCTGCATAAGAAATGATAAGGATAGTTCTGTAGCATCTCATTTCTAATATTTGGATTCTTTTTCATGATGTCAGTATATTGAATGCAAAAGAATAATTCTGTAGCATCTCCTTTCTCATATTTGGATTCTTTATGATGCTACCTGCATGAGAAATGTCAAGGATAGTTCTGTAGCATCTCATTTCTAATATTTGGATTCTTTTGATGCAGTCTATATAAGAAATGCCTAAGATGGTTCTGTAGCTTCTCCTTTCTTATATTTGGATTCTTTCTGATGCTGTCTCCATAGAAATGTCAAGGATAGATCCGTAGCATCTCATTTCCAATATTTGGATTCTTTGTGATGCTGTCTGCATAAGAAAGGCCAAGGATAGTTCTGTAGCATCTCATTCCTAATACTTGGATTCTTTGTGATGCTGTCTGCATAAGAAAGGCCAAGGATAGTTCTGTAGCATCTCATTGCTAATATTAGGATTCTTTGTGAGGCTGCCTGCATAAGAAATGATAAGGATAGTTCTGTAGCATCTCCTTTCTAATATTTGGATTCTTTTTCATGGTGTCAGTATATTGAATGCAAAAGAATAGTTCTGTAGCATCTCCTTTCTCATATTTGGATTCTTTCTGATACTGCCTGCATAAGAAATGTCAAGGATAGTTCTGTAGCATCTCATTTCTAATATTTTGATTTTCTGTGATGCTGTCTGCATAAGAAAGGACAAGGATAGTTCTGTAGCATCTCATTTCCAATATTTGGATTCTTTGTGATGCAGTCTGCATAAGAAAGGCCAAGGATAGTTCTGTATACTCTCATTTCCAATATTTGGATTCTTTGTGATTCTGTCTGCATGTGGCACCCTGCATTTTTAGAAAGACTAAAAAGAGATATTCATAGAAATATGATTTAATTTTTATTCGGTTTATTAACCAGTTGTTAGTTATTTAGAAACGAAGAATAATTGAGTTTTGAGAATAATTCTCTAACTGTATTTAGACGATCCAAAGAGAAGAAGAAAAAAAAAATAATAAAAAGAAAGAGAAAGAGGAATAGATAATACAAAACCCGGTCATAAGTAAAACTAAGACAAGACAGGTGTCAAAATATATCAGGTCATATTACCTGACCGAAATCCAGGGAAATAGAAATTGTTATATTTGGTTGAAGAAATAGAGTTTGGAGATAAGAAAATAAAACAAAAAGAAGAGGAAAGACAGAAACATAATACGAAAACAGGTCGTAAGCGAAAACACACACGTACGACCATCACCTAACAAGTGTCAAAATTATCAGGTCAAGCACTTGAACTAATTCCGTGTCCGCGTAGGATGGAAGTTTTGTTAAGGTTGGCTGAAACAATAAAGATTTTTTTGAACAATGAAAACGAAATTTTAATCGGAGGAAAGGTGTTTTTTTTGTGTTGAGGTGGTGACCGGTGGAACTGTATACAGATTCTGACCTGTTAAAAATTGGAACCCCACGATGATGAAGTGGAGACATTTTCAATTCAGATAATTAAGATTTTTGACTATCAGGTCTGACCAAAAACAAAGAAGGAAAGAAAACGATTGTCTCGGCTCACAGATAGCGCCAATATTCTTTCCTGAAGTCACATCTAATTAGCGGCAGGCTGTTTTGACAGAACCCAGGTGAGAAAAAGCCAAGATTATCATTTTTCGTACGTGTGAAAAAGGCCAAATTAGATTTTGTTTTTTTTAGAACAAGAACGATGTAAGCCACGCCCGATTGGAGACGGGAGGCGTCCCACCACAGTCTCATTGGCCGAAAGCGGTCACGTGATATGCGGAAAGAGGAGGGAGAATGCTCGATCAAGAACCATTGGTCGAAAACGGTCACCTGACATACGAGAGACCGGGAGAGATGGGTATGCGTCTTCCCCCCAGAGGCACTGTGAGGAAGTAGGGGTGAAAATAATAGCGATAATGGGAAATCAGAACTAATGCAACTTTTGGGATTATCGAGAGAGCCCTGACGCCGACAGACCCACCCCGGTTTGCTGCGGCGTCAATAAAAGCAGGACCCCAATCGACAAAAAGATGAGTTCAGCCCCGGACGGCAGCGAGAAGAGATCACCTCGGACGACGGAGGGTTGCGGCTGGGTTGCGGCGGGGGGTCCTTCCAGCCCAAGTCGAAAACAAGAAATCCTTCCAGCCCAAGTCGAAAACAAGAAATCCTTCCAGCCCAAGTCGAAAACAAGAAATCCTTCCGGCCCAAGTCAAAGACAAGAGAAGTTCTATCTAAGTCGACGAAGGAGAAGATTACTCGAAAGCCGCGGAGAAGTTGCAGCCAAGTCGAAGACAAGGCCAAAGAGTTACTGGACGGAAGAAGAAGAAGAAGTTAAAATCAAGCCCAGCCGAGAACAGAATTCGACCCAACCAGATCGAAGTGAAGAAATACAACTCAAGTCGAAGAGAAGAATCAACTGCGAATGATTGATAGAAATTAGCCCCAGTGTCGAACTAAACCACACTCCGACATACACAATTCTGGAGAGTAGACAATTCGAAATCGTTAAGTTGTATGATAGAAGCTTGGTGCCATAGTCCACAGAGCGGGTCGGGAATGAGAACAATTTTTCTTTATGTAACGGACATTAGATATAAAAGGTTGTCACCTTTTTTTTTATCAGTAATTTTTTGTCTCGTGAGTTTTTTTTTTTTTTCTTTTACTTGTGTTTTGCCACCCCCGTCGGACTCAGCTTGCATACGGCCCAATCCCTGCTGGTCCCGTCTGTCTAAGATCTAAACACAGCGTGGGTAGACAGACCGGAGATCAGTACAGTTGCTTTAGCAACCAGGTATTGGAAGCGGGTTGGGAAAGGCGAGGCTGGTGATCATCTAACCAAGAGGTTGGAGCGGCACGCTTGGAACCAGGAGGAGCGACCAGGAGGAGCGACGTCACAGTTGGCGCCGTAAACAAAGGATTCGACCCTGGGCCAGGTGTGTACCCGTCACATGCATAAGAAAGGACAAGTAGAGTTCTGTAGCATCTCATTTCTAACATTTGGATTCTTTGTGATGCTGTGTGCCTAAGAAAGGCCAAGTAAAGTTCTGTAGCATCTCATTTCTAATATTTGGATTCTTTGTGATGCTGTCTGCATAAGAAATGTCAAGTATAGATTCGTAGCATCTCATTTCCAATATTTGGATACTTTGTGATGGTGCCTGCATAAGAAATGCCAAGGAGGGTTCTGTAGCATCTCATTTCTAATATTTGGATTCTTTGTGTTGCTCTCTACATAAGAAATGCCAAGGATAGATCTGTAGCATCTCATTTCTAATATTTGGATTCTTTGTAATGCTGTCTGTATAAGAAATGTCAAGGATAGTTCTGTAGCATCTCATTTCTAATATTTGGATTCTTTGTGATGCTGTCTGCAAAAGAAAGGCCAAGGATAGTTTTGTATCATCTCATTTCTAATATTTGGATTCTTTGTGATGCTGTCTGCATAAGAAATGTCAAGTATAGATTCGTAGCATCTCATTTCCAATATTTGGATACTTTGTGATGGTGCCTGCATAAGAAATGCCAAGGAGGGTTCTGTAGCATCTCATTTCTAATATTTGGATTCTTTGTGTTGCTCTCTACATAAGAAATGCCAAGGATAGATCTGTAGCATCTCATTTCTAATATTTGGATTCTTTGTAATGCTGTCTGTATAAGAAATGTCAAGGATAGTTCTGTAGCATCTCATTTCTAATATTTGGATTCTTTGTGATGCTGTCTGCAAAAGAAAGGCCAAGGATAGTTTTGTATCATCTCATTTCTAATATTTGGATTCTTTGTGATGCTATCTGAATAAGAAAGGACAAGGATAGTTCTGTAGCATCTCATTTCTAATATTTGGATTCTTTGTGAGGCTGCCTGCATAAGAAATGATAAGGATAGTTCTGTAGCATCTCATTTCTAATATTTGGATTCTTTGTCATGATGTCAGTATATTGAATGCAAAAGAATAATTCTGTAGCATCTCCTTTCTCATATTTGGATTCTTTATGATGCTACCTGCATGAGAAATGTCAAGGATAGTTCTGTAGCATCTCATTTCTAATATTTGGATTCTTTTGATGCAGTCTATATAAGAAATGCCTAAGATGGTTCTGTAGCTTCTCCTTTCTTATATTTGGATTCTTTCTGATGCTGTCTCCATAGAAATGTCAAGGATAGATCCGTAGCATCTCATTTCCAATATTTGGATTCTTTGTGATGCTGTCTGCATAAGAAAGGCCAAGGATAGTTCTGTAGCATCTCATTCCTAATACTTGGATTCTTTGTGATGCTGTCTGCATAAGAAAGGCCAAGGATAGTTCTGTAGCATCTCATTGCTAATATTAGGATTCTTTGTGAGGCTGCCTGCATAAGAAATGATAAGGATAGTTCTGTAGCATCTCCTTTCTAATATTTGGATTCTTTTTCATGGTGTCAGTATATTGAATGCAAAAGAATAGTTCTCTAGCATCTCCTTTCTCATATTTGGATTCTTTCTGATACTGCCTGCATAAGAAATGTCAAGGATAGTTCTGTAGCATCTCATTTCTAATATTTTGATTTTCTGTGATGCTGTCTGCATAAGAAAGGACAAGGATAGTTCTGTAGCATCTCATTTCCAATATTTGGATTCTTTGTGATGCAGTCTGCATAAGAAAGGCCAAGGATAGTTCTGTATACTCTCATTTCCAATATTTGGATTCTTTGTGATTCTGTCTGCATGTGGCACCCTGCATTTTTAGAAAGACTAAAAAGAGATATTCATAGAAATATGATTTAATTTTTATTCGGTTTATTAACCAGTTGTTAGTTATTTAGAAACGAAGAATAATTGAGTTTTGAGAATAATTCTCTAACTGTATTTAGACGATCCAAAGAGAAGAAGAAAAAAAAAATAATAAAAAGAAAGAGAAAGAGGAATAGATAATACAAAACCCGGTCATAAGTAAAACTAAGACAAGACAGGTGTCAAAATATATCAGGTCATATTACCTGACCGAAATCCAGGGAAATAGAAATTGTTATATTTGGTTGAAGAAATAGAGTTTGGAGATAAGAAAATAAAACAAAAAGAAGAGGAAAGACAGAAACATAATACGAAAACAGGTCGTAAGCGAAAACACACACGTACGACCATCACCTAACAAGTGTCAAAATTATCAGGTCAAGCACTTGAACTAATTCCGTGTCCGCGTAGGATGGAAGTTTTGTTAAGGTTGGCTGAAACAATAAAGATTTTTTTGAACAATGAAAACGAAATTTTAATCGGAGGAAAGGTGTTTTTTTTGTGTTGAGGTGGTGACCGGTGGAACTGTATACAGATTCTGACCTGTTAAAAATTGGAACCCCACGATGATGAAGTGGAGACATTTTCAATTCAGATAATTAAGATTTTTGACTATCAGGTCTGACCAAAAACAAAGAAGGAAAGAAAACGATTGTCTCGGCTCACAGATAGCGCCAATATTCTTTCCTGAAGTCACATCTAATTAGCGGCAGGCTGTTTTGACAGAACCCAGGTGAGAAAAAGCCAAGATTATCATTTTTCGTACGTGTGAAAAAGGCCAAATTAGATTTTGTTTTTTTTAGAACAAGAACGATGTAAGCCACGCCCGATTGGAGACGGGAGGCGTCCCACCACAGTCTCATTGGCCGAAAGCGGTCACGTGATATGCGGAAAGAGGAGGGAGAATGCTCGATCAAGAACCATTGGTCGAAAACGGTCACCTGACATACGAGAGACCGGGAGAGATGGGTATGCGTCTTCCCCCCAGAGGCACTGTGAGGAAGTAGGGGTGAAAATAATAGCGATAATGGGAAATCAGAACTAATGCGACTTTTGGGATTATCGAGAGAGCCCTGACGCCGACAGACCCACCCCGGTTTGCTGCGGCGTCAATAAAAGCAGGACCCCAATCGACAAAAAGATGAGTTCAGCCCCGGACGGCAGCGAGAAGAGATCACCTCGGACGACGGAGGGTTGCGGCTGGGTTGCGGCGGGGGGTCCTTCCAGCCCAAGTCGAAAACAAGAAATCCTTCCAGCCCAAGTCGAAAACAAGAAATCCTTCCAGCCCAAGTCGAAAACAAGAAATCCTTCCGGCCCAAGTCAAAGACAAGAGAAGTTCTATCTAAGTCGACGAAGGAGAAGATTACTCGAAAGCCGCGGAGAAGTTGCAGCCAAGTCGAAGACAAGGCCAAAGAGTTACTGGACGGAAGAAGAAGAAGAAGTTAAAATCAAGCCCAGCCGAGAACAGAATTCGACCCAACCAGATCGAAGTGAAGAAATACAACTCAAGTCGAAGAGAAGAATCAACTGCGAATGATTGATAGAAATTAGCCCCAGTGTCGAACTAAACCACACTCCGACATACACAATTCTGGAGATTAGACAATTCGAAATCGTTAAGTTGTATGATAGAAGCTTGGTGCCATAGTCCACAGAGCGGGTCGGGAATGAGAACAATTTTTCTTTATGTAACGGACATTAGATATAAAAGGTTGTCACCTTTTTTTTTATCAGTAATTTTTTGTCTCGTGAGTTTTTTTTTTTTTCTTTTACTTGTGTTTTGCCACCCCCGTCGGACTCAGCTTGCATACGGCCCAATCCCTGCTGGTCCCGTCTGTCTAAGATCTAAACACAGCGTGGGTAGACAGACCGGAGATCAGTACAGTTGCTTTAGCAACCAGGTATTGGAAGCGGGTTGGGAAAGGCGAGGCTGGTGATCATCTAACCAAGAGGTTGGAGCGGCACGCTTGGAACCAGGAGGAGCGACCAGGAGGAGCGACGTCACAGTTGGCGCCGTAAACAAAGGATTCGACCCTGGGCCAGGTGTGTACCCGTCACATGCATAAGAAAGGACAAGTAGAGTTCTGTAGCATCTCATTTCTAACATTTGGATTCTTTGTGATGCTGTGTGCCTAAGAAAGGCCAAGTAAAGTTCTGTAGCATCTCATTTCTAATATTTGGATTCTTTGTGATGCTGTCTGCATAAGAAATGTCAAGTATAGATTCGTAGCATCTCATTTCCAATATTTGGATACTTTGTGATGGTGCCTGCATAAGAAATGCCAAGGAGGGTTCTGTAGCATCTCATTTCTAATATTTGGATTCTTTGTGTTGCTCTCTACATAAGAAATGCCAAGGATAGTCTGTAGCATCTCATTTCTAATACTTGGATTCTTTCTGATGCTGTCTGCATAAGGAATGCCAAGGATATTTCTGTAGCATATCATTTCCAATATTTGGATTCTTTGTGATGCTGCCTGCATAAGAAATGCCAAGGATAGTTCTTTATCATCTAATATGTAATATTTGGATTCTTTCTTATGCTGTCTACATAAGAAATGCCATGTATAGATCTGTAGCATCTCATTTCTAATATTTGGATTCTTTGTGATGCTGCCTCTATAAGAAATGCCAAGTATAGTTCTGTAGCATCTCATTTCTAATATTTGGATTCTTTGTGATGCTCTCTTTATAAGAAATGCCAAGGATAGTACTGTAGCATCTCATTCCATAATATTTGGATTCTTTGTGATGGTGCCTGCATAAGAAATGCCAAGGAGAATTCTGTAGCATCTCATTTCTAATATTTGGATTCTTTTGATGCAGTCTATATAAGAAATGCCTAAGATGGTTCTGTAGCTTCTCCTTTCTAATATTTGGATTCTTTCTGATGCTGTCTACAGAGAAATGTCAAGGATAGATCCGTAGCATCTCATTTCCAATATTTGGATTCTTTGTGATGCTGTCTGCATAAGAAAGGCCAAGGAGAATTCTGTAGCATCTCATTTCTAATATTAGGATTCTTTGTGAGGCTGCCTGCATAAGAAATGATAAGGATAGTGCTATAGCATCTCCTTTCTAATTTTGGATTCTTTTTCATGGTGTCAGTATATTGAATGCAAAAGAATAGTTCTGTAGCATCTCCTTTCTCATATTTGGATTCTCTCTGATACTGCCTGCATAAGAAATGTCAAGGATAGTTCTGTAGCATCTCATTTCTAATATTTTCATTTTTTGTGATGCTGTCTGCATAAGAAAGAACAAGGATAGTTCTGTAGCATCTCATTTCCAATATTTGGATTCTTTGTGATGCTGTCTGCATAAGAAATGCCAAGGATAGTTCTATAGCATCTCATTTCTAATATTTGGATTCTTTGTGATGCTGTCTGTATAAGAAATGTCAAGGATAGTTATGTAGCAACTCATTTCTAGTATTTGGATTCTTTGTGATGCTGTCTGCATAAGAAATGTCTAGGATAGTTCTGTAGCATCTCATTTCTAATATTTGGAATCTTTGTGATGCAGTCTGCATAAGAAAGGCCAAGGATAGTTCTGTAACATCTCATTTCTAATATTTGGATTCTTTGTGATGCTGTCTGCATAAGAAAGGCCAAGTATAGTTCTGTAGCATCTCATTTCCAATATTTGGATTCTTTTTGATGCTGTCTGCATAAGAAAGGCCAAGGATAGTTCTATAGCATCTCATTTCTAATATTTGCATTCTTTGTGATGCTGTCTGTATAAGAAATGTCAAGGATAGTTATGTAGCAACTCATTTCTAGTATTTGGATTCTTTGGGATGCTGTCTGCGTAGAAATGTCTAGGATAGTTCTGTAGCATCTCATTTCTAATATTTGGATACTTTGTGATGCTGTCTGCATAAGAAATATCAAGGATAGATCCGTAGCATCTCATTTCTAATATTTGGAATCTTTGTGATGCAGTCTGCATAAAAAAGGCCAAGGATAGATCCGTAGCATCTCATTTCCAATATTTGGATACTTTGTGATGGTGCCTGCATAAGAAATACCGTTGAGAGTTCTGTAGCATCTCATTTCTAATATTTGGATTCTTTGTGATGCTCTCTACATAAGAAATGCCAAGGATAGTCTGTAACATCTCATTTCTAATACTTGGATTCTTTCTGACGCTGTCTGCATAAGGAATGCCAAGGATATTTCTGTAGCATATCATTTCCAATATTTGGATTCTTTGTGATGCTGCCTGCATAAGAAATGCCAAGGATAGTTCTTTATCATCTAATATGTAATATTTGGATTCTTTCTTATGCTGTCTACCTAAGAAATGCCAAGGATAGATCCGTAGCATCTCATTTATAATATTTGGATTCTTTGTGATGCTGTCTGCATAAGAAAGGCCAAGGATAGTTCTGTAGCATCTCATTCCTAATATTTGGATTCTTTGTGATGCTGTCTGCATAAGAAAGGCCAAGGAGAATTCTGTAGCATCTCATTTCTAATATTTGGATTCTTTGTGATGCTGTCTGCATAAGAAAGGCCAAGGATAGTTCTGTAGCATCTCATTCCTAATATTTGGATTCTTTGTAATGCTGTCTGTATAAGAAATGCCAAGGATATTACTGTATTATCACATTTATAATATTTGGATTCTTTGTGATGATGCCTGCATAAGAAATGCCAAGGAGAATTCTGTAACATCTCATTTCTAATATTAGGATTCTTTGTGAGGCTGCCTGCATAAGAAATGATGAGGATAGTGCTATAGCATCTCCTTTCTAATATTTGGTTTCTTTTTGATGGTGTCAGTATATTTAATGCAAAAGAATAGTTCTGTAGCATCTCCTTTCTCATATTTGGATTCTTTCTGATGCTGCCTGCATAAGAAATGTCAAGGATAGTTCTGTAGCATCTCATTTCTAATATTGGAATTCTTTCTGATGCTCTCTGCATAGGAAATGTCAAGGATAGTTCTGTAGCATCTCATTTCTAATATTTGGATTCTTTTGATGCGGTCTATATAAGAAATGCGTAAGATTGTTCTGTAGCTTCTCCTTTCTAATATTTGGATTCTTTCTGATGCTGTCTGCATAAGAAAGGCCAAGGATAGTTCTGTAGCATATCATTTCTAATATTTGGATTCTTTGTGATGGTGCCTGCATAAGAAATGCCAAGGAGAATTCTGTAGCATATCATTTCTAATATTAGGATTCTTTGCAAGGCTGCCTGCATAAAAAATGATAAGGATAGTACTATAGCATCTCCTTTCTAATATTTGGAATCTTTTTGATGGTGTCAGTATATTGAATGCAAAATAATAGTTCTGTAGCATCTGCTTTCTCATATTTGGATTCTTTCTGATGCTGCCTGCATAAGAAATGTCAAGGATAGTTCTGTAGCATCTCATTTCCAATATTTGGATTCTTTGTGATGCTGTCTGCATAAAAAAGGACAAGGATAGTTCTGTAGCAACTCATTTCTCGTATTTGGATTATTTGTGATGCTGTCTGCATAAGAAAGGCCAAGTATAGTTCTGTAGCATCTCATTTCCAATATTTGGATTCTTTGTGATGCTGTCTGCATAAGAAAGGCCAAGGATAGTTATGTAGCATCTCATTTCTAGTATTTGGAATCTTTCTGGTGCATTCTGCATAAGAAAGGACAAGGATAGTTCTGTAGCAAGTCATTTCTAATGTTTTGATTTTTTGTGATGCTGTCTGCATAAGAAATGTCAAGGATAGTTCTGTAGCATCTCATTTCTAATATTTGGAATCTTTGTGATGCAGTCTGCATGAGAAAGGCCAAGGATAGTTCTGTAGGATCTCATTGCCAATATTTGGATTCTTTGTGATGCTGTCTGCATAAGAAAGGCCAAGTATAGTTCGGTAGCATCTCATTTCCAATATTTGGATTCTTTGTGATGCTGTCTGCATAAGGAATGCCAAGGATATTTCTGTAGCATATCATTTCCAATATTTGGATTCTTTGTGATGCTGCCTGCATAAGAAATGCCAAGGAGGGTTCTGTAGCATCTCATTTCTAATATTTGGATTCTTTGTGATGCTCTCTACATAAGAAATGCCAAGGATAGTCTGTAGCATCTCATTTCTAATACTTGGATTCTTTCTGACGCTGTCTGCATAAGGAATGCCAAGGATATTTCTGTAGCATATCATTTCCAATATTTGGATTCTTTGTGATGCTGCCTGCATAAGAAATGCCAAGGATAGTTCTTTATCATCTAATATGTAATATTTGGATTCTTTCTTATGCTGTCTACCTAAGAAATTCCAAGGATAGATCCGTAGCATCTCATTTCTAATATTTGGATTCTTTGTGATGCTGTCTGCATAAGAAAGGCCAAGGATAGTTCTGTAGCATCTCATTCCTAATATTTGGATTCTTTGTGATGCTGTCTGCATAAGAAAGGCCAAGGAGAATTCTGTAGCATCTCATTTCTAATATTTGGATTCTTTGTGATGCTGTCTGCATAAGAAAGGCCAAGGATAGTTCTGTAGCATCTCATTCCTAATATTTGGATTCTTTGTAATGCTGTCTGTATAAGAAATGCCAAGGATATTACTGTATTATCACATTTATAATATTGGGTTTCTTTGTGATGATGCCTGCATGAGAAATGCCAAGGAGAATTCTGTAACATCTCATTTCTAATATTAGGATTCTTTGTGAGGCTGCCTGCATAAGAAATGATGAGGATAGTGCTATAGCATCTCCTTTCTAATATTTGGTTTCTTTTTGATGGTGTCAGTATATTTAATGCAAAAGAATAGTTCTGTAGCATCTCCTTTCTCATATTTGGATTCTTTCTGATGCTGCCTGCATAAGAAATGTCAAGGATAGTTCTGTAGCATCTCATTTCTTATATTGGAATTCTTTCTGATGCTCTCTGCATAGGAAATGTCAAGGATAGTTCTGTAGCATCTCATTTCTAATATTTGGATTCTTTTGATGCGGTCTATATAAGAAATGCGTAAGATTGTTCTGTAGCTTCTCCTTTCTAATATTTGGATTCTTTCTGATGCTGTCTGCATAAGAAAGGCCAAGGATAGTTCTGTAGCATCTCATTTCTAATATTTGGATTCTTTGTGATGCTGTCTGCATAAGAAAGGCCAAGGATAGTTCTGTAGCATATCATTTCTAATATTTGGATTCTTTGTGATGGTGCCTGCATAAGAAATGCCAAGGAGAATTCTGTAGCATATCATTTCTAATATTAGGATTCTTTGCAAGGCTGCCTGCATAAAAAATGATAAGGATAGTACTATAGCATCTCCTTTCTAATATTTGGAATCTTTTTGATGGTGTCAGTATATTGAATGCAAAATAATAGTTCTGTAGCATCTGCTTTCTCATATTTGGATTCTTTCTGATGCTGCCTGCATAAGAAATGTCAAGGATAGTTCTGTAGCATCTCATTTCCAATATTTGGATTCTTTGTGATGCTGTCTGCATAAGAAATGCCAAGGATAGTTGTGTAGCATCTCATTTCTAATATTTGATTCTTTGTGATGCTGTCTGTATAAGAAATGTCAAGGATAGTTCTGTAGCATCTCATTTCTAATATTTGGATTCTTTGTGATGCTGTCTGCATAAGAAATGTCTAGGATAGTTCTGTAGCATCTCATTTCTAATATTTGGAATCTTTGTGATGCAGTCTGCATAAGAAAGGCCAAGGATAGTTCTGTAGCATCTCATTTCTAATATGTGGATTCTTTGTGATGCTGTCTGCATAAGAAAGGCCAAGTATAGTTCTGTAGCATCTCATTTCCAATATTTGGATTCTTTTTGATGCTGTCTGCATAAGAAAGGCCAAGGATAGTCCTGTAGCATCTCATTTCTAATATTTGGATACTTTGTGATGCTGTCTGCATAAGAAATATCAAGGATAGATCCGTAGCATCTCATCTCCAATATTTGGATACTTTGTGATGGTGCCTGCATAAGAAATACCATTGAGAGTTCTGTAGCATATCATTTCTAATATTTGGATTCTTTGTGATGGTGCCTGCATAAGAAATGCCAAGGAGAATTCTGTAGCATATCATTTCTAATATTAGGATTCTTTGCAAGGCTGCCTGCATAAAAAATGATAAGGATAGTACTATAGCATCTCCTTTCTAATATTTGGAATCTTTTTGATGGTGTCAGTATATTGAATGCAAAATAATAGTTCTGTAGCATCTGCTTTCTCATATTTGGATTCTTTCTGATGCTGCCTGCATAAGAAAGGTCAAGGATAGTTCTGTAGCATCTCATTTCCAATATTTGGATTCTTTGTGATGCTGTCTGCATAAGAAAGGACAAGGATAGTTCTGTAGCAACTCATTTCTCGTATTTGGATTATTTGTGATGATGTCTGTATAAGAATGGCCAAGTATAGTTCTGTAGCATCTCATTTCCAATATTTGGATTCTTTGTGATGCTGTCTGCATAAGAAAGGCCAAGGATAGTTATGTAGCATCTCATTTCTAGTATTTGGAATCTTTCTGGTGCATTCTGCATAAGAAAGGACAAGGATAGTTCTGTAGCAAGTCATTTCTAATGTTTTGATTTTTTGTGATGCTGTCTGCATAAGAAATGTCAAGGATAGTTCTGTAGCATCTCATTTCTAATATTTGGAATCTTTGTGATGCAGTCTGCATGAGAAAGGCCAAGGATAGTTCTGTAGGATCTCATTGCCAATATTTGGATTCTTTGTGATGCTGTCTGTATAAGAAAGGCCAAGTATAGTTCGGTAGCATCTCATTTCCAATATTTGGATTCTTTGTGATGCTGTCTGCATAAGGAATGCCAAGGATATTTCTGTAGCATATCATTTCCAATATTTGGATTCTTTGTGATGCTGCCTGCATAAGAAATGCCAAGGAGAATTCTGTAGCATATCATTTCTAATATTAGGATTCTTTGCAAGGCTGCCTGCATAAAAAATGATAAGGATAGTACTATAGCATCTCCTTTCTAATATTTGGAATCTTTTTGATGGTGTCAGTATATTGAATGCAAAATAATAGTTCTGTAGCATCTGCTTTCTCATATTTGGATTCTTTCTGATGCTGCCTGCATAAGAAATGTCAAGGATAGTTCTGTAGCATCTCATTTCCAATATTTGGATTCTTTGTGATGCTGTCTGCCTAAGAAAGGACAAGGATAGTTCTGTAGCAACTCATTTCTCGTATTTGGATTATTTGTGATGCTGTCTGTATAAGAAAGGCCAAGTATAGTTCTGTAGCATCTCATTTCCAATATTTGGATTCTTTGTGATGCTGTATGCATAAGAAAGGCCAAGGATAGTTATGTAGCATCTCATTTCTAGTATTTGGAATCTTTCTGGTGCATTCTGCATAAGAAAGAACAAGGATAGTTCTGTAGCAAGTCATTTCTAATGTTTTGATTTTTTGTGAGGCTGTCTGCATAAGAAATGTCAAGGATAGTTCTGTAGCATCTCATTTCTAATATTTGGAATCTTTGTGATTCAGTCTGCATGAGAAAGGCCAAGTATAGTTCTGTAGGATCTCATTGCCAATATTTGGATTCTTTGTGATGCTGTCTGCATAAGAAAGGCCAAGTATAGTTCGGTAGCATCTCATTTCCAATATTTGGATTCTTTGTGATGCTGTCTGCATAAGGAATGCCAAGGATATTTCTGTAGCATATCATTTCCAATATTTGGATTCTTTGTGATGCTGCCTGCATAAGAAATGCCAAGGAGGGTTCTGTAGCATCTCATTTCTAATATTTGGATTCTTTGTGATGCTCTCTACATAAGAAAGGCCAAGGATAGTTCTGTAGCATCTCATTTCTAATATTTGGATTCTTTGTGATGCTGTCTGCAAAAGAAAGGCCAAGGATAGTTCTGTAGCATATCATTTCTAATATTTGGATTCTTTGTGATGGTGCCTGCATAAGAAATGCCAAGGAGAATTCTGTAGCATATCATTTCTAATATTAGGATTCTTTGCATGGCTGCCTGCATAAAAAATGATAAGGATAGTACTATAGCATCTCCTTTCTAATATTTGGAATCTTTTTGATGGTGTCAGTATATTGAATGCAAAATAATAGTTCTGTAGCATCTGCTTTCTCATATTTGGATTCTTTCTGATGCTGCCTGCATAAGAAATGTCAAGGATAGTTCTGTAGCATCTCATTTCCAATATTTGGATTCTTTGTGATGCTGTCTGCATAAGAAAGGACAAGGATAGTTATGTAGCAACTCATTTCTCATATTTGGATTATTTGTGATGCTGTCTGTATAAGAAAGGCCAAGTATAGTTCTGTAGCATCTCATTTCCAATATTTGGATTCTTTGTGATGCTGTCTGCATAAGAAAGGCCAAGGATAGTTATGTAGCATCTCATTTCTAGTATTTGGAATCTTTCTGATGCATTCTGCATAAGAAAGGACAAGGATAGTTCTGTAGCATGTCATTTCTAATGTTTTGATTTTTTGTGATGCTGTCTGCATAAGAAATGTCAAGGATAGTTCTGTAGCATCTCATTTCTAATATTTGGAATATTTGTGATGCAGTCTGCATGAGAAAGGCCAAGGATAGTTCTGTAGAATCTCATTGCCAATATTTGGATTCTTTGTGATGCTGTCTGCATAAGAAAGGCCAAGTATAGTTCGGTAGCATCTCATTTCCAATATTTGGATTCTTTGTGATGCTGTCTGCATAAGGAATGCCAAGGATATTTCTGTAGCATATCATTTCCAATATTTGGATTCTTTGTGATGCTGCCTGCATAAGAAATGCCAAGGAGGGTTCTGTAGCATCTCATTTCTAATATTTGGATTCTTTGTGATGCTCTCTACATAAGAAATGCCAAGGATAGTCTGTAGCATCTCATTTCTAATACTTGGATTCTTTCTGATGCTGTCTGCATAAGAAAGGCCAAGTATAGTTCGGTAGCATCTCATTTCCAATATTTGGATTCTGTGTGATGCTGTCTGCATAAGGAATGCCAAGGATATTTCTGTAGCATATCATTTCCAATATTTGGATTCTTTGTGATGCTGCCTGCATAAGAAATGCCAAGGAGGGTTCTGTAGCATCTCATTTCTAATATTTGGATTCTTTGTGATGCTCTCTACATAAGATATGCCAAGGATAGTCTGTAGCATCTCATTTCTAATACTTGGATTCTTTCTGATGCTGTCTGCATAAGGAATGCCAAGGATATTTCTGTAGCATATCATTTCCAATATTTGGATTCTTTGTGATGCTGCCAGCATAAGAAATGCCAAGGATAGTTCTTTATCATCTAATATGTAATATTTGGATTCTTTCTTATGCTGTCTACATAAGAAATGCCATGTATAGATCTGTAGCATCTCATTTCTAATATTTGGATTCTTTGTGATGCTGCCTCTATAAGAAATGCCAAGTATAGTTCTGTAGCATCTCATTTCTAATATTTGGATTCTTTGTGATGCTCTCTTTATAAGAAATGCCACGGATAGTACTGTAGCATCTCATTCCTAATATTTGGATTCTTTGTGATGCTGTCAGCATAAGAAAGGCCAAGGAGAATTCTGTAGCATCTCATTTCTAATATTAGGATTCTTTGTGAGGCTGCCTGCATATGAAATGATAAGGATAGTGCTATAGCATCTCCTTTCTAATATTTGGATTCTTTTTCATGGTGTCAGTATATTGAATGCAAAAGAATAGTTCTGTAGCATCTCCTTTCTCATATTTGGATTCTCTCTGATACTGCCTGCATAAGAAATCTCAAGGATAGTTCTGTAGCATCTCATTTCTAATATTTTCATTTTTTGTGATGCTGTCTGCATAAGAAAGGACAAGGATAGTTCTGTAGCATATCATTTCAAATATTTGGATTCTTTGTGATGCTGCCTGCATAAGAAATGCCAAGGATAGTTCTTTATCATCTAATATGTAATATTTGGATTCTTTCTTATGCTGTCTACATAAGAAATGCCATGTATAGATCTGTAGCATATAATATTTGGATTCTTTTTTATGCTGTCTGCATAAGAAAGGACAAGGATAGTTCTGTAGCATATCATTTCTAATATTTGGATTCTTTGTGATGGTGCCTGCATAAGAAATGCCAAGGAGAATTCTGTAGCATATCATTTCTAATATTAGGATTCTTTGTGAGGCTTCCTGCATAAAAAATGATAAGGATACAACTATAGCATCTTCTTTCTAATATTTGGAATCTTTTTGATGGTGTCAGTATATTGAATGCAAAATAATAGTTCTGTAGCATCTGCTTTCTCATATTTGGATTCTTTCTGATGCTCCCTGCATAAGAAATGTCAAGGATAGTTCTGTAGCATCTCATTTCCAATATTTGGATTCTTTGTGATGCTGTCTGCATAATAAAGGACAAGTATAGTTCTGTAGCAACTCATTTCTCGTATTTGGATTATTTGTGATGCTGTCTGCATAAGAAAGGCCTAGTATAGTTCTGTAGCATCTCATTTCCAATATTTGGATTCTTTGTGATGCTGTCTGCATAAGAAAGGCCAAGGATAGTTATGTAGCATCTCATTTCTAGTATTTGGAATCTTTGTGATGCATTCTGCATAAGAAAGGACAAGGATAGTTCTGTAGCAACTCATTTCTAATGTTTTGATTTTTTGTGATGCTGTCTGCATAAGAAATGTCAAGGATAGTTCTGTAGCATCTCATTTCTAATATTTGGAATATTTGTGATGCAGTCTGCATGAGAAAGGCCAAGGATAGTTCTGTAGAATCTCATTTCCAATATTTGCATTCTTTGTGATGCTGTCTGCATAAGAAAGGCCAAGTATAGTTCGGTAGCATCTCATTTCCAATATTTGGATTCTTTGTGATGCTGTCTGCATAAGAAAGGCAAAGGATAGTTCTGTAGCATCTCATTTCCCATATTTGGATTCTTTGTGATGCTGTCTGCATAAGAAAGTCCAAGTATATTTCTGTAGCCTCTCATTTCTAATATTTGGTTTCTTTGTGATGCTGTCTGCATAGGAAATATCAAGGATAGATCCATAGCATCTCATTTCCAATATTTGGATTCTTTGTGATGCTGTCTGCATAAGAAAGGCCAAGGATAGTTCTGTAGCATCTCATTCCTAATATTTGGATTCTTTGTGATGCTGTCTCTATAAGAAATGCCAAGGATATTACTGTATTATCACATTTATAATATTTGGATTCTTTGTGATGATGCCTGCATAAGAAATGCCAAGGAGAATTCTGTAGCATCTCATTTCTAATATTAGGATTCTTTGTGAGGCTGCCTGCATAATAAATGATAAGGATAGTACTATCGCATCTCCTTTCTAATATTTGGATTCTTTTTGATGGTGTCAGTATATTGAATACAAAAGAATAGTTCTGTAGCATCTCCTTTCTCATATTTGGATTCTTTCTGATACTGCCTGCATAAGAAATGTCAAGGATAGTTTTGTAGCATCTCATTTCTAATATTTTGATTTTTTATGATGCTGTTTGCATAAGAAAGGACAAGGATAGTTCTGTAGCATCTCCTTTCTAATATTTGGTTTCTTTCTGATGATGCCTGCATAAGAAATGTCAAGGATTGTTCTGTAGCATCTCATTTCTAATATTTGGATTCTTTTGATGCAGTCTATATAAGAAATGCCTAAGATCGTTCTGTAGCTTCTCCTTTCTAATATTTGGATTCTTTCTGATGCTGTCTGTATAGGAAATGTCAAGGATAGATCCGTAGCATCTCATTTCCAATATTTGGATTCTTTGTGATGCTGTCTGCATAAGGAATGTCCAGGATAGTTCTTTAGTATCTCATTTCTCTTATTTGGATTCTTTGTGATGCTGTCTGCATAAGAAAGGCCAAGAATAGTTATGTAGCATCTCATTTCTAATATTTGAATTGTGTGTGATGCTGTCTGCATAAGAAATGTCAAGGATAGTTCTGTAGCATCTCATTTCTAATATTTGGATTCTTTTGATGCTGTCTGCATAAGAAATTTCAAGGATAGTTCTGTAGCATCTCATTTCTAATATTTGGATTCTTTTGATGCTGTCTGCATAATAAATGTCAAGGATAGTTCTGTAGCATCTCATTTCTAATATTTGGATTCTTTGTGATGCTGTCTGCATAAGAAAGGCCAAGGATAATTCTGTAGCATCTCATTTCTAATATTTGGTTTCTTATGATGCAATCTATATAAAAAATGCCTAAGATGGTTTTGTAGTATCTCATTTCTAATATTTGATTCTTTACTTGTACTTTTACTCTCTACTTCAAATTTAGTCTTAACAACTTCAATGCATAGCACATATAACTAAAAGAGTAAATGATCTAATCCAGATGTTGACTTTCCACAGTACCTCAGACAAATGATTTGGAAGGAACTCCCATTAATACTAAAATAAGCAATAACAGTGGACTTCAGAAATCTATATTGACATGTGAACAAGCCATATGAAATCTTCCATAGTGCCAGCTTTTGGTGACTCTCAGTTTATCATTTCTGATGCGGTCTGCATTGGTGATGCCTAGGGTGATTCTGTGGCATCTTATTTCTAATTCTTCGCTCTATTTCTGCTGATAATATCCATGATTTACATGAATACAGAAAGATTGAGAAAGCTAATGCACACAACAATTCAAATGTTAATGCAATATTACCTAAGTAGTATTATCTATATTTTCATGCCTAGGTTTTATGAAATTTGATCACACTCACACACACTCACACACACTCACTTTTATATGCTTTTGCTAATGTCCTGTGGAGAACAGCCCCGTAGAAGCAAGCGAGCTATAGTGGCTTGCATCTGGTTCATAGGAAAATAAGGGTCTTACCTTAACGTGCTCCACGTGTCATCGGCACGTGTAATCGGCACGTTTGCTCCGTGAAAATGGCATTACTCTCTAGTCTAGCAATATATGCGGTAATGTGGGTTTTTGTACAGTTTGGCCTGTTTCCACCAATAGCATGTCGTGTGCTGATTGGTCGAACTGGAGGAGGCTATTTGCCTGGGTAACTGAGAATAAAAACGAAGAACGCTGATTGGTTGGTCGACCGCCGTGTTGGCCTGATAAAAGAGGGCTGAAGCAGTGAAAACGAGGTAAGGAACGACGGATATACGTTGTGACGTGTTCAGAAAGCAAGAACGGCGAATTGAACCAGCGGTATTTTGATTTGTACAAGTGACGTAGTAATTCGGACTTATTTAAACTACATGTCCCTACTTCAAATTTAATCTTAACTAAAATGGAACATGTAAGTAAAGGAGGAACTAATATAATCCAGATGTTAACTTTCCACATTACCTTAAACAAAAAGTTTGGAAGAAAACTACCATTAATGCTAGAAAGAGCAATAACAATGGTCTTCGGAAGTGTATTTTGCTAAAAAAAAAAAACTGACTCATGTCATTTCAACAAACGATATAAGGTTTTCCAATGGGCCAGCTTATCTTTTGGTGTCTTGCATTTTAACATTTGTGATGCGTTCTACATAGAAAATTCCGAAGATCATTCTGTAACATCTCAGTTCCAATGCTAGGATTCTTTGTTTTAATTCCGCTGTTAAATATCCAAAAGCCGCTAAAAGATTGAGAGAGTCAATGCGAACAACTATCTGATCTTTGATTCTAAGCAGATGCTCTTGTCTTTCCAAATGGCTATTAATTTTCTGACAACTGCTATTGTTTGTGCTGCCCTTCAAATTATTTAGTTTCTGTAGCCATCTTCGCTGATAATCAAGCCGAGAAGTTTAAATTGTCTCCCGGCGTTCATGCTTAAAAACCCCTTTCACCTGAATCCAAACACGAATTGGAAGAAAAAAAGATGCATTCCAAAGGTTAAGTACTAAGAAACAGGAAAATTTCGTTAAATACCAAGAAAAAAGTGCAGAACTGTTATGTAATATCCATCCTCTTATATGGCAGCGAATGTGAAACAATCTCTCTGCAGATGAAGAGAAAACTGGAGGCAACACAAATGTGGATGTTGAGAATACTAGAATGTGTAAGCAACGAAAAATTCATAGGGAAACAAAAAGTACATATAATCAGAATCAGAAATATTCAGCTGAGATTACTTGGACATATAATGAGGAATGAGGGTTTGGAGAATTTGGTACTCAAAGGATATATCGAATGCAAAATACACTGAGAAGGCAAACAACCTGACGAATCTGGGAGAATGGAGGGTGGAACGTGGGCGGGAGATTTTGTAAAGTGTGAAATGCTGCTGAGAGATACAAGAGATAGGAAGTTATGGAGGGCCATGACCGACCACGTTCGGAGGGAATACGGCACATAGAAGAAGGAAAGATTGTGCAGCTCCAAACGCAATCTTTTGATGCCAGGTAATGATTCAATATATCACCAACCTTCTTGCGCTTCAGGGTACAAGTTTGAATTCATAAGTTTCCTTCTCCTAAACTGCCTGCCAGTCAAGACTAGAGAACCCAATATGCTTCACTGATAGCGAGATTATTTCATGATTTATCAAAAGTCATTAGTATGAAAGTAAACGCAACAGATTTAGGCACTTCATTTTTAAGCGAATCTTTAAAACCCAGAAAATGATCCAAAATCTTTGGCCCAGAACACATGTCAGAAAGATTACAAAACGAGGATTATTCATTTTTTTTTAACAATTCTGGCGCTGTCTGTTATAACGATTCCAGAAATCTAATTCCTACTTATTAAAAGCTTGGCGGAGTCACTCATATTTGAATCGTGGTGCTAAAAATACTCACTAATCAGATTAATAATCTCCTTGGACAAAGATTGCCAATGATTTCCAGACGCCAGAGGTCTGGACTGGGAAAGCAGCGTCATGGTGTCCGTTGCATCGCAATGTCAACATCCTGTCGTCAAACCGTTTGGCAAACTGTAAGTATATTTTTTAAACGGTCATATTAATAAAAATAAAGTATATTAACATCATTGTCTCTTATGCGTCCGTTTAAAAAACAAATAATCGAAAGTTAACAATGTCGATCTATCCTAAGACGAGGAGATATTATCTGGTAGCTTAGAAACCCACCTCCTTTCTTTTTAAATTTAATAGTTCAATATAAGGGGGTTAAGCTAAAAACAACCGATGATAATCTACAACCTACAAGATACCACAACGTTATATATATATATATATATATATATATATATATATATATATATATATATATATATGTAAAACAGAAGATGCCTGTATGTTTGTCTGTCTGTGTAATACCTTTTCACTCGAGAACGATACAACCGATTTTTAACAAACTTGGCACATACATTGTACAATGTTAGAGATCGATTCTTAGCGTAAAAAATCCTTAATTTTTGAAACAATCAATAAGCGATAAAGCCAATCAAAATCGGTAACTTCAACTTTTTTCTTGCGATTTCGTTCAAACTCGGTATATAGGTTACTTACATCGTGACGAGCTCAACATTACCTCATTTTTATTTCTAAAAAGAACCGCGAAAAAGGAAAAAATCGATTTCAATACAAATCGATTTCAACATAAATTTTAAACTAAAAACTCCCTAAATTTTCAAGCAATCTAATACAAACTTCACTCAATTGTAGCCAACAATATGTTGATTGTTTAACATTCATTTAACTTGATAATTGAGTCTATTAGTATTGTTGAAGATATCGTTAACATTTTTTTATTGAAATTTACAAACGTTACGATTCGTTCCATTTCGCAGACCAATCAATGAAATTTGAATAAACTGATTTGTTTGGAAAAGTATTTGATAAAAACCTACTTCCTGGTTTAATAATTTCTTTAATTTAACTTATATCGAACAATATATATTCCGTAGGAAACAATATATTTCTAAGAAAATTTATTTTTTTCCTTTTTAACAGCGAATAATTAATTCTTAAGATTTCTAACTCTTGCGCATGCAACATAACGCAGCCAAATTCTAACTTTTTGAAGCGTTTAGCCTTATGATTTATTTATCTCGCAAGCGCAAAGTGAACTGAAAACTGGATTGTCGTATATAAAAACATAAAGAAAAGATATTCAAAAAATCATATTGCATCTTTATTAAATAGATATTTGTTATTTTAATCATTAAATTGTTTTTAAAATAGTGCTAATATTTTGTATGTTAAATAATAAAAATTTAATTTTCCAAAAAATAAGAAATAAGTAGATGGCTACACGTTTAAAGCTATGAGTACACTGACGAGTTCTAAAAGTCTTGTGCAGTAATTCGTTTTCACCCATGGTCTTATCTTTATGGCCAACCAAAAAAATACTTTTTCAATATTTATTTAAATTAATCAATTAAAAGCTTAAAATTTCCACTTGTTTGTTAGTAAACTACATTTTCTAATTAAATGTAAATGTTTTGCAAATATATTTTGATTAAAGTAACAATATTTTATATTTTTTGAACCATTTTGTATCTGGTCTTAAGATTTTGAACAGGAGTATATATATACAAGAGAGGTTATAGTTGTTCCAACAAGAGAAAAGTGTATATTTTAAAGAGCAAACGTTTGCGGCGTCTCTCTTCTCGTTAATATATATATATATATATATATATATATATATATATATATATATATATATATATCGATTCTCCCGTCGAGATTCGACGTATGAGGGTCAAGCAGATCAGTTTCCAGGAAACCGACAGCCCGACACCGGCACATGAGATTTGATTATAGTGGTGAAAGCCTCGTGCAGGACCATCCACACTTTTTGGAGGGACGAATACAGAGACCTGGTGCACCGAATGCCACAAGGTTCCCAAACGCCCCTCAGCAGGTTTTGAATTCAGAGTTGTCCTTCTCCTAGACCAGTTGCCATCCAAGGCTATAGAACCCAGGAGGAGGCACGGGTATCGGCTTGGATTGAGGAATCGGATATATATATATATATATATATATATATATATATATATATATATATATATGAAAAAATATAATTTTAAGGTGTGCTATATTTATTGGATTAAGTGCTCAATATCAGAGATAGAGCGTATGTAAATATAAATATAACAGTGAACATTGAAATCAACACTCAGAGGCGATAGGCTGTTTCATGAAACAGCCTGTCGCATCTGTGTGTTGACTTCAATGTTCACTTTTAATTCACGTCACACGAAAACTTTTACACACACACACACACACACACACACACACACACACACACACACATATATATATATATATATATATATATATATATATATATATATATATATATAGATAGATAGATAGATAGATATAGCAAAGGTAAAATAAATTCCGTTGCTGTATAATCCAAGTCGCCCTAGTAATATAAAAATATTAAAATTGATCCACAAAAAGAAGCTCGATGTATTTTAATTGTACAGATCAATATGATGAATAATAAAAAAAAATATATTTTTACCTCATATGGAGAATAGGCTATTTCGGCAGACGATAAAAGTGATTGTATGTCTTTCTAACCCTGATATGTAATATCGCCTGTCGAAATAGCCGATTGCCCACATGAGTTAAAAAGAATTTTTTTTTTTTTTTTTTTTGGATTATTCATCACTATATACAGTAGCGGCCATAATATAAAGAACGGAAGCAACAAAGACATAAATATGTGTATTACTTAAAAAGTAATGCATGATTAACAATGAAATTTTTACCCAATAAAAATTAGGGTGTAATGCATAAATATTATACAAAGTTACAAAAATTTACATAATAGTTTTTTTTTAAAAAAAATAAAAATTAAATGGGACAAAGAAAATAAGCTACTGGACAAAAGTTAAGGAACGATGTTAATAATTTGCATAAACTTTTAATTTACATTGTTAAAAATTTTGATGGAGTTCATTTATCATTAGGACTTTATTTTTAAGCGATATGGCAAATTCTACACGCAAACGCTCTCTTTTGAAGAAAAAAAACTCATTATCGCTAACTATGAAGAAAAAAAAGGGAATTTCAGAAATTTCTGATATTGTTCATAGGTCTAAAAATGTCGTTCATCGTTTAATTAGCAGAAGGATTCCTAAATTTTCGCTTGAAGATAAAATGGGACTCAACACCTTAATTCAACTTAATTTTAATAATTATATTGATGGTTTCAGCTCTCGTTTTTGAAATATGAGAATTCTTATGTAGCGAAGGAATCATATTTTTTAAAAAAATATTATTTTCCCCTTGCGTAGAATATTAATTAATTTGAAACTTTTAAAACCATTTATTTTACATTCAACGTCATCACTTGATAAGACACCGAAGGTGTTGAAACAAAATGGCTATTTTTGTTGTGATTTTATAACATATTTATGTTATAAATTTTTTTTCTTTAAAAATAAATAATTATATATATATATATATATATATATATATATATATATATATATATACTAATAAATATACATATTATCCCTCACTGATAGCACGAATCGAATTTTCATGCACAACGCAATCCGAATGTGCTGAGTATAGACTGACCTTCAAATAATTTAAATTTTAATAAAAATATTTTATTATCGGAACATTGGTGCAGTTATATATTATACTGGAATTACAGTTATTTCAATTTTTTAAAAAATATATTTAGCATTTAAAATAAACGGTATTTGTAGATATATGTAATGACATTTTAGAGTTGTGAATTTTAATTTTTTATATTAAACGTAAAGGGAGATTACTTTTCATTTACAAAAGTCATAATTTTAAAAATTTAATCTGGATCAACGTATTTAAGCAGATATCTATTTTTAGGCCTCTATCTAACCATCCATTCATTTCATTTAAGTGTTTTAAGATAACTAATTTTTCAACAAGACATAAATTACATTTATTTCCTTTCCCGTTGTAAAATCTGGCTCTTGCTACAATATCCCAGGTGGTGATAGGTGTATTTACAACATTTTTTTTAATTGCCATAAATATTTCGAGGTAGCAGTGCTGTTTTTTGTATTTTATATTACCTAAAGTCATTCGTTAATGGTAGAAACGAAACTATCAAGGATTTTCAGTGGAACCAAAATAAATTTTGACATTGTTACCGAAATGTATGCCAGCTGGGTATACAATATTATCAATCATACATTGACCGTTTAAGGGACGGATCGTATTCTTTCAGCAGATGCATTTAATTTTAAAAGATTAATGTTATCTTTGTTCGAACTATATTTCTTTAAGATAATGTTATTATATTGGGGTATAGATTTATCGATGTTATTAACGCAGCTATAGCTGAGCTTAATATAATTTTTGTTATTTTTTTAAGCTTTGGTGAATGGTTAAAGTGCTTATGAATTAAATTTAGAGAAATTCTTCCGATATTAATTTGAACATAACGATTAAAGGTGAATTAAACCACATGATATTATGCCTCGGGTATTTCTGTTTATTTCTACCTTTGTTTTTTTTTTGTGTAAATACTCTAAATTTACTTTATTGTTGCTTACTTATAAAGCCATGATGTACTTAATTTTATTATTATCAAATATTTACTTATTGCTGGAGTTGGTGGATAATCTAACTTGGACTGATTTATGTAAATTATCTAGGTTATGAGAATGGGTTTATTTATTAGTGACGTATTTATGGTAATATAGATCTATGGTATATGGTTCGTAATAACCAGTATTCAAGGTCTAATGTCACATCGAGAAAATTGATCGCTTTGACATTGGAGGTAGTCGCAATATTTAGGTCGTGATCTTAAAAAAAAATGTCAGTTCCTTTCTCAATCGCTCTATATTTCGTGGACTTGTTTTACGGGTGAGAATTACACCGTCATATATATATATATATATATATATATATATATATATATATATATATATATATATATATATATATATATATGCCCGGTACACAGTGGAAAGCGCTAAATATCAGTGATAAAGCTAACATAAGTTGTATGGATATGAGTTTGTGACCCTGGATTTCACGCTTTTACAATCATCAGGCAATCTCTCTCTATCTCTCTCTATCTCTCTCCATCTCTCTCTTTCTCTCTCTATCCACCTCTCTCTCTCTCTATCCATCCCTCTCTCTTTCTCTCTCTCTCCATCTCTCTCTTTCTCTCTCTATCCACCTCTCTCTCTTTCTCTCTCTCTCTATCCATCTCTCTCTCTTTCTCTCTCTCTCTCCATCTCTCTCTCTCTTTCTCTCTCTCTCTATCCATCTCTCTCTCTTTCTCTCTCTCTCTCCATCTCTCTCTCTTTCTCTCTCTATCCATCTCTCTCTCTTTCTCTCTCTCTCTATCCATCTCTCCCTCTTTCTCTCTCTCTCCATCTCTCTCTCTTTCTCTCTCTATCCACCTCTCTCTCTTTCTCTCTATCCATCTCTCTCTCTTTCTCTCTCTATCCACCTCTCTCTCTTTCTCTCTCTCTCTATCCATCTCTCTCTTTCTCTCTCTCTCCATCTCTCTCTTTCTCTCTCTATCCAACTCTCTCTCTTTCTCTCTCTCTATCCATCTCTCTCTTTCTCTCTCTCTCTCCATCTCTCTCTCTCTCTCGATATATATATACATATATATATATATATATATATATATATATATATATATATATATATATATATAACGCTGTTTTAGGCTTGGTTTGGTTTCTTTTAGGACATATCAATCTCAATGGGTTATTTAATGCCAACAAAATTTTATTGCTGGTAATATTTTGTTTTGTCAAAAATCTATTTCTGGTAATATTTTTTTCATACATGTATTGCTAGTAATATTTATTTTTATAACATTGTTGGTAATATTTTTTCAAAAATGTATTGCTGGTAATAGATTTTAAACCTTAAAAACTTTATTACTGGTAATATTTTTTACAAGATATTTCTGGTTTTAAAACCTATTTTTACACTTTCATAGTGTTTTTACTCCAGTTTCGTGGTTAGCTATTTGCCCGGACCTGAGAACATCAGCAATTAAGAGGTTGTTCCACAATTCTCAAAACCTCCTGATCAGATATATATATATATATATATGTGTGTGTGTGTGAAAAACACATGGCACAGTGGATAAAGGCGTTAGTTAGATCCAGTGACAGGACCCATATATATATATATATATATATATATATATATATATATATATATATATATATATATATAATAAAAAGGCTTAAACACTAATATTCCATGGTCATAATTTATTCCATTGGAATAGTAAATACGAACCAATTCATCAGACCTACAAATTCAAAAAGAAAAGAGAATAAACAACTCCGGAAATAAAAATAAAATTTAGTGAGAGTGTATGTATGAGAGTGTAGGACGAATGTTAGATCTATAGAGAGGGGTAACAGACACCTTGAATAGAGTAGTTAGCCTTAACCAAGTCGGAATTTATAGAGATGACGGCCTAATCATTGTCCCAAATAGCAATGGTCCATTGACTTCCAGCTTACATATGAAGATAATTAGGGCCTTCAAATACCTAGGCCTTAAAATTGAAATATCTTCCAACCTGAAAATAATCAATTTTGGGGATATTACGCTCAACCTATCGAATGATACCTTTAAACGCTTCCATAAAGTTGATCAAACACCCCTATACATCAACGTCCACTCTAACCACCCTAAACATGTGATAGATCACACCCCCAAAACTGTGAATACGAGAATAAATAGACTATCTTCTAGCCAAAAAATCTTTAACGATAATAAATTTATATACAATCAGGCCCTCAAAAATAGTGGTTTTAGACAATAGTTAAACTTTAACGGAGAACTTGTAAATCAGAATAATAATAGAACTAAAAACAGAAAGCGGAAGGTAATATGGTTTAACCCACCATATCGCAGGCTCTCTAACATTGATATAGGAAGTTTCTTTCTGAAATTAATTGATAAACACTTTCATAGTAAAATTTTCAATAGAAAGACACTGAAAATTAGTTACTCATGCGTTAGAAATATGGAGAAAATCATATCTTCCCATAATTTGAGAATACTTAGAAACTACCATAGTAATGAAACTCAATCTAGTAACCCTACCTGCAATTGTAGGAATAAAGACCATTGTCCAATCGGGGGTAAATGTAAGTATGAAAATGTAGTATACGAGGCAACAATCTTCCCCGAGGAAAATATAAACCAGAAAAAAAGATACAGAGGTATATCCGCCGGTGATTGGAAGCAGCGTCTATACAACCATAGACGCTCTTTTAGATATATATACCTCAGAAATCAAACTTCCTTATCCAAACACTACTGGGATCTGGTGAATAAGGGACTAACCCCACTTTTAGAATGGAGATACTTATCAAGAGCTAGAACCCCTAATAACTTTCGCGATCGGTGTGATCTGTGCCTGGCGGAAAAAAATTTATTATTAAAGATAAGAATCATGATGAGTTGCTAAATCTTCGTAATGAGATATTTTCTAAATGTAGATATAAGAAACAATTCAAAACATAAATACAGTTTTATGACATGTTGTCCCTTATGTCAGTTCCATCTTGGTTCAATAACATCAGGCATGACATTTTAATGGAATAACTATTATGTTTATCTATATATATCTTTGTGTCTGTTTATGTGATGCGCTATGTATTTAATTTTTTTTTTTTTTGGAGACAAATTTTTTAAATTTTACTTTTTAACTTTTACATTTTGATTTATATGGATATGTATATGTGCGTATATGTGTGTGTATGTGTGTATATGTGTATATAGGTAGGAATGTATATATGTATATGTATGTATGTGTATGTATGTATGTATGTATATATATATATGTATATGTATGCGTATATATGTATATGTATGTATGCGTATATGGATGTATGTATATGTAGGTAGATGTGTATATGTATTTATATGTGTATTGATATGTATGTATTCATATATATCTGTAAATGGGTGTATATATATGTATGTATGTATGTATGTATAGTTAGACGGATAGATAAAGGGATACATTGTTTATTTGTTTAGTTTGGCGTATGTAATTGTATGGATATGTAAGGTTTTATGTATAAATGTTTATGTGCACGTATGTGTATGTCGGTATGTATATATGTGTGTAAATGTATATATATGCAGGAGTGGATGTGTATGGATGTATGTGTATATGTATGTATGGGCGTGTGTGTGCGTTTATGTATGTATATATATATATATATATATATATATATATGTGTGTGTGTGTATGTGTATGTATGTGTATATATATATATATATATATATATATATATGAGTATGTATATGAATATATATATATGTGTGTATATGAACATGGGTATATGTATGTGTATTTGTGTACACGCCTATATGTATGTATGTACGTGTAAATGCAAATATGTTATTGTGTATGTGTGTATACGCATGTGTTTTTGAACATAGAAATATAGGCCGTTTCTAGATTAGATAATCGTTATATATGTTTTTTATATGTTTATATCTGATTTGTAACCTGTAGTCGATATTAATTTTGTCAAATTTTCTTAATTACACAGCGGCCCTTTTATAAATGCCCTTCGGTTTTACTTCCCCCGCCCCATCTCTCTCCCACACATTTTTCTTTTCTTTTCCTCTTTCTCTCTCATCTTCTGATGTTTAAGATTAGATCGTCTATCGTGTGTGTATGTCACCACAAAATGTATCCTTTCCGAATACATCTTTAATGTATTATAGACATCCGAAAACATTCATATTTCTCTCACTTAAACCGTCTTTAACTCCCCTCTTTAAAACTCGTCTCTGTTAAATTTTAATCTCCCACCTTCTCTCGTCTGTTACCCCGCTCTTTAGCTCTAACATTCGTCCCACACTCTCATAATTACACTCTCTCTAAATTTTATTTTTATTTCCGGAGTTGTTTTTTCTGTTTTATTTTTGAATTTGTAGGTCTGATGAATTCGATCGTAATTACGATTCCAATGGAATAAATTACGACCATGGAATATTAGTGTTTAAGCCTTTTTATTATATCCTTACTCTGTCCTGGACATTGAGTTCTACCTGGATTCTATCCTCTTGGAATTATTTTTTATACAAATATATATGTATGTGTATGTATGTATATATATTTATACATTTTAGATATATGATTGCATATGTATGTGTATATTTACCACTAATATTATATATATATATATATATATATATATATATATATAACATAAATATAATAATGGCCGCTACAAGCACGTTGTGTATTTTAACAGAACGTCGATCGTTTCAGTTGTAAAAAGAACACATATACAAAAAATATCCTGTCTACTAGTTGCCGCAGGGGTGGCAGTACTTTCTGAGCTGCCCAAAATTAACTACATCTACTGGTTGGCGGCTGACGAGCGCAGAGTATCGCACGTTTCACACATTGTATCTGGAGAATTGAATATATATATATATATATATATATATATATATATTTTTTTTTTTTTGTTAAAGCATTGCGCCCCGAGCAAGGCATGAAGCCACTAGGATGCAGGGGGGTTGCAGAAGATTTGGGGCAAGATCAGATAGGACTGATAGAAGAAAGGATGGAGGGAAGGATAGTGTGTAGATCAAGGTAACTGGAGATGTCGATTGACATTACATTTGAATAGTTGGAGATCATAGCTACCAGGGAAACAATAATTGGGAAGGGTGTTTCACAGGCGAGATGTTCGAGGTATGAAGCTATTGGAGTAGAAGAGACGGCTACATTTTAAAGTTTCTACAGTGTAAGGAATGTCAGCCTCGTAGGGCGCTTGAATTCATGGAGACTGGGAAGCAGTGAAAGCAGCTCATCGGAGCAATTACCATGAAAGTATTTGTAGAAGAGACAGAGTGAGGCGACGGCGCGTCTGTGAGATAGTGGCTGCAGGCGAGACGCCAGATCAGGGCCAATCGCATTACATATCCGTCTCTGGATCTTGTCAAGAACTCCGAGGTAAACAGAAGGTGCACCAGACCATATATGGCAGCAATACTCCATGCAAGGGCGAATCGTTGTTTTGTATATTTGAAGTATCGATTCAGGGGAGAAAAATTTCCTGGCGCGGCACAGAGAGCCAACTTTCCTCGCGGTGGACGATGCAATTGACTCAAAGTATTTGTTCCATCTCAGGTCAGCAGTCAACGTGAGACCGAGAAGACGCAGGGAGTTGCTCTCAAGAAGTTGACTATCAGACATTCTAATGGGGGGCAGGTAAGGATCTCTATGGTGGTTAATGGAGAGTAGTTTAGTTTTTGAGGCGTCACATTTGACCATCCAATTGTTGCCCCAGTTAACAACCGATTGGAGGTCCATTTCAAGACGTACGGCCAGGTTAGTTTTGACAGCGACACTAGATTTGTTTTTGAGGCAGGAGTAAATTGTAGTGTCGTCCGCGTAGATGCCAACTTGGGAACCTATGGCGTCAGGAAGGTCGTTGATGAAAATAAGGAAAAGTGTGGGGCCAAGGATGGAGCCTTGGGGAACACCTGCGTTCGTGGGATAGGAACTGGAGGAGAATCCGTTGAGAACGACCTTCAATTCTCGGTTTGACAGAAATGACTGTATTAGATCAAACAGTCGACCAGTAATACCATAACCCTGGAACTTACGAAGAAGGCCGGCATGCCAAACCCTATCAAACGCTTTGGAGATGTCTAAGGCCACGGCACGAGCCTCACCGTTATTTTGAAGTGCTTGGTAGACGGTTTCAGTGATGGCCGTAAGCACGTCAGCTGTAGAACGGGCGTAGCGGAAAGCATATTGCTTGTCTGAGAGCAGGTTGTGTCAGCATCTTCTGCGTTGATTAGGGCTTCGAAGACTTTGCCGAAGAGGGGTAGGAGACTAATAGGACGGTAATTAGAGGGGTCGGAGGGGTCTCCAGAGTTCTTAAAGACAGGACCAATGGATGAGGACTTCCAGCAGTCAGGAAAGCCGGATTCCTTGAGGCAGTAATTATACAGTTTAGAGAGGGCGGGTGCTAGCTCAGGCGCGCATTTCTTCAAGACAATGGCTAGTATGCCATCTCCACCACTAGCCTTGTGGGGGTCTAATTTGGAGATAATACCCAATACTGATGACGGGGTTATGCCTAAGCCGCTCAATAGGGCCTCAGTTCTTAGAGAGAAGTCTGGTATGGGTACACCGGTGGAGTCGAGCGTCGAATTATATGAGAACTTCCGAGCAAGGCATTCAGCCTTGTCGGTTGAGGAGGTCAAGACCTCGAACTGGTTGAATAAAGGAGATATGGAGGGTTTTCTATCACTCTTGTAGAGCCGCCAATAATCTTTGGAGCCAAATTTGCGAGATGCAATACGCTCCCTCATCCGAGCAGCAAATATTGTCTTAGCTTCGTTGAGGACACGCTTACACTCGCTACGGGCGGAGGCAAAGAGACGTCTATTGCAGTCCGACATGTCGCTACGAAATATGTGAAAGAAGTGGTTCCTATGGGCAATGGCGGCTGAGCAAGCAGCGGAGAACCAAGGGGAGGAGTGCGACTTGACCTTAAATTTCCTTGAGGGGATGAAAGCGTCGATTCCAGCTTTAACCCAAGATGAGATCTCAGAAGCACATTCATGGACAGGGAGTATAAAGACAACATTCCGGGGGACATCGCGGAGGAAGTCACGGAACGAGTCCCAATCCGATCGTTGGTAGTAGAACGAGGTTCTAGTAATAGGAGGTTCTTTGCGGGGTGTGGAGTTGAAGGAAATGTTAACAGATACCACGGCATGATCGGAGTTACCAAGAGGGCAGAGCTGTGTGGCGCTACAAGATTCGGGGATGGAGGTAAAACACAGATCGAGAAGGGAGGCCTTATCCGCCAGGTTGAGGGCAAAACGCGTGGGGAAGTTGACTATCTGCGTGAGGGATTGAGAAATTGAAAAGTTAAGTGTTTGAATGCCAGCCCGGTCAGTAGTAGCATTCTCGAGCCACTTGGTATGATGGGTGTTAAAGTCACCAAACACGAATATGTGAGCAAACGGGTGGAGAGAGAGGGCCTTGTCTATGCTGTCAGATATGCTATCGAGTATCCCGGTCTTGAGAGGATGGAGAGCAATAGAGGAAGAAGAGATAGCTTACGGCATTGAGGAGAGATAGTCGAAGACACACGTACGAATGGTCTGGCGATTCGAGAGACAACTCTCTGGCCAGGGGGAGATGATCCTTGACATAGACACCAAGGCCGTGCGTGTGGGTTAGAGAGTCTTTCCTGAGGATAGGAAGGTAGCCGGGGATCGAGAGATCAGAGGAGGGAATAAACGGGACAAGCCATTATATCCGGGCTGTTTGCAGTGAAGAAAGATTCCATCCTGCAGAAATGTGTTCTAATGCCACGGATGTTGCTGAACGAAATGTTGAGGGGTTTAGGTGATTTTTGAGGGGCTGGTTTAGGTTTACTTTTTTGGTTGATTTGAGACTTCATGTGGAGTAAATGTTGGGGGATGAGAAGGTCTGAAGTAAGAGAAGCAGATGGTTATCGACCGCAACATGAGCAGAGAGGAGTTGGCACAGCCTGCATCATAATGTGGCCTCAGAGTTACCCACCGGAGGTGACAGCAGGGACACCGTTCCATGCGCGTCATGGCACTACAAGCACCCCGGTATTATACAACTGTTGATCAGAGCGGCCGCTCAAGACGCTACGCAAGAGTTAGGGCTCCTAACTACCAGTCGGAAACAGCAACCAGTGAACTGTCAACCGTGTACCCTCAAGATGAAGAGGCAATGCCACAGACTGCACACGTCACGGGAGAAACACATCAGCACTAGTACATAGGCCAGAGAGAGAAGGAGAGACAGAGAGAAAGAGAGAGTACCGGGAACCCCTTCTTAGACAGGAAAAAAGATGTGAGCCTCTGCTCTTGTCCAGGGGAAGGGGGAGGAGTGTTGACTGGGCGGTAGGAGGGTCTACCTACTCCTATTACATATAACACATACAACAGTGACAAAAGACAAAACAGAGGGATAAGGGCGGGGAAGTAGTTGATAGTACCAGGCTGACACTAGGTGTGTGTTCGGGGGGATAGGATGGGACTTATTAATATTTAATCCTTACATAAGACTAAGTTTTAACTTAGTATAAGTCCCATTGTTCTATTCTAAAGAGAGAAAAGAAAAAATATGATTATCCACCTTTTTGTGAATATGGTATAAATGCTAGCTCACTTGTGGCTGTGGGTGGTAATAGTAGTCCGCACGCATTCTGATGGTCACTGGTGAGTTTGACACGTTAGTACATTTTATCAAGCAAAAGGCAAGGCCACTTGACCGTAAGAATACTGAAGACATACTAACATCTGGTGAAGAGACATTTTTTTCCTTCTTTTGAGCTGGGGGGAGGATTTTCAACTACACAAAACAAAGTGTTATAAGTTAGGTTACAATGGTTAGAACAAGTATCAAAGTTAAATTAGTCGCACAGAGTGGGTGGGGGGAGAGACCAAACAATAGATAAATAAAATAAATACATAAACGTAGATATATATATATATATATATATATATATATATATATATATATATATATATATAGAGAGAGAGAGAGAGAGAGAGGGAGAGAGAGAGAGAGATGCTTTGGATGCGTCTCTGGTAGAATGAATTTATACTCACACAAGGCAGAAAGTTAATGCCCTCTTCCATTCTGATGGACGCCAGTGAATGTATAGCCAGCCAGATCTCAATGCCCAAGCATCAAGTTACAGATAACTCAGTGTTGGGGTGTGGGGAGTGGTCAGCGACCATTCCTACCCGCCACCAGCAGAAAAATATGCTTTTATAAAATATGCTTTTATAAAATATTTAAACCACGAAGAGAAACGAACGGCTTAAAAATTCTAAGATTAAATTTTTATCTAGCAAAAGACAAGGCCATTGGACCGTAAGAATACTGAAGACATACTAACGCCTGGTGAAGAGACATATATATATATATATATATATATATATATATATATATATATATATATATATATATATATTAGGTTGGTGCAAAAATAATGTCGTTTTCTCACATAGTAATATGTTAGAAAACGACATTATTTTTGCACCAACCTAATATGTGTGTGTGGTGGTGGGCTCACCTGTCGTATTCGACATATCGGGGTCAAGCAACTCAGTTCCTAGGAACCAACACCCAGATACCAGCACATATAATTTGATTATAGTGGTGAAGGCTTTGTGCGGAACCAACCACGTTTTTTTGAAGGGCCGAATACAGAGATCTGGTGCACTGCGTACCACAAGCTCCCCAAAGGGGGAAACAAATATTCGTACACATACAATTTTTTTAATTTATTGTATTTACAACTAATGAATAAACATAATTTTAGTATAATTAACTGTACACAGATGCATAATAACTACATATAAACAGAAAACGAAAAAAAATTTGATTTAATAGAAATAAATCCAATTTATCCATTCTAGGTAACAAAGAGGAAATGCTTTTTTCTTTTAAATATTGCCATTATTTTCCCAGAAATTCTCTATGGATTGGAATTTGGGGATTGATGGGGTTAAAATGGATTTGATCAAGTCATCTCTTATGTAGTGTTAGAATTTAGGAAAAAAAATATGTTTCATTATAATTTATTCATAAACGCAGTTTCCATTTTCATTGTAAATAACTTCTAGCAAAGATGTACAAACGTCATAATAATAATTTTAAGTCCTTCATTCTGATGAAAATAATGTAGAGTGTAGTTTTCCTGTTTTCAAGTTTGCCAAGATGTTTCTATAAACTTCAGAATAGTTAAGAAGAATGTTTAACAACAGAAAAAGAGAAAGCCTATTAGAATATTGAAACCAACAATACTGGAGCCAACGAAATTTTAAAATTTACATATATATATATATATATATATATATATATATATATATATATGCTTCATTGTTATTGTTGTAGGACTATAAAGGTGAGAATATATCCCTTAATATTATAAGCAAGATAATATAGAGAAGGTTACACGATATAGCATGCTTCATTGCTATAGTTGTAGGATTCTAAAGGTGAGAATCTATCCCTTACTATTGTAAGCAAGATCATATATACAACGCTACACGATATAGCATGCTTCATCGGTATAGTTGTAGGATTATAAATGTGAACACTATCTGTTACTACTATAAGAAAAATCATGTAGGCATATTTAACTGGTAGGAAATCGATGTAGTCTGTAGGGCTATATCATGCTTTCGTTTGGTTTGTTTTACGGCATATCAACATCAATAGGTTATTTACTGCCGACAACATTTTTATTGCTCATATTATGTTTTCTTCAAAAATATATCACTGCTAACATTTTTTTCAAAAATATTTTGTTGGTAATAATGTATTGCTGGTAATAATTTTTCCATCAAAAATTCATTGCTGGTAAGAATTTTTTACAAAAATATATTGCTGGTATTAAAACCTATTTCACACCTTTCATAATGTTTTGTTCCCAGTTTAGGGGTTAACTATTTTCCCATAGGTGAGACCCTGACAGGTGCTACCACATCAGCTCAGGGTGGACCTGGGAACACCAGCAATTAAGGGGTGCTTCCATGTTCCTGAAAACCTCCTGATGAGAGGATTCGCTGTTGGATATAGTTAATAACTTACCCAAGACGCGGATGTAGTCTATCGTCATACCCAGGAAGGGTGACTCTCATGATCATAGTTGCATAAGCAACACAACACAATATAGCTTGTTTCTATGATATGGAAGGAATATAGTATGTATGATTTTAAGGGTGATAACTATGACCGTGACTACCATGACCAAAGTTCTACAAGCACTGTGAGACGATATAAGATGTTCTCCTTGGACAAAATGTGAATTCTAATCTCGTTTGAATTTATATAATTTGAAATTATCAAATTAACTTTACTTAGAATGTAATTTTATAAGAAAAAAACAAACAAGTAGAACACAATCGTCTCCATTATTTTTCTTTCTTGCTTTCAGGTGAAAAAATGTTGTTATTCAAGACTGTAGTACAAGTCTGCATTCGTTTCGACAATCTATGATGGGACAGTGATCAGTGCCTGAAAACCATACTACGGGTTGACCAAAGCCTTGTGAGTGAAACTGGGTTGACGGAAACATTTCGATAGCTGTGCTAGCACGAAGTCAAAAGTCATCGAGGCCGAGTTCAGTGTGCTGGCCTTATTCAAGACTGTAGTACGCGTTCTTGCATTCGTTTCGACAATGTATGACTGGACAGCGATCTGAATGCATGTGGGTACTGGAAATGGTGATTGCAAAAGTTATAAATAATAAATAAAAATAGCATTACATTTATTGATATATTTAGGGAGATTAGATGTGATGGGCACGTGGTTAGAACATTCGTGTTCTCACCATGAGACCCGGTTTCGAATCTCACTATAGTCGATTTGTCAGGAAGGCGACTTCTTGAAGTTATCGGTCTGGAGGGGTCGATCTCAGTGTGCGGCACCTTTGAAAGTGCCTAAAAAACCATACTTCAGATTGACCAAAGCATTGTGAGTGAAACTGGGTAGACGGAATCCTGTCGATAGCTGTGCTAGCACGAAGTCACAAGCCATCGTGGCTGAGTTCAGCGTGCTGGCCTTACTCAAATTGTTGATCACGCTAGATAGCACGCTCTTTCCTAGAAACTGTAACTAAGGTCTGCTAAGCATAGTTGCATAGTATAAACCACAGGTGGGCTCTGTGAATGTTGAATAAGCACAAATGCGCCTGAGCAAGTGTCTGCAACAGGGATTGGCTAGTCAAACCTAGTAGACGGGCATCCTCGAATACGAGTGGCCAGCTATATAAATGTGATAATTAATATGAATCCCATTAGCACGACCTCCAGGTTTAACTCGTCGTTGGAATCGCGTTTATTACCCAAGTAATAAATAGCTAGACATAGTTTTGCCTTAGCAATTGCACCCCTGAAGATGATCTTGGAAAGCGATGGAAAGTACTTGAGTAATAAAAGTGATTCTCACCGTTACAGTGCATTTCCTGTCTCATTTAATTGTAATATACGGAAAAATATTCATGAATATGAAAGGATTATGATCAAAATAAGCAAACATAACATTTGTAACTTATTCAATTATATATATATATATATATATATATATATATATATATATATATATATATATAGATATATGCACACACACACACACAAACACAATTATATATATATATATATATATTACATATATATATATATATATATGTGCAAAAGAAACCTAGCTATTGGTAAAGCGTCAAAAACATCACATCTCTGCCAACAGTCAGCCTGCCAAAAGAGAAAGAATAGAAAGAAAAAAAAAGGAAAGAAAGACAAGGAAAACGATCAAGAAAAAAAGACAAAAGAAAGGAAAAAAATGTACGAAAACTAAAAATACAAAAACCTACCCCCACACAAACGCCTAAAGTGCTGAATGTCTCTAGATTAGACTAAAACAGAGCAGCAACAATCAATCCGAACACCACTGAGGAACTCTGATCCAAATCGTAACTCTGAGTTTCAAGCTATGCAATCGACAGGTGACAAGGACCGGTTTTTTATTGGCTACACGCACGTATGATTTCATTCTTGACTACTATCACATATGTTTTCATAATAATGGTGAAGGTTCGTGCAGAATCATTCACACTTTTCAGAAGAACGGAAGACAGAAAACTGCTGCACAGAGTGTGCGCCACAAGATCCCTTAAAAAAAACCTTCCGCGGGTTTTGAATTAAGACTTGTCCTTCTTCATAACTGCCTGGCGACAAAGTCTAAAGAGCCCAGTTTGTCCTACTATTTAAACCATAGCTGGGGGAGAAGAGTTGGATTTGTATATTTCTGAAGGTTATCTGCGCGTAAATCAATATAAAAAAATCGACTGGAATTCGATCTCGTTTCTACGATTTCTACTTCCAAGAGTCTATCTATTACACCACCCGCATACATACATATATATATATATATATATATATATATATATATATATATATATATATATATATATATATCCACACACCAATTACACATCTATATATATATATATATATATATATATATATATATATAATAGAGTCTCCCGTCGTTTTCGACGTACGAGTGTCAAGCAAATCAGTTCCTAGGAACCGACTGCCAGACTCCCCGACATATGACTTGATTACAGTGGTGAAGGCTTTGTGCAGAAGCAACCACACTTTCTGAAGAGCCGAAGGACTCGAATTAAGAGTTGTCCTTCTCCTAGACCAGTTGCCATCCAAGGCTATAGAACCCAGTTTGTCATCTATTTACCGAAGAAGAGGATTCATACCTTTCCCAAAGTTGTTAGTACAATTGAGTATAATGGATTCGACTGGAATTCGAACTCGGCTTTCCGAGTCCTCAATCTGAGCCACTATCCATTACTCCTCTCTCTCTCGCTCTCTCTCTCTCTCTCTCTCTATATATATATATATATATATATATATATATAGAGAGAGAGAGAGAGAGAAAGAGAGAGAGAGAGAAAGAGAGAGAAAAAGATGAAGGAGTATTAAAGAAAGGGATGTCTGCAAGATGTCCGATAATCTGATCAATAGACAGCAATTATCGATAGACCGAGCCTCCATTTGGCACGTTGACTTGACCGTGTCTATATTTATCGAAACTGATTAGGTACGTCGGTATTCATTACAAACACACCAATGACAATTAGTAGCAAACCACGAACAGACCACTGACTTTTTGAATAAAATCCTACTCTCCTCACCCCTCTACTCGTCATCTTCTCCCTCTATTTCTTTTCCTTTTTTTTTTTTCTCTTATACTTTACTGTCATTCTTATTTGTTTTTGCCTTTTGACCTTTTTATGTTTCTCTTTTTGCTCATCCTTCTTTATCGAAGATTATTTCTCTTTTTATCTTATTTATTTATTTATTTATTTAGTTTTATTAATCATCATTTCTCTTATCTCTCCTTTTTTTTCTAGTCAAACTCCTTTTCACTTCTTTTTTTTATGTATCTTTTCTTTTTTTTCTTTTTCCTTCTTCTATTCTTGTTATTTTCTTTTTTTATCTTCTTCTTCTTCCTCTTCTTCTGCTACTACTACTACTACTACTACTACTACCACTTTTATCAGCCTTATTAATTTACCTAACTTATCACATGCTTTCTTATTCTATTTTCAGATTTTATTATTATTCTATCTGGCTTCTTTGATCTTTTCTTTTTTCTATTTGTTGTCTGTTTTATTGGTATTCTATTTTTTTTTCTTGTCTTGTGCTTTTATATGTCTTTTCTTCATTCTACCTTATTATTTTCTGTCTATCTTATTCTCATATGTTCCTTCTTCTTCTTCTTCTTCTATTTTATTGTTATTTTTCTCTGGCTTCTCCTAGCTTTTCTTCATTTTCTATCTATTATCTGTTTAATAATTCTATATTATTTTTTCTTGTATTTGTCTTTTTCTTCTTTTTCTTCTTCATCTATCTGTTGTTTTTCGTCTCGTCTTATACCTGCCTTATTATTATTATTATTATTGTCGATGTTATTATTATTATTATTATTATTATTATTAGTGTTGTTATTATATGTACCTGTTCTATCTACACTTCATCATCATCATCATCATATTATTATTATTACTATTATTGTTATTATATGTAGCTTTTTTATCTACTCTTCATCATCATCATCATCATCATATTATTATTATGAGTACTGTTGTTATATGTAGCTTTTCTACCTACTCTTCATCATCATCATCATCATATTATTATTATTATTATTATTATGAGACAATTCCCTTGATTCACATTCGAAACCAACATACGAAATAGTTCCGTGAGCACGTGCTCGTGCGTCTATCTACAGTATGCGTGTATGTGGGGGAGGTCTAGGTATATTTATGTGAGTGAGAGCGTAGGTCTGTACTAGCGTAAGTGTACGTATGTGTACATATGCACAAATGCTGATAGACCACCCCACTCTCCTCTCGACGTGCCACGTGACTAGTGACGCCTGTACTAATAACCGACTTAATTTCTTTTCAGCCGAAAAATTTAACAACTTCCGGATGAACAACACAAAGCGAATAATGTCCTTGGAGACTCCTCTGCACTCTATTTCGGCATAATTCCTCCTCTCCTTTGCAATCGTGAGGTTGCCTTGGTATCAACTCATTTCAGAAAATCGTGACGTGATTAAAATTAAACCAACAACGAAAACATGCGCTTAAATATTGCAATATTCAATTAACATAAACTTATGGGTGGTTCTAGTATATTTCCATGTTTATATACCTCCTACTCAGGCACATTAGTATTTTTTCTATAACTCCAAAACAAACCTGTGATTCGTCCTGCAGATAGACTGAGCTTTCTGACCATGAGACCCCGGTTCATAATTGCAACATGGATGAAGGTACATTTTTTTTTTTTTTTTTTTATCGGCTTAGGGAAGCGTTTATTTTTCAGCGCGCCCACGTCGCTACCGAATTTGACACATGGTCGAAGTTTAAAGCCGGTTTGACTGCAATACCATGAAAAAAAATTCCCTATCCTCCTCGGCAATTCCCTTTTGGAGACGCTTTAGGCGACGGACAATAATCCCAGCCCCCTACTGAAGGGGAGGTACCGCTTGGGGAAAGACCCCACTGCGGCTTGGGCTTAAACATATTCGAACCTTCTCGAGCCAAAATGCCGGGAAGCGATTGTGATTGTCGTGAGCAAGCTACGCGACATCATACCCGAAAACGTCCATGCACTGCATGCGTATGGTGTCGCAGAGTAGTTGGAGGAAGGGAGAATTGGCGGAGTGCACCTCCGCATATGTAAAACTCTCCCTCTCAGCCAATCAGTGGTGGGGTCGGGAGCCGACGAGGACATCTGGCCTGTTCGAGAGACGACTTGGCCTGTTCGAGAGCCGACTGCCCTGTCCGAGAGCCAACTTGGTCTTTTCGAGAACCAACTTGGCCTGTTCGAGAGACGACTTGCCCTGTTCGAGAGTCGACTGCCCTGTCCGAGAGACGACTGGCCTGTTCGAGAGACGACTGCCCTGTCCGAGAGCCAACTTGGTCTTTTCGAGAACCAACTTGGCCTGTTCGAGAGACGACTTGCCCTGTCCGAGAGTCGACTGCCCTCTCCGAGAGACGACTGGCCTGTTCGAGAGACGACTGCCCTGTTCCAACGGGTCCTTTTTGGCGTGACGGCTACAGCGATCTCATTTTGAAAAATACCTGACAGCCATACCATGAGTTGACTCCAATCTTATGAATGAAGTTGACTGGACAGACTGATTCTGACTGAGGGTTTGTACGTAACGGCCATGTTCAAATTGTAGATCACACCAGATTTTTCTCTTTCCGAGAAACTATAACTAAGGTTCGCTTACCATAGTTGGAGTATAAATCACAGATTTGATCTGTGGGCGTTAAAAAAACACAAATGTTTCAGGCATCTTCAACAAAAATTAGCTAGTTGTCCTAGCAGACGGATGTACTCGGGAACAAGCGACCAACAATTATTCCGAGCAAACCTTAATCACAAATTCTGGGAAAGAGGGAATAATCTGGCGTGATCAATAGTCGAACAAGGCAATATGTTTAAACTCTCGGTCACAATGACTTGTTACTTCGTGCTAGCACAGCCATCGATGGTTTCTAAACAATGTCGTCTACATAATTCTCTTCATTTGATTCAAAACGTTGTATGGTTTCCAGGCACCATGCTGTAAATGACGTTTTGAACCCGAGTTCACTGCAGATCTCACGTGGAATTCATCCATACAAATCCTTGTTAACAATGCTTGAAAAATGGTACCGGTTCCCGTATAATCACCGAAGTTATGCAACATCGAGTTTGGTCAGTGCTTAAAGCGCTTGGGCATACCAGGTGCCGTCAGCTTGGATATGCGGGTGGCGTGCTGGATAATGGCTCTGAATTGTTAATCAGAGAGCCGAGTTTCAATTCCAGTTGGGCCAGTTATATTTATTTACGTGTAAATACCCTTGGGAAAGGCATGGATCCACTTCTTCTCCCCCCAGCTATGGGTTAATTAGTAAAACCTTTCTTACAATCTAAAAATATTTTCTGTCTTAAAATAACCTGCAAATGACTTAATCATAAATGGTCAGGTCATTATGGCACTCTACTGACTCCTGTCATATTCTATCATTACAAGAATCGGATTAGACCGAATATGACCTAGTGCTGCTATGTCGAGTTTCGAACTGCTTCATACTTTCTTTCAAACTTTCATAAAGTTCAAAATCGTTTATGCTATTTTGTCGGTCAATATTTGTTTTCCAGCCTACGGCCTCTTTCCACAGAGACTCAACGTTGCAAGCCGATTGCTACTATCTCGCTATTTCTATAGCAAATGTTCATAGTGAGTTGAAAGTTAACGCAAACAAGATTTGTTGACCTCAACCTTAGACTTCTTAGATGTAACCTTAAACTTAACCTTAAATAATTTCTGACCCTTCTTGAAAAATAACGCTAACCCCATTTATATAAAACCTAATTCCAATCATAGAGATAATAAACGCAACCTAAATACAAGTTTTAATACACCCCAGGAAAAAAGGCTATGCAATTGTAGAATCCCCGATCAATGTCCATTATTAAACAGGTGCTTAACCAAATCCATAGTGTATATGTGCTATATCTCATCAAATGAGAACTCCAGAGATATTAAGCTGTATGTCGGGTCAACTAGCAGACCTTTTAAGGATAGGTATTACAATCACATGAACTCCTTTACAAATACGGCCAAAGGAAATATGACATCACTTTCGAAATATTTTTGGAAACTCAGGGAAGAAGGAAAAACACCTATGGTTAAATGGAAAATCCTAAGACAAGCCAGAACCTGCAATTCTCTGAGCGAACTTTGCTTCTCATGTTTACAGGAGAAAATATGTATCATTGAACTTTTGAATAACACCCAATTATTAAATCAAAGATATGAAACCGTTTTCTGTAGGCATACTAAGGATCTAACACTACAATCTTGTTAAATTCTTAATTCTATAACTATAAACGTTTTAAAATTATAAATCACCTCCTTTGATGTATTCCCTACCCTCTTATGTACCTCGCCACTAATTAAATTATGATTCTTAATTTTTTTTTTTCATATATATTAGTGGTAATATTTTTAGATCAATTGTTTTTAACCCATACTTATTCTACACGCTATACGGTCCAGGAATATTTTAAAATTTGATTATAAAATGTTATATTAACATCCCTTTTATTTTTAGAGGAAATCACCATTTCTGAATTTTAATCAACAAAACACGTTCATTGATTACAGAATTAGTAATGATGACCCCAACATAAATACATGCAATTCAGCTCTAGAATTTTTATAGTAAACCAAATATAACATTCCCAATTACTACTAGAAGTATCGCTACAATTTTTACCTACTCAAACGTAATACTATTCCCTAGCTTCATCTTTCCTCCCCTACATCTCACTCTAAGGACGTTTGTAAGATGATGTGCCTGGACTTTTGACCGGTGTTTATCGGGAAAAAATCTCCACAGACCAGTCAACATTAAACACCTAATCCATTCTACACCGAACTACTATCAACAAGCAATATTGTTCCATTCCGTCACTTATTTTTTTATGTATATTTTTCTTCTTAAACAAATGGAAAAAAGGAAGTGACATTTCACATACGTCTTGACTACAAGCAGGATTTTCCATAACCATTTTCGAATCTCACCCGTCAAAGTGCAGTTGTAATGCACTGAAACCAAGTTGCATCTTTGTACCGAGTAAAATGGTTTTGTCTATATGATGAAATCATAATATATATATATATATATATATATATATATATATATATATATATATATATATATATATATATATATATATATATATATTCAAAATGCTTGAGAAAATAAAAACTATTCGAAAGAAAATGTTGGTATTTTTCTTATTCAATTTTGTAAGTCTACCAAAAAATTAATCCTCGAACTTGAAAGGATCAAATGAAAACATGATATGTCGAAATTATTTAACCAAACTTGTTTGAATATATATATATATATATATATATATATATATCGAATCAGTCAACTTTTGGGAGACGGCATTATTTCCTCTTACTTGAAATATTATTTTTATGGATACCCATGTATGAATAGACGCCCTGTTTTTTTTTAACAGGGAGTTACGTCTACAGGCTTGCGCAAGTGATAGTGCTCTCCGATAGGTTTCAAACTTACGTCCCCACCTTTGTGGGAAAAACAATTGTCTACCTTAGACTGGTCAGCTATGCCAGATCGTTTTCTTTATTAAGTTTCTCGAATGTAATGTGCTGGCCAGTAGATGAAATGAACACTGTTTCAAAATATATAGCACGACCAGTCGAACATGCCTACTAACAAAAAACAATGTTTCGAATATTAGCTTATACACAAACATTATAATTAATTCATCGAGTCTCGAAGAAACCGCAACAGAATGCAGAAAGCACTGGACAGCCGTATCGTCCTATATTTGGGACTCATCAGCAGTGTGCATCCACTACCGAGAACTGAGACCCTGACAGTTACGCTATCAGGCAAACATCATACCAACTGTTCCCACGGGCCTCTGTTGCGTTCCTTTCGAGTTCACGGATTAATTTCTTGGTAGCCTTAGAAAATTGATTAAGAAAAATACCAAAATGTTCTTTCAAATAGTTTTTATTTGACCAAGTACTTTCAATCTCATCTGAGACCATCTTCAGTGGGTTAAGTTGACTGTGAAAATGTATATCAGTTTTTGTAAATTCAAAACATTTCAATTGTTCGTTTTTAATGCTTATGCAGAGTTCTAGATGAGAAAAAATGGAAAAATTACTTCCTTTATACTTGAAAAAAAAACACGTGAACTTTGAAATGATATGTCTAAATTATTTAACAAAACTTGTTTGAATGAAAATATGCTGCCTAAATATACACAATATATAGAGTGCTCAATACAGAGTAGAACAAATATAAATTTTTTATTCGAAAATTATAACATAAATATGTTATAAAATCACTACAAAAATAGCCATTTTGTTTCAACACTTCTGCTATCTTATCAAGTGATGGTGTTGATTGTAGAATAAAGGGTTTTAAAAGGTTCAAATAAATCAAACACCCCTCGCTAGAGGAAACGCTGTTACATAAGCTGGAATGACTAATCAAAATACAAGTATACGAGAATTCAAAAAACTTGACAACGAACTTTAGTTAAAATAATTATTTAATGCAATTTAATATATATATATATATATATATATATATATATATATATATATATATATATATATATATATTGTGTGTGTGTGTGTGTGTGTGTATGTGTGTGTGTGTATGTGTGGGTGTGTACTCATTAATATTTAAGAAATAACAGGGTCAAGAGGCACTCAAGTAGAGGGATACGGAATATATATATATATATATATATATATATATATATATATATATATATATATATTATTTATTTAAAAATATGATTCCAACACGCTACATAAGAGTTCTCATG
>OZ010600.1:7109973-7169973 GCA_963932145.1 Acanthosepion lycidas
ATCTAATTCTTGTTAAATGAATGAATGTTCAAAATTAATATGGCTGCATTTCATCATGGCCGCCATTTGTCTGAAACGAGGATCAAGTTTTGTGTCTTCGACACCCCGACTTTCATACAATGGCTTCCCCTGCGCATAAAATCATAAAGACGTTTATTTTATATTTTCAAAAAATCTACCGTTTATACAAATCGGTCTCTGATCTTCTATTTCCGTAATTAAACGTGATCTCAAGTAAAATCAATGTTTATTAAATCTTCGTAGTGGTCTCTGTGTGTTCGCCATGCCGATGATTCTAAACAGACGCACACATGTCACTGTTTATTGCAGTTAAGCGGCAGATTGCGATAAAATATGAGAAGCAAATAAAAACAAAGTAACATTTCCTAACAATAACAAACATTATCCAGGAAAATAATAATAAAATGAAAGTATTTTTCTGCTATTAAAAGAGAAAGGACAGGAAAACTATTGGAAGCTGTCAAAGAATTAAGTTCAGGTGAAAGGCAATCAAAATGAAGTCAGATTAACTGCATTTATGGCATTATAAACAATCATTTCAGCAAGTTACACTGACGTGCCAAAAGTCATGAAATACTAGCTCTGATCAAAAAGGATCGGGACAGTTGCAATGTTAACGGAGCTAAAGTACGCAGCGTGAAGCCGCTAGGCATTGATTGACATTCAACTCTGTCGCGCATGCATACTAAGTTATAAAGTATTCGCTCACATCCGTTGTTTATAGCAAGGAAGGAAAATGCTTGGAAGGAAGATGTGTAGAGTGTGGTCATCTCACTACACCACAGAAATCCCATCAGTGACCATGGCTTATGCAGTGTTTTTTGGCCAAAATCAACATTCCCCAAGTCCGCCATATTAGTCCTTTCGACTTTTCCACTTCAAAAATCAAATCCCAACTGAAAGGAACAAAATTTCAAAACATCGAAGAAAACCAAAACATCGCAACGTGTCAGCTGCTTGCTATCCCAAGAAAAGGAGTTTCAGGAATGCTACCGTTTATGGGAACAACGCTGGATAAAGTGCGTGACTCCAAAAGAGGACTACTTCGAAGGAGACTAAATGCCGAATTTATATGTGTTGTAGATTTTTTCATTGCACAAGTCCCGATACTTTTTGATCAGATGTGACGTCGTCCCCTGGTCGCAGCGCCAACCGTGTCGTTCTATCCCAGTCTACCACGGCACCAACTGTGACGTCCTACTTTGATTCCCAGTCTGCCTACCCACGTTGTGAATTGATCTAGGCAGAGGAAATCAATCAGTCGTCGGGGCCGTACTGCAAACCGAGTTCAACGGGGGTGATACCACACAAATATGCATAAAAGGCAATAAAATGAAAACTCAAAAGTTCAAAGTATCAAAGAAAAAGGTAACAAACTTTATGTCTAGTTGTTCGATACATAGGACTGCATCTATCTCCCGACCCGTTCTATGGATTGTGACACGTCGTTTTCCGCTAGGCAAGTTTTAACACTTCAAGTCGTCTGCTCTTTAAGAAATTGGTGTTTCGGTGGGTCTTTGGACGAAAGTCAAAAGAAAAACTTATTTCGGTGATCTGGATCTAAGTCGCTCTTCAAAATAATTGTTCTTGGTTTGAAGATGGGTCCGGAATGTGCGTGAATCCTGGTCAGCTATCTGCGAGGCTTGCCTCAACCGAAGACTGACTCTGGGAACTGCTGGGACTCGACTCATTTCTGCTCGTTGTGGCTTCGTTTATATGGGCGCCGACCAAAACCGGGGTGAGTTTGTCGGCGCCGGGGGGTTCCTCGATAATTCTAAATACATATCCACCTCTCTGGTTAGGAATTTCCACCTTCTTCCATTTTTGGGAACCTTTCCTCACTCCCACCTTCTCATCATACTTCAGACGGGCGTGAACTGCCTTCCCCACATCTTCGTGGCAACCTCTCTTACTCATCCTCCAGATGGGCGGCAACAGCCTCCCTCGTGCGTCACGTGATCACCACTCGACCAATGATGTCTTAGTCGGGCGTGGACGAATCTGCGGCTTTGTTTCAGGAAGAAAAAAAAAATATCTTGCTTAAAAAAAAATTATCTCTTCTCTTTCCCTTTTCTTCCCCTTAATGGTTTATCATTTCTCCAGCCGCGAACGGGACAATATGACAATGGCGGTCATAACTCTTCTTCTACACGTGGTTTACGTCAGTTATTTTATCGCTAATTATCAGAATGTGTGGTCTTCCTAACACGGTCTCAAAAAGAAACATCTCCAAAGTTCCAGTCAGTCTGTCGCCTCGAAGAAAGAAAAAAAAAACATTTCTAGGTTCCCATTCATTTTCCTTCGGTACAAATTCCTGATAACAAAATTTTATTATCGCACGCGAAGGATGTTCTGTCGGACGTTCGTGGGTGGTTTTTAATTTTTCATATCTGTCCAAGTCCTTTTAGTTGCCTGTTTTTCGTCACTTAACGAAATAACATTTTCATTTGAATTTTTTTTTCTCTTTGGCCAGCCGGTCTGTAGTTGATAATAAGTTGTCTTACCGTACCAATAGTTTGTTTTCATATCCTTAGATAACACAGCCGATGCCAAAACATATCTGATTCTTTCCTTCTTTCCCTTTCTTTTTACTCAGAATTTCCCTGTCATTGTAATGACACTCTTTCGCCATTTGTTACTTATCAAAATATCCTTTTATCCATTGTCTCTTAGCTGTGTGCGTGTTCTTGCTTATCACTCACGATTCGGTTCTTAGCCTCTCCTTTTCTTCTTTTCTTTCTTTTCCCTTTCCGCCTCGTTAAATGGTGCCACACAGACCTCGTATGTGCTTAGTAAACAAAAAAAATAGTGTTGAACTGATGCAATATCACCCCTCCTATATGGTAGAAAATGCTGGACAATTTCCTCACAGATGAAGAGAAGGCTTGAGGTCACAAGGATAGTGTTCTATAAAAGGATGTTGGGAATACTACAGACAGAGCATATAAACAACGAGGAAGTTTTAAGGAAATGGAAACAAAAGAATCCCTCGTAGTCTAGAGTTTTGGAATAAAGAAAGGTGCCTTCTAAAAGCTAAAGAAAGTATAAAGAAACAGGAAAAATTCGCTAGAGAAAAAGGGAAGCGGAATGAAAGGCTGTGTAATGTTATACCTCCTATCTACACCTTTGTGCAAATTAATTATACAGGAAGATGCGGGGACCATGATCACCTACACCTGTGCAAATTAATTGAAACAAAACGAATAATTACGCTATTATTTACATTTTTTTCGTATTTTTCCAATGTAACAAGCCCCAGTGCACATGTTAGTACTTCGTGTGTCCATTCCACAAAATCGTTCCTTGCAGATTGAACACAGATTCTCGATTGGATTTAAATCAGAAGAGTTTCCGAGCTATTCGATAGTACTTTGATTTGCTAACTGATAAGGTTTGCCAGTGTGTTCTTGCAGCGTTACACATTTTCGTACGCTTCCTTGGAGAAACTTCCGTCGCAGACAATGGTCGTAGGACAACTAATTGACAGTCGAGACAATAGTGACTGGACGAAAAAAACTGATGCAATCACGGATGACGCAATATTTTTCAAGGGCAAACAAATTTCATGATACACCCCGAAAATAGATTTAATATTACTGCACACTACTGCGAATGACCTAATCTGAGGAAAAAAATAAAAGTCGATTACACCATTTAACACCAATGGGTCTAAAACTGACCGTATGTGAAAGAAAGGAAACTAAAGAGGTTGTTTCTATTAATTTTCTATTAATTTGAACAAGGGTGTATACTGAACAATTTCTTCATGGATGAAGAGGAGACGTACAACAGGCATGTGGCCCTCCAGAAGGTTGCTGGGAATACCATAGACGGGCAATGTAAACAACGCGGAAGTTTTCAGAAAGCAAAAAATGGGAATGTTTAGAATCAGAAAGAGACAGTTGAATTTCCTGACTTACATAATGAGGAAAGAAGGCTTGGAAAATTTGACACTCATAGGACATACTGAAGGTATGTGGGAAACAGCGAACCCCTTAACAAGCTTGTGTCAAATGGAGGGCAGAAAATGGAGTCCGAGTGATAATAAATAGACAAATATTGCTAGGAGCTAAAAAGGAAAGGAAGTTAGGGAGAGCTATGATCCCCACGTCCTGAAGATATATGGCATATGAAAAAAGAAGATCGTTTAGGATTTCCTCTAGCTTGGTGAATGTAACAACTCGACATGGCGTCTATTCCACGAGTTGTTAGAAGAACGCTGGTGAGATCTTGTCTACGGATACATTTCTCTACCACGTCCCCAAAATGTCGTAAGTTTCCAGAATGCTCATCAAACCAATTGTAAGCAATTTCGGGCGATGACTCAGTACATTACCTTGTTGGTATAACCAATCGCTTTGATGGGGACACGAAGACTATTATGGTTACTAAGCAGTACAACGCAATAGTCATCGGTCAATAAAGTGTTTCGTTAGACTAATTTTTCTTACCCATACCATATAACCCCACTCCATATTATTACTGCACGGTGACGTTTGGGGTTGTTTCATTGTGTTTGCATCATACATGACACAACGTAAACCGTGATACATTAGGAACGCTATAAGTTGCCAATGTCCAATTAGCGATATCAGGATCCCAGGGGAGGCGCTATATAAGGTGTTGGTATTTTAAAAGGGCTACTCTGAAGTGTCTTTCTTCCTATATCCTATGGCAGGTGACTCTGAACTTACCTCATGTGCACCTGGTACGTAGATGTAGTTTGAGCCAGTATCGCTTGTCTTTTAATACATTATTATAACCAGACGTCTCTGGGCATGATCATTAAGGACACATGGTCGGTCAACGCGCTGTCCATAATGGATGATAGTACTTTCTGTCAGGAATTCCCGGTATACAAATGATACTGTAGACCTACAAACATTAAACAATTAATATCATCGCCAAGCGAACCCACACTAATTGCGACGAACGGATGTTCCTTCAAGAAGGCCCCGTGCCTGCAGCGGCTGTTGGGACCTCACATGGAACTCCTACATACGATCCATCGCTAAAGATGCTGGAAAAATGGTCGGTTCCCTGTACCACTCCAGTAAGAACCTGACTCCTTTTGCTATCTTTTACAGTTCTGAGAGCCTGATCATGCCGAAAATGGAGCACTGCTGGAATATATCGACAGTAGGTAGCCAGTCTTCACTTTCCACCCTCGAAAAAGAACAAAAGCGTCTAGTTCTGGGTATGACGATAAACTACATCCTACAGGCAGTAAGTCCTGTGATCGGGAGAAATAAGGTCTTTAGAAGCGTAGAACCAACTCTTAATTGCAGCCTGACCTGTGATGATAGCACTTTTCTGGGGTCCACCCCCACCCCACCAAAAAAACTTTGAAAGTATGAAAAGACATTTTAATAGTAAAATTGCCAGCAAAACATTTTTATATAAAAGCAATCTGACAATACATGACAGTCAATGAATTTGTTCTGTAGACGAAGGCATACAATTGCGTTGACGCCATAAAATTGTGTTCAAATTATTTAAATTTCGGCCATAAATAACCTATAGTGGTTGATATTCCGCTAAACAAAATCAGCCAACAACCAAAAGCACTTCCGCGTCCTTGTGGGTGATGAATTATTTTCCACCCTACAACTCCTTTCCGCGCAGGCGAAATGTTAAGAAACTGTTAAGATGAACTACATTCCTTAGTCCCACCCGTTCTAAGACTCACAGCTAAGACCCGTTGTGCCACGTCCATTGTAGCGGACCACCCTCATTTCTTTCGTATTCCATTGGTGAGACGTAAGTTCCACTCGAGCAGCGTCTTTCCACAAGCAGTTGCTTTGTGGAACCGACTCCCAAGAGGATGCTTCCTCGAACACTACAATCTTGACCTGTTTAATGTTAACCGTTATCTTTCCCACATATCCGCATAAGCTGTGCCGCTTACATTGTTACCCTCTACCTTGAGTGGCTCTTGAGCATTGTGCAGAGAGAATGTCATTGTAAAAATCAGATAGACTTGGCAATTATTATCACACCCCATTTGAGGTTTGACATTTCACGTAGCCAGCCATGAGCAGCCTACATAGTATTCACACTGACTCATCATATATGAAAGGACAGCTTATCATTTACATGACATCAAGATATGGTGTTGTCATCTAAAATTACCTATATAGTGATTTTTCAAGCGTAGCTTAGATGTGCCACAAGGCCGAAATTAGGGGGCACTCTGTGAGGATCGAACTCACTACTCAGTCGTAATTGTCGTAACTCACTACTCAGTCGTAATTGTTTAGCAAGCCAATCCTGCTAACCATTACACCGCCTCGATGTGCCCAAAAATACGCACACACACACACACACACATATATATATATATATATATATATATATATATATATATATATATATATATATATATATATATATATATATATATATATATATATATATATATATATATATATATATATATATATATTAGTCTAACGAAACACTTTATTGACCGATGACTATTACGTTGTACTGCTTAGTAACCATAATAGTCTTCGTGTCCCCACCAAAGCGATTGGTTATACCAACAAGGTAATGTACTGAGTCATCGCCCGAAATTGCTTACAATTGGTTTGATGAGCATTCTGGAAACTTACGACATTTTGGGGACGTGGTTGAGAAATGTATCCGTAGACAAGATCTCACCAGCGTTCTTCTAACAACTCGTGGAATAGACGGCATGTCGAGTTGTTACATTCACCAAACTAGAGGAAATCCTAAACGATCTTCTTTTTTTATATGCCATATATCTTCAGGACGTGGGGATCATAGCTCTCCCTAACTTCCTTTCCTTTTGAGCTCCTAGCAATATTTGTCTATTTATTATCACTCGGACTCCATTTTCTGCCCTCCATTTGACACAACCTTGTTAAGCGGTTCGCTGTTTCCCACATACCTTCAGTATGTCCTATGAGTGTTAAATTTTCCAAGCCTTCTTTCCTCATTATGTAAGTCAGGAAATTCAATATATATATATATATATATATATATATATATATATATATATATATATATATATATGCATACCTTTATATACCAGTCCAGAATTTTTGAGATGTCAGTGTAATTTACAAATTTTACAAGAATATTTAATTTTGAGACATTTTCAGCTGATCGAAGAATCGCTAAAAAAAATAGAAGGGAAATACCATTTTCTGGTCAATAGATTCTTCGAGATTTTCCCGGTAAATTGGGGGGGGGGGGCTTAAAAGAAGAGGAAACTTGTACGAGGCGTTTTTACGCACACAGAAGGCAACATAGATGTGAAGAAAATTGAAAAATACATCCTATTTTTTATTTACTGTTTCTTTTTCTTTTAAGCATTTCACTCCCAAGCAAGGTGATAAAGCCACTAAGACTCAAGAATTTACAGGAAGTGAAAGACAATTAGAAGCCAATGAAGAGGTGTGAGGAAAAGGATAATAAGGGAATAGGGTTCAGGAAGACAGAAAATAGCCACTGAAGATGCATTTACATTTTTGAAGCAAGGAGTTCCACAGGCAAGAAATGCTAGAAAAGAAACTGCTAGAATAGAACTGACGATGGTATCTACCTAGTCCAACAGAAAAACTGTGAGACCTAATTGCCAATCTAGCACCACCCTTGAATTCATGCAGTCGGGGTATTAAGGAGAACAGCTCATCAGAATAATTACCAGGAAAATATTTGTAGAAAAGACATTGGCAAGAGTTTTACTATTAAATATTTTCTAACAGAATTTGCGTTTGGACGGCTCGATTAACAATAAGCGTTTATACTACTACTACTACTACTAATAATAATAATAATAATAATAATAATAATAATAATAATAATAATAATAATAAGTAGGAGTAGTAGTAGTAGTACCCATGAAAATGGGGAACGATTTTCCTATTTGAATTTTCCATAATATTTCAAGAATAAGCTCATTGCGAGTTCTACGTATACAAAATATCCGTGTAAATCCCCATAGTGCATCATTAAATATTTGAGCTTAACAACTTTAAGCAATATCTGCCTATATTTCTGAGATGAGGTATTGTAGTTATTTACATTAGTTAGATTGTTCGGACTGTTGTCCTCGTCTTCGTTGCAACATTCACGACGTTTCGGCCGTTGTAAGCTTTGGCCTACTTCAGGATCTGTCTATATATCTGAAATGAGATATTGTAATTACTTACACTATTTACATTGTTTGCACTATTGTCCTCATCTTCACTGACATATTCTGGCCTTCTTCAGGCAATTGGATTTTCGAACCGAACCCTTTATTTGTCCACCGAAGTAGATTGAAGAAGGCCGGAGCCAACAATGGACGAAACCTCGTGGATATGACGAGGACAACAGTTCGAATAATATAAATAGTGTAAATAATTAGAATACCTAATATCAGAAATATAGACAACTCCTGAAGATGGACGGAGCGTACAACAGCCGAAACGTCGTGAATATGACAGCAAAGATGAGGACAACAGTAATGTAAATAATGTAAATAACTTTAAACACATGTTACAATCACAATTACATTTATGAATTTAAAGAAACTATATCTAAATCATTCCTAAAATGTTTGTTTGGGAGTTATGAATTTTAAAGGTGGTCTTACTCGTTACAAGTCGACTTCCATGATTTAAAGTAAGAGGGTACAAATGAAAACAATTGAAATTGACAAGTTTTTCCATTTCAATAAAGCAGATTTTAAAAACATCAGAGGGTTACTGCTTCCTCTATATACCCTTCATTTATTTCTTTTCTTACTGAAACCGAACAGCATTTCTGACATGTCTTTTCCATCTTATTTTGAGATCAAAACGGTATAGTCTATTTTTTAATGAATTATCAGCAGAATGTAACGTATATGCTAAGTAACGAACGAACAAGCAGAATTACAATATGATGTGCAATCTGAAGAATTTAATTTCTCCCTTATATCTTCCCACCGTCACATCTGCATAGGATATTGTATGTGAGGTTTTTGGTCATTTTTTTTTCTTACACAGGAATCTAACTTTCATAAGGAGACTGCCAATAATAGTATTGATATGGAAGACCAACCTGATACTGGCCATAAATATTTCGGATATTTTCGGCTGTCTCTCTACGGTTTACCGCAACTTGAGAGTTGGTATCACCGTGTTTGTCCTATTCACAGATTTCGATGTTATTTGAAACGGATAGTTGTTGATTCTGAGAGTGCTTTGCATATGGCTGATTTCCTGGTGTTGGATGCCAGAATCGTTGCTTATAAGTAAGATGTAGGAAGTAACGAACGATTTCTTTCCCGACATAAATGGTCTGATTAAAATTAAAACCTAAATGCAGTTGTCTTTTTATATATAAATCTGTATCCATATTCTGTGGAGGCGAATAGAATGTTCAAGTAAGTCTGATAGTGTGTGTGTGTACTTACGTATGTTTATACTACTTGTTTATGTAGTAATAGAACCATTATAATGTGTAATGGCTCTGATATGTATAATTCAAATGTTCTCTGAAGTCCTTTATTATAGAAGTGCAGTAAACATTATTTTACAATTAAAATGCATTACAGAATAATCTGGAACTATTGTAAGTGTTACTGACAGGATAGGACTCTTTTAAGCATGACACATTGAGAACTGAATTGTCTTTTAGTTTATAAAAATTATATATATATATATATATATATATATATATATATATATATATATATATATGTGTGTGTGTATCCTTGTGCAGGTATGCAGAAAATAGAAAAGAACACGTTGGGTGCATAATCCGGGGTTCCTTAGTATTTTTGTTTTTATTTTTAAGAAGACAGTGCTCCATACAGAAGTACAGCTTATATTATAATAATATTTTTTGTTTAAAAATATGATTCCTTCGCTACATAAGAGTTCTCATGTTTCAAAAACGAGAGCCGATTCCTAAAATTTCGCTTGAAGATGAAACGGGACTAAACACCACAATCCAACTTAATTTTATTAATTATTTGGATGATTTCGGCTCTCGTTTTTGAAACATGAGAACTATTATGTAGCGAAGGAATCATATTTTTAAACAAAAAATATTATTATATTATATATATATATATATATATATATATATATATATATATATATATGTAAGAAAATATATGGATATAGATCCGACAGTATGAAGAAAAATATACGGAAAAAACAAACAAAAATCCTAATATGCAATTATGCTGTTTTAATGTTAATATAATGTCAACGTCGACGTTTCGGTCTAATAGACCATCTTCCGGACATATTCATAAAACATAATTAACATTAGACCATATTGGTCATGCTCTTATGTCCATCGTCTTTTTCATGTTGAATTGAATATGGTCTAATGTTAATTATGTTTTATGAATATGTCCTGAAGATGGTCTATTAGACCGAAACATCCGAAGTTGACATTATATTAACATTAAAACAGCATAATTGCATATTAGGATTTTTGTTTGTTTTTTCCCTATATTTTTCTTCATATATATATATATATATATATATATATATATATGAATGTGAGGATAAGAAGACGGAGACTTTAATCATCCATTTGGTTTATAATTTTTATTTCATGAACACTGAGATATTAATCTCATCAGAACGACAACCTGCCACACGAATGGAGAAACTCCACCGGACAGATACTTTAGCTAAGTGAGAGAGAGGCGTTGGGTAAAGATACAGCTTAGAGTTGGTTTCCTCAACCAAGAATTTGTGGAAGAGGAAAGTGAGAGGTGACATCTGTGTATTAATTTCTGTGACTTATAAACTTAATGTCGTAACAGCGAAAATTGCAATATGAGCACCGGTTAAAAATGTTGCTGAAGACATTAAGTTTATAAGTCACAGAAAATGTCCTAACATGACACAGTGGATAAAGTCGTTGGTTAGATCCAGTGAAAGGACCCAAAAAGTGTGAGTTCAATACCTGGTTAAGGCGGTGGAGAACTTGGAGAGGTGAATTAACAGGAGATAACTGATAACTGACACACTTTAGACATGGCACGTGGAACTAGAATAGTCTATCCCAGCGAGTGAAATGAAGGTCCGAATAATGTAAATAGTGTCTTATTTATAATTTATTTAAATATAATCTTATATTTAGATATAACTTGTCTTTGGAATAGTACTTTTGAATACTATGAACTTTTGGAATAGTACTTTTGAATACTATTAACTTTTGGAATAGTACTTTTGAATACTATTAACTTTTGGAATAGTACTTTTGAATACTATTAACTTTTGGAATAGTACTTTTGAATACTATTAACTTTTGGAATAGTACTTTTGAATACTATGAACTTTTGGAATAGTACTTTTGAATACTATGAACTTTTGGAATAGTACTTTTGAATACTATGAACTTTTGGAATAGTACTTTTGAATACTATTAACTTTTGGAATAGTACTTTTGAATACTATTAACTTTTGGAATAGTACGTTTGAATACTATTAACTTTTGGAATAGTACTTTTGAATACTATGAACTTTTGGAATAGTACTTTTGAATACTATTAACTTTTGGAATAGTACTTTTGAATACTATTAACTTTTGGAATAGTACGTTTGAATACTATTAACTTTTGGAATAGTACTTTTGAATACTATTAACTTTTCGAATAGTACTTTTGAATACTATTAACTTTTGGAATAGTACTTTTGAATACTATTAACTTTTGGAATAGTACGTTTGAATACTATTAACTTTTGGAATAGTACTTTTGATTACTATTAACTTTTGGAATAGTACTTTTGAATACTATTAACTTTTTGAATAGTACTTTTGAATACTATTAACTTTTGGAATAGTACGTTTGAATACTATTAACTTTTGGAATAGTACTTTTGAATACTATTAACTTTTGAAATAGTACTTTTGAATACTATTAACTTTTGGAATAGTACTTTTGAATACTATGAACTTTTGGAATAGTACTTTTGAATACTATTAACTTTTGGAATAGTACTTTTGAATACTATTAACTTTTTGAATAGTACTTTTGAATACTATTAACTTTTGGAATAGTACTTTTGAATACTATTAACTTTTGGAATAGTACGTTTGAATACTATTAACTTTTGGAATAGTACTTTTGAATACTATTAACTTTTGGAATAGTACTTTTGAATACTATTAACTTTTGGAATAGTACTTTTGAATACTATGAACTTTTGGAATAGTACTTTTGAATACTATTAACTTTTTGAATAGTACGTTTGAATACTATTAACTTTTGGAATAGTACTTTTGAATACTATGAACTTTTGGAATAGTACTTTTGAATACTATTAACTTTTGGAATAGTACTTTTGAATACTATTAACTTTTTTAATAGTACTTTTGAATACTATTAACTTTTGGAATAGTACTTTTGAATACTATTAACTTTTGGAATAGTACGTTTGAATACTATTAACTTTTGGAATAGTACTTTTGAATACTATTAACTTTTGGAATAGTACTTTTGAATACTATTAACTTTTGGAATAGTACTTTTGAATACTATGAACTTTTGGAATAGTACTTTTGAATACTATTAACTTTTTGAATAGTACGTTTGAATACTATTAACTTTTGGAATAGTACTTTTGAATACTATTAACTTTTGGAATAGTACTTTTGAATACTATTAACTTTTGGAATAGTACTTTTGAATACTATTAACTTTTGGAATAGTACTTTTGAATACTATTAACTTTATCTATATAATTTAAGTTTTTTAAACCTCCCCTTTTTATTACTCTCTTAGCTTCAAATTAACATTTCATTCTTCATATAACCCCAATTTAATAAAATAAGGTTAATATCTGGGTTTAATTTTATAAACCTCTTCCCTTTAAGACTAATAACTTACACCCTCCCTTGACCACTGCCTCGCGCCTTACTTCTGACGGAAACATTGAATATATTCTGTATTAGTTTTTCTTTCTTTCTCTTTTTAGCGGTCAAAGTTAAATTTCTAATTCCGGCAAGAACTCGGTCCATACCGGGGTTGAACAAGACGAATTTCGTCCGTTGAAATAAGCACATTCCCAACATGAGGTGATTTTGGATTTTATTGTGTACTATATATATATATATATATATATATATATATATATATATATATATATATATATATATATATATAAAGACATTTTTTTATGTTTATACGTTCTTTTTAAAGATACAAATATTTAAGTAAATGAACTGTTTATAATAAACAGTATTAACAACATTTACCGGCCTGAATGGCCGAGAAATTTTCATAGAAAATATTCGTCCTCCGACTGGAATCGAACCTCTATCCTATACAGAACCGTCAGATAGCCTGGCGTGCTTTTACCGATTGAGCCACAGAGGAGCGTTTCGGTTAGCAAGGTCGATTTTACTGCTTTTAAACTACAATTCTTTATGATTTTCTCTCGTATATTCATATCTGCTCGATGCGTATCCAAATGTAAACAAATGACGTCACACATCATGAAATGGACAAAGTCCGACAATTATTTTTAAGACATTCTTTTATGTTTATACATTCTTTTTTATACATACAAATATTTAAATAAATGCTCTGTTTATAATAAACAGTATTAACAAAATGTAAATAACGGTAGATGTTGTTAATACTGTTTATTATAAACATATGTGTGTGTGTGAGAGAGAGAGAGAGAGATAGAGAGAGAGAGAGAGAGAAATAAAGATATATATTTTTATATATCAAGAACAGTATTGGGGAAATTGTATGACAAAGTGGAAAGAGTTTACTTGTGAGGCGTTTCATGTTTCAGGAATTCAGTTCAATTAAATCCTGAAGGACGAAACTTTTTTCCATTTTGTCATACAATTTCCCCAATAGATAGATAGATAGATAGATAGATAGATAGATAGATAGATAGATAGATAGATGTGCATGCGTGTGTATATAGCCCATAATATTTTGGCAAAACATACCAAGATTTAATGAAAATAATACCCAGAGCAGAAAAACACTAAAATTAAATAAAACACTCAATGCACTGTGTGTGTGCCATCGAAACCTTCGTGATCACAATTCTGACCTGCAAAATGTCTTCTTAATAAAAACAAAATGGTTATAAATTAATCAGACGAAGATGCATTGAAAGTGGCATGATCAAAGAGTTCACCTATGATTAAAATCCAACGCAGCCATTTCAATAGGCCACCTCCTGAGACTAAATTCGTATTACAAAATGTGGGATAATTAAACTATAAAAAAAATAAGTTGAAATTAGTTAAACTCTAATTTCTCGAACGATTCAATTACAGTAAAAATCGAGCGTGAATCACGTTTTGTCTCCATATTGTCGATGATGTTCTTGTGTAAAAATTTTCTTTTTCCAGAGGAGGATGGATTTCTTGCAAACGGTCTCATACATTACTTACATATGCGTGCGTGTGTGTGTGTGTGTGTGTGTGTGTGTGTGTGCGCCTCTGAGTAAAGTTTTTGATAGGGGATAGATTTTTAATTAATTTTCGTATCAAGTAAGGCAACATAAACACACAAATATATATATAATGAGTATAAATGTCTATAGTACTCTTAGTTATTTTCTTGAACAGCAATATCATATATATATATATATATATATATATATATATATAAATTGTCTGTGTCAAAAAAATATATATATATATATATATATATATATATATATATATATATATATATATATATATAAAATATGTCAAGTGAGTATCAATGTCTAGACCACTTTTAATCCTTTCCTCAACAGTAGTATGTATCTATATATATATATATGTGTGCGTGCGGGTGTATGTGTGCATTGTATTCACCATGTTCACCTTCAATATTACAGTATTGTAAAGTTAGGTTTGGATACAAGTTTGGTTTGTTTGTATCAACTTCTCATCGGTCATTTAATGCTGAAATTATTTTTTCTTGTAAGCTTTGCTAATTTTTTTCCAATAGTGTACTGTTGCAATTTTTTTAATATTAAAATCTATTTCTGGTAATTTTTTCCAATGTATTTTTATATTTTGCTATTTTGATTCCATTGTGAAGGTTCAATTCTTGCCGATTGCCAGGACCCCAACAGGTCCTACCACCACGGGTCATAGCTGGGAACAACAGCAATTGATAGGTCGTTCCATATTCATCAAAACCTCCTAATCAGAAGCCTTGCTGCCGGATGTAGTTAATCGTCATACCGAGGATGGGTATGGTCAAGGCCAGAGGTCACAATGTCCGAAACCTTGTTGGTTGGTTGGTTGGTTGGATGTTTGGTTGTTTTTGCTTAGCGGCATATGAAAAGGGTTATTAATACTGAAATATAAATAATCTGAACATAATTTTATGACTTTAATTAAATATATTTTGTAGGTAATTCTATACTTTCAACTACAGAGAAAATTTATGGCTAGTTATTTTAATTAAAAAATATGTTGTTGGTCATTTTGTTTGAAAAAAATATTGTTGGTTACTTTACTTTAAAATATATTATTAGTCATTTTGCTTTAAAAATGTATTGTAGGTCATTTTATTTTTATATATATTGTTGGTCATTTTGCTTTAAAAATGTATTGTTGGGCATTTTACTTTAAAAATGTATTGTTGGTCATTTTGCTTTAAAAAAGTATTGTTGGTCATTTTGCTTTAAAAATGTATTGTTGGTTTATTTTGCTTTAAAAATATTGTTGGTCATTTTGCTTTAAAACTGCATTGTTGGTCATTTTGCTTTAAAAATGTATTTTTGGTCATTTTGCTTTAAAAATGTATTGTTGGTCATTTTGCTTTAAAAATGCATTGTTGGTCATTTTGCTTTAAAAATGTAATTTTGGTCATTTTGCTTTAAAAAAGTATTGTTGGTCATTTTGCTTTAAAACTGCATTGTTAGTCATTTTGCTTTAAAAATGTATTGTTGGTCATTTTGCTCTAAAAATGTATTGTTGGTCATTTTACTTTAAAAATGTATTATTGGTCATTTTGCTTTAAAAATGTATGGTTGCTCATTTTACTTTAAAAAAGTATTGTTGGTCATTTTGCTCTAAAAATGTATTGTTGGTCATTTTACTTTTAAAATGTATTGTTGGTCATTTTGCTTTAAAAATGTATTGTTGGTCATTTTACGATAAATATGTACTGTTGGTCCTTTTTTAAATAAAAATATATTGCAGGTATTTTTATAATAAAAAAAATATGTTTATACTTTCATAGTGTTTTGGGGGGTGTTCACTATTTGCTCATAGCTCGGACCCTAAAAAGTGCTACCACCCCTGGTCAGAGTGGACCTGTATACAACAACAATTATGAGGTGTTTCCATGACACTCAAAACTTCCAATCTCTCGATCAGAGGCATTGCTGCCGGGTGTAGTCCATCGTCATACCCAAGACCACTGGCTACAATTATTCGTAGTCTACATTATTTAGGCAAACATTAGCCTACCACGACTTAGCATATAAAACACGGGATATAATTTTATCCTGTTTTTTTTTATATATATAAAACTGGGAGTTTTATATAACACTAAATACAATAGTTATCATTAGAGTATCAACAATGAGTACATGACTTCTAATCTTTTCCATAAATGTTAATTTTTTACTAAATTTTCCAGGGTTACATTATTTCGAATGGAACAATCAACGAAAATCATATTTGGCATTATTCATGAATAAACTGTACAAATAGAATTTTGCTTTGGTCGCCTTTATCTTTCATTAATAATTGTAAAATCTTAAAGAGACTGATCTCACTAGATTTGTGCAATCAATCACAGTGTGGCGAGACATTCAATCACAGTGTGGCCAGACATTTAGCCGACGAATATTTGGCCGATGGACATTTGGCCGAACGAACATTTCACCGAAAAAGTGCAAGTGAAAATATTAACAAGCAAAACTTTGAGTATTTTAATTAGCAGTATTATAAGGTAGAATAGGACTAATAGTTACCAATGAATTTCAAGTGACTAAATTGCTATATTTAAAGTGAAAAGTTTTCTTATTTCAATATTTGTATGTTGAAATTAGTATTTTTAAATTTGGGTATATTTGGGTAAAAAGTAGCACCTAATTATTTAAATTCGTCGTAAGATAATAAGATAAAAGGTATTTCAGCTCTTTAATTATCTGCATATCTATGACGGCCATGACTTTTGAGACCGGCTCGAGAATTGCACAAAAGGAAACAAACAGTACAGAAGAATGTATTGTATCCAAGTGCAGCAGCAACATTGTTAGATGTCTTACTGATCATTAAAAACGGAATTGAAAGATCTCTCATATCGTAAAAGCTTAAGATTTTTCCTGTAGTAAAATGTGCCTTTTCTCAAAATACTTATCATCTTACAGTAATCAAGTAAAATATAATATATACAGGATAGATTTTTAAAAAACCTGTCAAAAAATATAGATACAGTAAATAAATATAAATATATGTACCACATTACGATAAAGAGTATGACATGCATGTAAGTAACCCACTACATTTAGGGCTTAATGTCCATTCGGTTAAATGTTCGTTGGGCTAAATATCCATTCGACCAAATGTCCTTCGGCTAAATGTCCGTCGGCCAAATTTCCGTCGCTCAAATGTCCGCCGGCCAATTGTCGGTTCGGCTAAATGTCCGTCGGCCAAAGGTGCGTCAGCAAAATGTCCGTTCGGATAAATGTCCCTCGGGTAAATGTCCCTCGGTTAAATGTCCGTCGGTCAAATGTCTGTCAGCCAAATGTCCGTTCGGCTAAATGTCCGTCGGCCAAATGTCTGTCAGCCAAATGTCCGTTCGACCAAATGTCCGTTCGGCCAAATGTCCGTCGGCCAAATGTCCTTTCAGCTAAATGTCCTTCGGCTAAATGTCCCTCGACCATATGTCCATCGGCCAAATGTCCGTTTGGCTAAATGTTCGTCGGCTAAATATCTGTCGGCCAAATGTCCGTCGGCTAAATGACCCTCGGCCAAATGTACGTTCGGCTAAATATCCATCGGCTAAATGTCCGTCGGCTAAATGTCCGTCGGCCAAATGTCCGTCGGCTAAATATCCGTTCGGCTAAATATCTCCTCAGTATATATACAGGAAAAGAGACCTTCGAGGCCAGGTCCGTTCTTCTTACCATTTCGCCATAAATCGGGGCAAACTGGTTCACCCCTCAAAGAACAAGTCACGATGAATCTCTGCTACAAAGAAGGAGGGGGTCTCTCTCTCAAACACTGTCTCTTGCTCCCCCTTTCTTTCTCTTCCTCCTACTCCTTCCTCTGTCTCTGTTTTAATGTACTACAAGCTACGAACCCTGCCTCACAAGAAGGATACAAGTTTGCATTTGTATACAAAAGAAAATAAATTTTACAAAACAACGTTCGCTAGGAATCCATTCATTTGAATGTAAAAAACATTTTGCGCCAATCTCCGCAAATGAAAGGCGGCTCACTAGTACTATTAGAGGTGACACAACTCCAAACCATGTTGTTTCCACGCCCTATCCTTAATTGTTGTTCCTCTGTACCCTGACGTCTTCAAATACGGCGGAACGGAAGGAGATTGATTTTTGCTTCATCAGTATGCTACCCAAAAGACTTTTTAAAACATTTTTGTTCAAACTTTAAACAAGTCGCCCAGTATCCATGTTATAGTGGAACACATCTATTCTTTAGTTAATAGACTCTCCCACCTATAATAAGTAGGAGTAGTAATAGTAACGAATCAGTCAATCGATGCCGGAGAGACAGTCCGTAGTTCACTACCGACTGTTCGGTTGTACTATCTTCCTACGGACGGGAGGAACCCGAAGGAGGCTACGCCGAAGGGCAGAGTCTCCTTCGTGAAGGTAGACCGGCCCTGAACCCGTTCATACGGGTTCAATGGGCATATTTTTAGCCGAGCCCACGGGCTCGGAATGCCCACGTTAAAAAGGCCTTGTGCCACATGACGCCCTCGTGGGGGGGGGGGGTGACTGAATATCGTCAATCGATGCTGGACAACCGGCTGATCGGTTGAACTCTCTGCCTTCGGGCGGGGAGCAACCCGAAGGAGGCTATGCAGAGGGGCGGAGTCTCTTTCGGGGACGTAAACCGGCCCTGAACACTTTATACGGGTTCAATGGGCATATTTTGGGGCCGAGCCAACGGGCTCGGAAATCCCACGTTAAAAACGGCCTTGTGCCACATGACGCCCCAGTGGGGGGGGGGTGACTGAATATCGTCAGTCGAGGCCGGACTACCGTTAGTCGGATACTAAAGTATCAGCGACCACAACTAGACTTCTCTGCGTCATTACCTATTATATCAAGTTCCTAACGTTTTGTACGTCGAACCTATTTTAGGATCGACTTAGTACAAATACAATACACTCCATAACAATTCAGTAACAGTTTCCTACGCAATCTTCGGCCCTCTAAGCAAATCTTGTTTAAGGAATATTTGGCTATTTTAATCAAAACATTAATGGCACAAACTTCTTTAACAACCGCCGGATCTCTTAGCTTTTTATCCACTAATCTCTTCATATAACGAATAGACATTCGAATCAGCTTGTAGAGTCAACCTGGTCGCTTCTGTACACTTTCTAGTTTTCGACTTTTCTTCCTATTTTGCAAAATTTTCGGAAACAGTTATTTCTTTTTTTGCTTAAAATCAATCGACTAGTTATTTTGGGGCGCTATTGTTCTGTTTGCGCAATAAATAATTCGTTCTTTAATATCAGAAAGGAGTTCTTTTTCCATGCGTAACCATTTTTAAAATTAACATCTCTTCACTGAAAACTATGTCCTTATAAAAATTATTTTGATATTTCGTGCGCGATTTATACTGAAATGTATTTAAATGCTCTATATTAAAAATGAACAAATTTTCGTTTCAAAAAAAAGGTGCGATGAATAAATTGTCGTCTAAATGACGAAAAAAATGAAAATAACACTCACGTCTCATTTTAACAGAAATAAAGTGTGCGATGGATAAATTGTCGTCTAAATGCCGCCAAAATGAATATAATACAAAAATATCTTGAAATACTAAAGAATAAATTTATTCAATAAAATCGCCATTGGCTTCAACCGAGGCATTCAAACATCTACGGAATCTCCTGCAACTCTTCTGGACGGTCTCCTTATTTAAGTTGGTGAATGCTGCTACAAATCCTTGCCTTCTGTTCATCTTTGTTGTTATAAAGAGTTTTGTTGGTCTCTCACTCACCTGTGCCCCAGACATAATAATCAAAGGGTTGCAGTCTGGAGAGTTAGATGGCCAGATGTAAGGGGTGATGTGGTTGCAGAAATTGTCTGACAGCCATGATTGGGTTCTCCTATAATGTGGCATGGTGCAGAGTCCTGTTGGCAGACACAGGGTCTCCCAGCAGCCACCCTTTTGATCTAGGGAACATTGCCTGCTCAAGGCACTTGATGTAGTCTTCGGTGTTGAGTCAGACGCCCTCACCAACAAATTTGGGTGTTCTTTTCTTATCATAACGATCAGAGTGAGTTTTCCGAGCTGCCGTACTTCGTAATCAGCATCAGACTCATCAAACTCTTTCCGAGTCCTCTAAACTGTACGCAGATTGACACCCAAACACTCTAAAATGCTCGTATTGGGAGTTCCGGTTCTCGTCTTTCATTTCGGGTCTATTGGAGGCCCAGGCCGAAGGAGATTTAGGAGACTGGCGTTGGGGAGACTTCGCCACTGCGATCGGGATCACCACATTACACAAATGTTTAACACAAAGAGGGACATAAATAACGATGTTATAACCATGGCGAACTTTGTGAAACAATCAAACATGATCAAAAAGGACAAAATGGTAACATTTACAAACTCAACTGGATGCAAAACTAGAAGAGTTTTTTTTTTTAAATCTTTATGGGAATTAATCCAATCTGATGAGGGTGACTGCAAAATCTTCTCCCTCCCCAGATTTATTGACAGAACCTATAGATACATGCTGAAATTTCTTAACCAATAAAATAGTCTACTTCTCAGTCTCATCCGACTTACGTTCTTTCTTGTCTTGAAGCCAGAACGTTGCGGTCGCTTGTTTGTATCCCCTTTTGTCTGTTAACACCATTCATAGCATTCATTAACTTTTTACCTTATTACTATTTATTTACCTTGCGTATATTTATTGCTTGCTTAAGATTACTGTCCTTTTTCTTCTCTAATAATGTTTATTGCAAATTTTGTCAATTATTTTGTTGAGTATTTCAACTAATTTCATTTAAAAATGGCCAATTATTCTCTAGATTCCATAGGAGGTGATCAATTTACAGTGGATTTAACTCAAAAATTGGGCGCCCACGTTTGTAAACTTTAACAATTTTTTTTAATATTCGTGATTTGAAATACTTAATCTTTAGTAATATGAACAAAAAAGAGTATTTATTGCCGCAGTAGCCATTGTACAACTCGCCTGATTTTCAAGTTTAGAGTAAAAAAAAGATGTATATATCTTTGGCAAGCTATTCTGTCAATATCACATCCATTTCTCGGCAGATGCTTCATGAATGTATCCCTGCACAAAACTTTACTAAATTCAACAAATATGTATCTATCAAATCGACTGTAGTCGGAAGTCATTGTGAAATCCGCAATCCTTTCTATGTCTGCATTGGATGTGATTCACCAGGGCTTCATACGAATTTGAATTCCTCTGAATTTAACTTTCCAACGACTGATAAAAGGTGCCCAGTATTCCCTGCTATTTAACCCATAGCTGGGGAGAAGAGATGGATTCATGCCTTTTCTAAGGATATTTGTGCGAAGGTTAATGTAACAAGCTCGACAGGAATTCGAACTGGTCTCGCAGATTTCTTGTTCCGATTCGCTAGCCATTGCACCGCCTGCACATCCGCCCATATCCGAAAATAGAAAAGAAGAAGCTAGACAAAAAGTATTTACGAAATCGCTTGAAACAGTGCATAACGGGACAGTGAAAATTTGAAATCTTAAGCCTAATACCGCTTTTCTCCTTCTTCAACTTTCTTTTTTCTTTAGGAATGGAGTTTATAGGTCTTAACACCTATTATTTTTTTCTTAATTAAAGTGTCATATATATATATATATATATATATATATATATATATATATTATTTCTACTTTAGGCTTACGCAGGTGTCTAAAGAAGGCTACAGGATAAAACCGTCAGCATTAACATTGCGATAATAACAACCAAGATAAGGACGCTCGTCTCAAGAAATCAGCGACATATAATAATAATAATAATAATAATAATAATAATTCCGCAAGTCAAAATGGATAAAAACAAAAATGAATCCAATAGCCACATACTTTTCATAGAACAGATCAAAGAGTTTGTTTTTGTTTAATAAAATCAATGAGAGTAATGGAAGTAAATTCTTACATTGTCCTGCCTCGTGGTTGAAAAAAATATTAATCAATGCCAGTGGACAGGGTTCAAACCAAAGTGTTGGTATTCTGATGTGTGTTTTTTTGTTGTTTTTTTTTTAAAACAGGGAGCGATTGTAAATGGTGATCTTAAGAAGACATACTCTGTGAACTTCGATGTTGTGCAATGGTTAACAAGCTTGTCTCGCTAGAACAATTACAACTAGATAGTGAGTTCGATTCTCATTGGGTGCTCCATATATTCGTCAATGCGCCATATCTAAGCTACACTTAAAAATTACCTTAAGAAAACACACTCTTCATGCGTGTACTTTGCTCAACACAATAAATGTCTTTAGTCTGGAGAGATTAGTGTTTTGCTAAACATAATGACTTCAGCCTTGAAAGATGAGTGTACTTTGCTAAACATAACAAGTTTAGTTTAGTTTAGTTTGGAGAGATGTATATTCTTTGTTAAACATAATAAATATCTTTAGTGAAGTAGGCTGCCTTGTGACTGTAATAATTGCCTAATTCCCTTGGTGTCAGATGCAAAATTTTAAAAGCCAGGATTTCAAGTACTCTTTTTTCCTGGCAGTCAAAACATGCTGATTTGGCATAATGTGGCAGCGCATCTTTATTTGTTATGCCAAACTTAGTAAATATCCAGAATATTTCTCACCGATTAAATTCAGTGACATTTTAAATTTGAAGAATTAATGAGTCAAATCTTCTGTTAATCATATCAAAGACAAAAAGATGTCCAAATAAAATGAACAATAAAACATCTAATCTTGGCTTGCAATAGCACCTAAAAAAACTAGAGAGTAAAACAGCCAAGAAGACATTCTGATGATAGCAACTAAGATAAGTAGATATTCGTCCCAGGAATAATAATAATGGGTGATATCAAAATAGGGCTTACGGTCATATCACATTGAAACACCGATTTCAATGTGATATGATCACCCGAGTTAACAAACGACACATGTGGGAATATCAAGTGTTGCAAGCCTGGATGTATGGATAACGGCTCAGAATATGGAAATTCGGAGAACGGGGTTCAAATTCCAGTTGGTCTCGTTATATTCAATTACGCGCAAATAACCTTGGGAAAGGTATAAATGCACTTTGTCTACCTCAGCAACAGGTTAATTAGTAGAACTTGCATCGATAAATCATTATTATCTCCAAAATATTCATACAATTGAGAAATATTTCCTGGCTTTTAATAAGTTGAAAATTTTTAATAAGCTATAAAAAAACAAATCAATTTATCAATCATGCCAAAATGAATGCCAACGAAAATTAGCTCCAAAAACCGTAGACATTTTGGTTGATCAGACACTTGAACTTGTGAACTTTAAATTCTGAAGCATAAGAAGAGGCATCATTTGTAATTAGAATGCATATTCAAAACTTTTTAATATCTATCTATCTATCTATCTATCTATCTAAATGCATTTTCTTGTCTATCTATCAATCTTTCTCAATGTATCTTTCTTCTTATCTATCTACCTATCTATCTATTTATCTATCTAAATGTATCTATCTATCTATTTAAATGCATTTTCTTGTCTGTCTCTATCTATCTCTCTATCTATCAAAATCTATTTATTTAAATGTATTTTCTCCTTATCTGTCTATCTATCTATCTATCTAAATGCATTTTCTTATCTATCTATCTATCTTTTTCAATGTATCTTTCTTCTTATCTATCTACCTATCTATCTATTTATCTATCTAAATGTATCTATCTATCTATTTAAATGCATTTTCTTGTCTGTCTGTCTGTATCTATCTATCTCTCTATCTATCTCTCTATCTATCTCTCTATCTATCAAAATCTATTTATTTAAATGTATTTTCTCCTTATCTGTCTATCTATCTATCTAAATGCATTTTCTTGTCTATCTATCAATCTTTCTCAATGTATCTTTCTTCTTATCTATCTACCTATCTATCTATTTATCTATCTAAATGTATCTATCTATTTAAATTCATTTTCTTGTCTGTCTGTCTGTATCTATCTATCTCTCTCTCTATCTATCAAAATCTATTTATTTAAATGTATTTTCTCCTTATCTATCTATCTATCTATTTATCTATCTATCTATCTAAATGCATTTTCTTGTCTATCTATCTATCAATCTTTCTCAATGTATCTTTCTTCTTATCTATCTACCTATCTATCTATTTATCTATCTAAATGTATTTTCCTTCTTGACTCTATATCTATCTATCCATCTGTGTATTTATTTAAATGCATTTTCTACTTATCTGTCTATCTATGTATATGCAGTTTCCTTATCTATCTATCTATCTATCTATCTACCTATCTATCTCTCTCTCTCTCTCTCTATATATATATATATATATATATATATATATATATAAATGTATCTTCTTTCTTGTCTGTCTGCCTATGTATTAGGTTGGTGCAAAAATAATGACGTAATAATGTCGTTTTTTGACGTATTTTTAACGTCAAAAAACGACATTATTACGTCATAATTTTTGCACCAACCTATATAAATGTACCTTCCTTGTTTATCTATCTACGTGTTTGTCTACCTCTTCTCTCGTTTTCTGATTCACCTTCTTTCCTTCTCTTTCTATATCTTTGTGTGTGTGTGTGTGCGTGTGTGTGTGTGTGTGTGTGTGTGTGCGCCCGCGCGCTTGTTTGTGTGTGCAAATGCCGATGATCCTTCACACGTGCTTTCTTGTGTGTCTCTAGTATAATTGTGTGTGCGAATATTTTGTAAGTGTTCACGTGTCAAAGAATTACTGGGCGAAGAAATTGAAACATTATTGACTGTTTTTCTGACGATTAAAATATTAGAGCTGGCGGCAGCTGGCGTTATTACCTCTGCTCAAATATCCGATAGAAATAATCAGAGCCTCTTTTGGAAGATATACAGGCTGGGCTTTTGCCGTTTGTTTTCTTCTCAGATGAATTGAACCTGAAAATATACAGTCAGATGCCAATAGAGAAAAGGAGTCCTGGAATAATATGAGAAGGGAGTCGAGGCACGCGCGACAAAGAAAGAAGGAAAGAAAGAAGATGTAAAAAAAAAAGGAACGAGTATCAAAATATATAACAACATTTTCATTGAATGAAATATATATATATATATATATATATATATATATATACTAAGGGGAAAAAGTCAGTTTGATTGCAAAACAAATCTTAAATATCAATTCACAAGTGAAAAAACGAGTGAAAGAAAAAAGTTATTAAAAAAAGAAAGGAATATAAAAAAAGAAAGAAAAAAGTTGCAAAGAAAGGAGAAATGTGTATGGAAAAAAAATATAGGAAGGAAGAAGAAACTTAATAAAAAAAACCTCCAAGAAAGAAAGAAAGAATGTTGTTAGAAAGAAAGAAAGAAAGAAAGAAAGAAAGAAAGAAAGAAAGAAAGAAAGAAAGAAAGAACGTTATTAGGAACAAGAAAGAAACTAGGCTGTTAGGAGAAAGAAAGAAAGAAAGAAAGAAAGAAAGAACGTTATTAGGAACAAGAAAGAAAGAAGGTTGTTTGAAGAAAGAAACAAACAAAGAAACAAACAAAGAAAAACGTTGTTAGAAAAAAGACGGAATGAAAGTGTGAAAGAAAGAAAAATGCTATCAGAAAGAAAGATTGAAAGAAAGAACGGAGATTGTTAAGAGAAAGAAAGAATGAAGAAAGAAAGACAAAATCAGTTACGAAGAAAGAATGAAAGAAATAAAAATGCTGTTGGAAAGAAAGAACGAAATAAGGAATGAAAGAAAGACACAAAGAAAGAAAGTAAAAAAGAAAGAAATAACGTTGTTAGAAAGAAAGAAAGAAAGAAAGAAAGAAAATCAAAGACATTTGGCGGAATAATAACGACATTGTACTGCAGTGCATGAATCAGCAGAATAGTATATCAACAGTTGCAGGAAGAGTGGGGACATGACAAGCAGAAAGGAATGAATATTAAGTGTCAGGGAGCATTCCTTATCGTAGTTTGGATAAAATTCAGATTTACACTCACTGTTCTATATTCGCCTGCCCTTTTACCCCTCCCACCTCTCTCTCTCTCTCTCTCTCTCTCTCTCTCTCTCTCTCTCTCTCTCTAATATCTCGATCTTTCCTTTCACTTTGATGTGTCTATTTCACACTGCAGTTTCATCACATTCGACTGCTGCATAGACGGTTGGCTCGCTTTTGCTACTTTATTTCATTTGCAATGATTAATTTACAGAGATAGCAATTTATTTGAGCTATCGAGAGGAAGAGAAGCGGGTACGTTGCCGGGTAAGTCAAGGCGGGTACACAGAAAAGACGATGAATATTATACGCTTATATCTAAAGTCAGAAGAATTGGGATGGCTGCCATAAATTGAGAGTTACCAAAAAAAAAAAAAAAATTCAATCTTCATTCTGCATGGCTTTTGATCCTGACTATTGTCAGTTAGCTTCAAAATAAAAAAATTCAGTGTTATTCACACTCGAAACATTATCACAAAATTCGATCACAAATACATTTGATCAAGCTTTTATTTTCACCTGATTCTACCTCATGTTGATTGATTCGTTTTTTACAGGTTATCAACCCTTTGCAGGTTATTTAAAGCTAGAAAATGTTTAATTTTTTTCAAAATAATAATGATTTTAGCGTTGCATGTCATACTAATTAACCCGTATCTAGGGGGATAGAATAGGTGGATTCATGCCTTTCTCAAGGCGTAAGTGAATATAACGAATCCAACTGAAATTCGAACTCGGCTCTCCGATTAACAATTCCGAGCTATTACTCATTACACCATCCGCACATTGAATCTTACATAACCTTATATATCCAAGCGGTTCTGCCTTGTGTATAATATTGCACGAAATTCATTTTATATCAGGGGGTACACAATTTACGGATTGTGTAACGCATGTAGTAGAAACTAGAATAGGCGAGCCCAGTTCAAGTTCAGGCCTAGTCTATTCCGTTTACATTGCGAAAGGCATGAATCCCTCTTTTTCCCCCAAGTCATGGATTAAATAGCTGTTTAGTCTTGGTAGGCATCAAGTCTCGGAACAGTGCAAATTCAAAAGCAAAAACGTGTAGAAGGCAACGGAAAACTACTCTACTATCCTTCCCAGAAAGTCATAGAAAAGGAAAGCGGGGAGAATCATGACCGTCTATTTGCTGAAGTGGTATGGCATTTTTTTAATCATTAGTTATGTTATTTGTTTTCTATCTAATTTTCTGGAATAAGAAGCTATCATTATTTGCATATGAACTATTGTCCTCATCTTTGTTATGAACATAACAACGTTTCGATAATTTTTACACCACGGTCTGCATCAGCTGTTTGACGATACGGGTAAACTTCAGGGAATTTTGAACAAAACCCTTTATTTAATCTGCAAGGAATGATTGCTCTCGCCTGCTGAACATGTATAAGGATTATTTACACTATATTCATCGTTGATTTTATTTATACCATCGATAGATAGATAGATAGATAGATAGATAGATAGATAGATAGATAGATAGATAGATAGATAGATAGATCAGAACAGAATGAGATAGATAGATAGATAGATAGATAGATAGATAGATAGATAGATAGATAGATAGATCAGAACAGAACAGAATGAGATAGATAGATAGATAGATCAGAACAGAACAGAATGAGATAGATAGATAGATAGATAGATAGATAGATAGATAGATAGATAGATAGATCAGAACAGAATGAGATAGATAGATAGATCAGAACACAATGAGATAGATAGATAGATAGATAGATAGATAGATAGATAGATAGATAGATAGATAGATAGATAGATCAGAACAGAACAGAATGAGATAGATAGATAGATAGATAGATAGATAGATAGATAGATAGATAGATAGATAGATAGATCAGAACAGAACAGAATGAGATAGATAGATAGATAGATAGATAGATAGATAGATAGATAGATAGATCAGAACAGAACAGAATGAGATAGATAGATAGATAGATAGATAGATAGATAGATAGATAGATAGATAGATAGATAGATAGATCAGAACACAATGAGATAGATAGATAGATAATCCTTTCTTTTTGGTGTATTAAACAAAGTAAATCTTTTCCACTAAGTTTCCAATGTTTCCCTTCCATTAATGTTCTGACGTATGATCGCCATTTTTTCAGCTCAAAACCTAATCTCCTCGTAAGATTTGCAAGAGAGAGACAGACAGAGAGACAGACAGAGAGAGAGATGACCATCTCGAGAATTTCAGCCAACAACAGAGACATAAAGCAAAACTGAACAGATCCTGTGGACTTTTTTCTTTCTTTCATATTATGTCAATAAGTCGACAGACTAATAACAGAAAAGCATTTATTTCATACAACAAATATTTATTTTTCAAAATAATCTCTTTCCTTGTCAATGCACTTAATTCAAAGGTGAATAGCAAACACATAGATCGAGCATTATACACAGAAATTATACTTTTAATAAAGCGAAGATGATCAAGATTCAACTTTTAATTGAGAGTAGAATGAGAAAGATAGGAAAAGAGGAAGGGAAAATTAAAAGAAAGAAAGAAAGAAAGAAAGAAAGAAAGAAAGAAAGAAAGAAAGAAAGAAAGAAAGAAAAAGGAAATGAAATGAAATAAAGAGAAAAGAAAAGAAAGAAAGAACGAAAGAACGAAATGGGAAAATGATAAGACAAAAGAAAGGGAAAAATGAAAAGAAAGAAAGAAAGAAAGAAAGAAAGAAAGAAAGGGAAATTGAAAAAGAAGAAAGAAAAGGAAGAAAAAGCGAGAGAAAGAAAGAAAGAAAGAAAGAAAGAAAGGGAAATTGAAAAAGAAGAAAGAAAGAAAGAAAGAAAGAAAGAAAGAATCGGATATTTGGAAGCCGTGGCCAAGTGCTTTATACTTGTTTTATTAACGTAAATCGTTCTAAAGTTTCCTTAGGAAAAGAAAAACTGTAAAAGTAAATAATGAACTAAAAAAGATACAAGCAAATCAATTGAATCGGAATTGAAGAAGAAGAAGAAGAAGAAGAAGAAGAAGAAGAAGAAGAAGAAGAAGAAGAAGAAGAAGAAGAAGAAGAAAAAAGTAAAGTAGAAAAGAAAAAGAATAAAAAACAAAACGGATTAGGAAAGGACAAGATCAATTCTTTTATCCCCAAATCACCTCAAGTCGACTTGACTTGCGCCTTCTTTCTTGATACTCCTTCTTGGTGCTCAGTCTTTTGAGCCGTCTCTCGAAGTTTGTCGGCTGGTGTCAAATTAAACCCGGATCAAAGAGAAATGAACAGATCCTGCTTCAGAGTCGTCAGTAGAGAAACAATCTGATAAGAAAAGGAAACACATTAGCGAAAGATTGATGCTTCGTTTTTGTTTTGTTGTTTTGTTGTGTTTTGGTTTTTTTTACTACAAACGGACGGCCTCTCATGTTTGCTGTGTCAATAAACAGAGCGAGGTCGATATTCATGTCTGGCTTTCTTTAATGTCTCAGCACACACACACACGCACGCACACAAAATGTGTGAGTATGTGGGCATGTGGACTAATACTTTTCTTAGTTTCTAATAAGCATTTTTCCTTATTCTCATGTCTCTTCGGTTCATCTATTATTACTTATTAAGTATCTAATTGTAGATTCATCTCATATATTGATCAAATACGAATTGAATTAATATTAACTTAGGAGAGGAAGCAATGGTCGTGCGGCGAGTATAAAAACAATCAGAATGAGACAGATGAAATTTTAAGTGTCTTACTGATTACTCTTCTATTGTTCTCGCTCTTTAATAATGATTCTGTTTTCTAATTCTCTCCCACCTAGTAACCCCTTGTGTCTCAGTGGCATTATTGCCTTACATAGGGTGAATTCGATTAAAAAATAAATAAAAACATAATAAGGAAAGAAGGCATGGAGAATGTAATACCCACAGAGAACAGCGGAAAACAACGAATAAATAGAAGACAAATTTGAGAAAATGATTGTTGGTATAAAAACCACAAAATGATAGGTGGTAAAATAAAAATTATTACAGAAGGCAATAAAAATGGAAGATATGGAGAACCGTTACCGCTCTCTTTCTGTTTGCCTAATAAAATGAGATAGAGAATTATATCTATTTACACCGTTCGGACTGTTGTCTTCGTCTTTATTACCATACTCACGACGTTTCAGCCGTTGTACGCTCCGGCCTTCTTCAGAATCTGCCTATATTTCTGAGATGAGGTATTGTCACCAATAACACTATTTATATTGTTCGGACTGTTGTCCTCATCTTTATTGCCAACGTGTCGGTCGTTGTATGCTCTTTCCTTCTTCAGGTGATATACGCTGAAATTTCGAACCGAACACTTTATTTCGTCTATATTACTTTAATTCTAAGTGTCATACCTTTATTTTTTATTAACTCAGCTCATCATACAATATGGGATGTAGAAATACATAGTGCTGCTGTTGTCCCCAAGTCCAGTCTGATCTGGGGGGGTAGCACCTGTTAGGGTCACAGTTATGGGCAAATAGTGAATCCCAAACAAAATTAACAGTACATTTTTGTAATAAAATGAGCAACAATACATTTTTAATCAAAATAACAGTGCAACATTATAAAATATAAAAATACATTTTTACCGTAAAATTACCATCAATACAAAAATATATATCTAAAAAAGCATACCTTTACTCTGAGAGTATAGGATTATGTACAAAATTTCTGTAGCTGAAAGCATAAAATTACGTACAAAATATTTAAATTTTAGCATGAAATAACCCATAGAGGTGTTGATATGCCACTAAACAAAATCAACCAGACATACTTATTAAGAGTAAAATTAACAATACATATAGTAACATTCCGAATAAATTTTATCGATAGTTGAATTGACAAAATTTGTTCAAAATATTTAATTCTTTTACTCGCAGTTACCCCCTGTGTCTTAGTGGCATTATCGCCTTGCTAGGGGTGAAACGATTTAAAAAAAAAATATATATATATATACTGTCGTTTGGAGGATCTCGTGTCTTTCTCGGATTTTCAATTCTTCTAACCTAATGTTTCATCGAGACTGATCCGAGCTCACCAATAATGATGAGTACAGCTGGCACCGCATGTTTCACTTCTCTTACAAGGACTAAATAAATTTTCAGCTTTTGATTTTCTTCCTATTCTCTTCTCTAGTTTCCCGGGACGGCGATATTGACTCCTTGACATTTTTTTCTTCTTGTTCACAATAACTTCCTCTGCAATTCAATGTCTTTTGACTTTTTTTATTCTCTAAGTTATACTATTTACATTATTCGAACTATTGTCCTCATCTTTGTCGCCATATTTATTACAACGTTTCGGCTGCTGTACGCTCCGGCCTTCTTCAGGTGGTTGGAATGTCGAACTGAACCATTTATTTCGCTCCCTGGGTTAGACTGTTCTAGTTCCATGTGCCATGTCTAATGGATGTCAGTTATCAGTTATCTCTTGTTAATTTCCCTCTGACAGTTCTCCACTGCCTTAACCGGGTATTGAACTCACACTCTTTGGGTCCTGTCACTAACACCTTTATCCACTGTGCCATGTGTCCCATGGCGACAAAGATGAGGACAGTAGTTCGAATAATGTAAATAGTGTACATAATACCGCATCTCAGAAATATAGACAGATCTCTTAAGTTATATTCTGGATTGTTCATTTTAGTTGTTTATATCCTTCCCAGTGGGCCACCTTTCTCAGTGGATCACCCTTCCCATATCAACTATGCCTGCTTTTGAATATTTCCTGAGCTAAGATTTTGTACTCACTTATTATATATATTGCAATCTCGTCTTTTATCTTTATATATCATTATTAATTATATTGAATTGTTTTCTTCTGTACGTATATCTCAGTTTCTATGTATAACAAATTGGCTAACAAACAAATATTTTTGGGCAATTTAGCTGGTTGTTCAGAAGCCATCATTTCAAAGGAAGAACTTTTTTTTCATACTTTTTTTTTTTTTTTGCATAAATTTGGCGCCAATAATATTCAACAAATTCTAATTTGGGGAAGATGACTTCCATTTTTTTTTTTTTTTTTTTTTTTCTGTCCGGAAAATTGTGAAGAGTCTTGCAGAAGGCATCCATGGCCTGCATTTTAGAATTTGAAACTTCATAAACATTTATTATTGCGGAAATTCGGATATCTGTTGTTAAACAGAGAGCAGTGTTCCAATTCCCGTTAGTTTCGTTATATTCACTTATTCGCAAATATCCTTGGGAAAGGCATGAATCCACATCTTCCCCGCCCAGGTATGGGATAATTATAAATGATAAATTAAAAAATCCATCACTTCTTTAGAAATTGCTTTGTTTCAACTATTAAACTTGATCAACGACGCAATCAGTAGCTGAGTCAGTTTAAAAAACACCGGGTCTAGCATACGGATAGAGTGATTTTCCAAGCGTAGCTTAGATGTGGCACAAGGCCGAAAGTAGGGTGCACTCAGTGAGGAAAGATCTCACTATACAGTCGTAATTGTACTAGTCGTAAATGTAATACTGTTTACATGGTACTTGTAGAATGACTTGACATAATTGTTGCTTCAGCATGAGTATCAAAAAAAAAGTACTGTTCTCTGAAACTTTGAATAATATTGAATTCTCTGTTGAGATAGGCTTACGGCCATATCACGTTGAAAGACCGGTTCCCGTATGATCAGTATCTTGATGGGTGACCGCTTGGCAATACCAGATGCTGTAAGCTTGGGTGTGCGGTTGGCGTAATTAATAATGGCTCAAAATTGTTAAACAGAGAGGCGAGTTCCAATTCCCGTTGGATTCGTTATATTCACTTATGCGCAAATACTCTTGGGAAAGGCATGAATCTACATCTCCCCACCCAGGCATGGGATAATTATAAATAATAAAAAAATAATGTATAAAAAAATCCATCACTTCTTTAAAAATTGCTTTGTTTCACCTATTCAACTTGATCGACGACGCAATCAGTAGCTGAGTCGTTTTAAAGAACGCAGGGTCTAGCATACGGATAGATATAGTGATTTTCTAAGTGTAGCTTAGATGTGGCACAAGACCGAAAGTATGAGACACCCAGTGAGGATCGAACTCACTACACAGTCGTAATTGTACAAGCTAGACAAGCTTTCTAACCATTACATCGCCTCGAGTTGCCCACATATCGATAGATATATACTGTTTAATAAATATAGGTATTCACTAAAAATAATGTTTAAGCAATAAAATCTGTCGGATTAATAGATAAAACATCCATCACTTCTTTAGAAATTGCTTTGTTTACGTTAGGATTCGAAACTGAGTAAATATGAATGTTTCGAGAGTCGAAGGAAGATTTGAGTTTCTAAGGCACGATTCAATTTGGCTTGATCGTCAGCGCAAATAATTCATCGCACATCTCCAGTTACATACCAATAAGTCAGGATAACACCACGTTGAAACATCGGTTCTCGTAGAATCCCCAATGTTAAGCAACGTCCAGCCTGTTTACTCCCTAGATGAGTAACCTCTGGGAAATACCAGGTACTGTAAGCTTAGATGTGCAGATGGTGGAAAGAATAATGGTCCGAAATTGTTAATCGGAGATCCGAGTTCTAAATCCCGCTGGTCACAAATACGTTTGAGAAAGGTATGAATAGTATGCCAACTGAGCCGATATGAATGTCCCGAGAGTCTGAGGAGCAATTTTGATATCCATTTCGAAGATACGGGAAGATATTTTTTAATTAAAAATAAAATAGAAAGTTTATAAATTCCAAATTCTCTGAAGAGAAAACCAATAAGTAAACAGTTGATAATAGTGAGAACGTTTGAGAATACCAGGTATTGTAAGCTTGGACGTGCGGGTGGTGTAATGAATAATGGCACGGAATAGTTAATCAGCGGGCCGAGTTCTAATTCCAGTTGGATTCGTTATATTCACTCCCGCAAATATGAGTTCACCTCTTCTCCCCCAATTACGCGTTAATTAGTAAGACTAGTATCGAAAAAAAAAAACAAACTAGGATATTAGTAGAGAATAGACAGTTTCTACGCGGGAGAACGACTTTGAAGTCAACTAAAAAAAAAAAAATTTTAAATACCAATTCATTCTCTTCTTATTTAGTGGCTATCACCCTAGGGATTTAAATTAGAGAATTTTGGTCTTTTTTACAAACAAAAAAGTATTAATATATTTTATTCGCATTGTTGGTCGTATTTTGTTAATTGGTCTGTAAAACAAGTGAAAAAGAAGACGAAGCGAAAAAGAAGGAAACGGAAAAGAAAAAAAGGAAAAGAATAATTAGAAAAGAAAGACGAAAAAAAGAAAAAAGAGAAAAGTAAAAAGGTAAAAAAAAAAAAAAAATGAAAACGTGGAGGCAACAAAAAAAGGAAGAAAGAAAACATTAAAAATAGAAAAATAAAAAAGAAACAAACAAGAAAAATATTAAAAATTAAAAAAAGAAACTAAAAAAAGAAAACATTAAAAATACAAAGAGAAAAAGAAAAAAAACAAGAAAAAGGAAAAAGAAAACCATCAAAAATTAAAAAGATGAAAAAGAAAGCAAGAAAAAAAGGAAAAAGAAAAACATTAAAATAAAAAAAAGAAAAAGAAAAAAAATCACGAAAAAAAAGGAAAAAGAAATGCATTAAAAATAAAAACAAATGATGAAAAAGCAAAAAAAAAAGAAAAAAGTGTAAAATTGTAAATCTGAAAAGGAAAAATAAAAAAATAAAAATAAAAAATAAATTGAAAATAAAAAAAAGAAAAGAATGAAAGAAGAAAAATACATAAAGCAAATACGATAAAGAAAAAGGAAAAAAGAAAAATAATTTCAAAGAAAAACTGAAAAAAGAAAGCGAAAAAAACCGTACAGCACATTAAGCTCTCAATGAAATTTCGCTCTATGCACTTCTCTTTCTTCACGTTTTCATCCGTTCTTCCTCTATCTTTCACACTCACTAACCCACCTAACCGCTACACAAACCAACGCATGCACACACACACACACACACACACACACACACACACACACACACACACACACACACACACACACATACGCATCTATGCACATATATATTTAATTGATGGAGAAATACGGATGCCCTAACGGTGAATGGAAAAGGCGCAAAATTAATTTAATCTCCGGCTCAGACAATTTACATTCATTTCACACTAATACCCTTGGGAAAGGTAAGAATAAGTAGTAGGTTAATTGGAACAATTTAGTCATGTAAGGTAGTCAATCTTGGATTTCAGACTTTCACCTCAACACCGAAAAAAACGCCACAATTGCTATAAACAACGATTCATACAAGATGGTCAATTGTTTTTGGATATTTGTCACTGGATCTGCATTTCAGTTTAATGCAATAAAAAATTAGTAGTAGTAGTAATAGTAGTAGTAGTAATATTTCTGTTCCGTACAAACACTTAATAGATCATTACTGAAATCATTCGGTAAGGCTGGTTAGTGAATGTATTCATTTGGTTTTCAGAAATTCTAAATCTTAACCAGGGTAGTGTTTATCCGTATAATAAACCCAAATGTCACTGTGTCACTGTGTCACACTTTTTCAATTAAAGGGACACAACTCTCTAACTTTCAATAGCTCATGCTACAGATATTTTGGATTCCCAACTTTTCATTACTGCCATTGTTTTCGGTGATTTTTTTACGTGAGTTTTTGCGACGAAATTTTTTGTGCGATAACAGTATTTTATAACTTGGAAATATGAGAATAATCGAAATTAATTGCAACATCCAGCGAAAGTCACCCATGAGATAAAAATAATTGTACGGAAATTAAGGACCTACGTACATTAAATTGTCTTTAAATTAAGTGGCAGCAGAAAAATGATCGTTGAACTTTTAAAAGGTAAGCTTAAATGTTAATTCAATACTTAAATGCAACGATCAATTTTGAGTTCTTCTGTAGTTTATTGTTGCCTGTCGCATCTACTCTTTCCTACTTATTGAGATGAACGCTTAATCAAGAGCTAGCTTAAATGGCGCCCTATAACAATAGTTTTAAGCTGTTACCAATTTTTCCATTTTAAGGTCATTATATTTATTTACTATCTGATGACTACTATATTCATGAGGCGGCGTATTCTAAAATCTTTTATCCCTATTATGATTGGTTGGATGATTTTGTTTAGCGGCAGATCAACACCTCTATGGGTTATATAATGCCGAAATCTAAATATTCTATTTTTTATTTTTAATGCGTTTCTTTTTCCTTTTTTTCGTGATTTCTTTTTCATTTTTATTTTCCATCTTTTTAATATTTAATGGTTTTCTTTTTCCTTTTTTCTTGTTATTTTTTCTTTTTTCTTTTTGTCTTTATTTTTAATGTGTTCTTGTTTCTTGCTTTCTTTTTTAACTTTTTTTATTTTTAATGTTTTCTTTTTCCTTTTTTGTTGCTTCCTCATTTTTTAAAAAAAATTTTTACCTTTTTATCTTTAATGTTTTTTTTTCTTTTTTTCCATTTTACATCTTACTTTTCTCTTTTTTCTTTTTTCGTCTTTCTTTTCTAATTATTCTTTTCCTTTTTTTTTCCTTTTTTTTTTTGTCTTTTCCGTTTTCTTCTTTTTAGCATTTTTCGCTTCTTCATCTTCTTTTTCACTTGTTTGTGAATTAACAAAATACGATTAACAAAATAACGACCAACAGTACAAATAAAATATATTAATACTTTTTTGTCTGTAAAAAAGACCAAAATTCTCTAATTTAAATCCCTAGGTTGATAGCCACTAAATAAGAAGATAATGAATTGGTATTTTTTTTTTTATTTTTTTAGTTGACTACAAAGTCTTTCTCACGCGTAGAAACTGTCTATTCTCTACTAACTTCCTAGGTTACACGAAGTGTTAGCCATCTCTTCACTGCGTTTATATAGTATCTCTTTATCATCATCTGTCAGTTTTAATTTAGATCTCTTGCTTCCAAGATTGGTCTGAGAAGCCCACCTGCTGAAAACGAGGCAGATGCATGTCGCCAATATTTATTCTAGTTCATTACAGAAAAGTAATTGTCTATATGGGTATATGTGTAAACGTTTGTAAGCTTATATATGTTCGTTTGTCCGAATATGCTTCCGACCGACTTCGGTGAAATAATGTCGCTTCTCCGTATGTGTCATGTGTGCGGCAAACGCCTGTAATATGGATTCGCCTTGCAAGAATCCGGAATCGCACGTTCCGAAATTTATGTTCTCATTATTTTCTCTTGAGTCTTAACTTCTAACATTAGAAACATTCGTTTACTCCGAGTATTCCCAGACACATTTCACCGGATTCCAAAGCAAGACGCTGAATCGCAGATACGAACAAAGGCATTAAAATAAAATAAGAGTTGAGACAATGTGGACGACAGAGGAATTTCTAAAGATGCTGAAAAAGCGACAACAATGCCAACGATTGGGAAAACAGTACCGAACACTAAACACAGAAATTAGAAACAAATGTAGGCAAGCTAAAGAGGAACGGCTCAATGAAAAGCGTACAGAAATAAAGAGGATAAGCAAAAGAAATAGAGCAAGGATGCACAACAGAATAAAAGAAGTAACAGGGCGAAAGATGAGCCATTCTATACAGGGTGCGATGGATAAATTGTCGTCTAAATGACGCAAAAAATGAAAATAACACTAACACCTCATTTTAACAGATATACAGGGTGCGATGGATATATTGTCGTCTAAATCACACTAAAATGAAAATAACAATGGCATCTCATTTTAACAGAACTATTTACCAAAATTACAAAAAATATCTTGAAATAATAAAGATTAAATATATTCAATAAAATCGTCATTGGTTTCAGCTTTTAAGTTGGTGAATGTTGTCTTAATTCTTGCCTTCAGTTTATCGTTGGTAATACAGTGAGTTTTGTTGGTCTCTTGCTCAACTGCACCCCACGCAAAATAATCAAGGAGGTTGCAGTCTGGGTATTTATGTTGCCAGATATAGCGGGGGATGTAGTCGCAGAAAATGTCTGACAGCCATGACTTGGTTCTTCTGGTTGTGTGGCATAGTGCAGAGTCCTGTTGAAAGACATAGGCTCTTCTAGCAGCCCACCCTCTTGACCCGAGGCATCTCCTCAAGGCACTTGATGTAGGCCTCTCTTTTGAGTCTGAGGCCTTCACCAACAAATTCGGGAGTTCTTTTGTTATCATAACGATCAGAGTGAGTTTTCAGAGCTGCCGTACTTTCGTAATCACCATTAGACTCATCCAACTCTGGCTGAATATTCTTCACTACCTTCAAATTGACACCGAAACACTCTTAATTGTTCCTATTGGAGCTTCCGGTGCGAATGTTAAGCAGTACAGCATGCCGTTTCGTAATTTCTGGCCGAGTGAATCGTGTTATGTTGCTCTTTTTCTAGCAGAGGGTCCACGACTGACCCTGCTGTACAGTGCAGTAGACAAAATCGTAAACAACGTGCATGCACGAAATCAAAATATAAAATGGCGGAAATTTATCCATCACACCCTGGTATAATCAAAGAAAGCAACCCTGGTAATGGAAAAAGAAAACACGCTCCAAGGATCGAGGGAATACATCAGAGGATATTTTTACGATTCGAGACAGAAACCTACATCGCTTTAAAGTACAGAAAGATTATAAATAATATAATCTGTAGTAAGATCAGCACCTGGGCAAGATACACAGGATAAAAGCAATAGGAACGGAATAGAAATACTCGCAGCCTGAGTGAGTTCGTTATCGAAAATATTACAGAACTAATACCCGAAATACACGACAGTGGTGACATAGCAGAGACGCTTAGTAAATCCATCTTCGTTGCAATGCTTAAGAAACCAAGTCCAAATCGGTTTAATTTTTCGCATAACCAAACTAATGCGTCCTGGCAATGGCGATAAACTACACCCGGCAAGGCCTTTCAGCAGGTTTTGAGGATCGTGGAACCATCTCTTAATTGCTGGTGTTCCCAGGTCCACCCTGACCCGGGGGTAGCACCTGTTAGGGTTCCAGCTATGGGCAAATAGTTAACCCCAAAACTGGGATCAAAACACTATGGAAGTGTAAAAATAGGTTTTAATACCAACAAAACAATTTTGAAAAAATTATTACCAGCAATACATTTTTGAAAAGAAATATTACCAGCAATATATTTTTGAAGGAAATAATATTACATGCAGTAGAAATCTTGTCGGCATTAATAATCCTTTGAAGTTGATATTCCGTAAAACAAACAAAACAAAACCAATGATGCGAATCCTGATGAATTGAGCACAAAGCAGAATTAGACCAGAAATAGGACAGAAACATTGCGATTGTGTCAAAGACAGTGGAACAAGGAATGCAATATTTAAATGCAATCAAAGCAAATACAGAAGGATGTGCTCTTAAATCTTTTACATTACGAAAAGCATTTGACAAGTTACGACACAAGGATCTATTTAAATAGCTAGGTTGATTGGCTGATTGATTTTGTTTAGCGACATAACAACCTCTATTGGTTATTTGATGCGGAAATTTAAATCTTTTGAACACAATCATTTCATTTCAACAACAGATAAAATGTATTGTTGGTCATTCTGTTATAAAATATATTGTTGGTAATTTTTCTATAACTAGGTATTTTGTTTATTTTAACATAAATATGTATTGTTGGTCATTTTACTATAAATATATTTTGTTGGTAATTAGTTTTACTATAAAAAAGTATTTTTATACATTCATAGTATTTTGGTTTTATTTGTGAGTTCACTATTTCCCATTGGACAAGGGCTAGCTACGACCCCTAACAGATGCTACCACACCGGGTCAAGGTGGACTTGGGAACAACAGCAATTAAGAAGTGGTTCCCCGCTCCTCAAAACCTCCAAACTCCCGATCAGTGACCTTGCTGGTGGAAAGGGGGACCCGGGAACAGCAGCAATTAAGAGGTTGTTTCATGCTCTTCAAAACATCCAATCTACCGATCAGTGACCTTGCTGGTGGAAAGGTGGACCCGGGAACAGCAGCAATTAAGAGGTTGTTTCATGCTCCTCAAAACATCCAATCTCCAGATCAGTGACCTTGCTGGTGGAAAGGTGGACCCGGGAACAGCAGCAATTAAGAGGTTGTTTCATGCTCCTCAAAACATCCAATCTCCAGATCAGGGACCTTGCTGGTGGAAAGGTGGACCCGGGAACAGCAGCAATTAAGAGGTTGTTTCATGCTCCTCAAAACATCCAATCTCCCGATCATGTGTCTTACAGGTTGAAAAGTGGACCTGGGAACAGCAGCAATTAAGAGGTTGTTTCATGCTCCTCAAAACATCCAATTTCCAGATCATTGACCTTGCTGGTGGAAAGGTGGACCCGGGAACAGCAGCAATTAAGAGGTTGTTTCATGCTCTTCAAAACATCCGATCTACCGATCAGTGACCTTGCTGTTGGAAAGGTGGACCCGGGAACAGCAGCAATTAAGATGTTGTTTCATGCTCCTCAAAACATCCAATCTCCCGATCATCTGTTTACAGGTTGAAAAGTGGACCTGGGAACAGCAGCAATTAAGATGTTGTTTATGCTCCTCAAAACATCCAATCTCCCGATCAGTGACATTGCTGGTGGAAAGGTGGACCCGGGAACAGCAGCAATTAAGAGGTTGTTTCATGCTCTTCAAAACAGCCAATCTACCGATCAGTGACCTTGCTGGTGGAAAGGTGGACCCGGGAACAGCAGCAATTAAGAGGTTGTTTCATGCTCCTCAAAACATCCAATCTCCAGATCAGTGACCTTGCTGGTGGAAAGGTGGACACGGGAACAGCAGCAATTAAGAGGTTGTTTCATGCTCCTCAAAACATCCAATCTCCAGATCAGTGACCTTGCTCGTGGAAAGGTGGACCCGGGAACAGCAGCAATTAAGAGGTTGTTTCATGCTCCTCAAAACATCCAATCTCCCGATCATGTGTCTTACAGGTTGAAAAGTGGACCTGGGAACAGCAGCAATTAAGAGGTTGTTTCATGCTCCTCAAAGCATCCAATATCCAGATCAGTGACCTTGCTGGTGGAAAGGTGGACCCGGGAACAGCAGCAATTAAAAGGTTGTTTCATGCTCTTCAAAACATCCAATCTACCGATAAGTGACCTTGCTGGTGGAAAGGTGGACCTGTTAACAGCAGCAATTAAGAGGTTGTTTCATGCTCCTCAAAACATCCAATCTCCAGATCAGTGACCTTGCTGGTGGAAAGGTGGACCCGGGAACAGCAGCAATTAAGAGGTTGTTTCATGCTCCTCAAAACATCCAATCTCCCGATCATGTGTCTTACAGGTTGAAAAGTGGACCTGGGAACAGCAGCAATTAAGAGGTTGTTTCATGCTCCTCAAAACATCCAATCTCCAGATCATTGACCTTGCTGGTGGAAAGGTGGACCCGGGAACAGCAGCAATTAAGAGGTTGTTTCATGCTCTTCAAAACATCCGATCTACCGATCAGTGACCTTGCTGGTGGAAAGGTGGACCCGGGAACAGCAGCAATTAAGAGGTTGTTTCATGCTCCTCAAAGCATCCAATATCCAGATCAGTGACCTTGCTGGTGGAAAGGTGGACCCGGGAACAGCAGCAATTAAAAGGTTGTTTCATGCTCTTCAAAACATCCAATCTACCGATAAGTGACCTTGCTGGTGGAAAGGTGGACCTGTTAACAGCAGCAATTAAGAGGTTGTTTCATGCTCCTCAAAACATCCAATCTCCAGATCAGTGACCTTGCTGGTGGAAAGGTGGACCCGGGAACAGCAGCAATTAAGAGGTTGTTTCATGCTCCTCAAAACATCCAATCTCCAGATCATTGACCTTGCTGATGGAAAGGTGGACCCGGGAACAGCAGCAATTAAGATGTTGTTTCATGCTCCTCAAAACATCCAATCTCCCGATCATGTGTCTTACAGGTTGAAAAGTGGACCTGGGAACAGCAGCAATTAAGAGGGTGTTTCATGCTCCTCAAAACATCCAATCTCCAGATCAGTGACCTTGCTGGTGGAAAGGTGGACCCGGGAACAGCAGCAATTAAGAGGTTGTTTCATGCTCCTCCAAACATCCAATCTCCAGATCAGTGACCTTGCTGGTGGAAAGGTGGACCCGGGAACAACAGCAATAAAGAGGTAATTTCATGCTCCTCAAAACTCCAATCTCCCGATCATAAACATTGCTGGTGGAAAGGTGGACCTGGGAACAGCAGGAATTAAGATGTTGTTTCATGCTCCTCAAAACCTCCAATCCTTCCGAATATAGACCTTGCTGGTGGAAAGGTTGACCTGAGAACAACAGGCAATTAAGAGGTTGTTTCATGCTCCTCAAAACCTCCAATCTCCCGATCAGAGAACTTGCTGGTGGAAAGGTGGTCCTGGGAACAGCAGCAATTAAGTGGTTGTTTCATGCTCCTCAAAACCTCCAGTCTCACGACCATAGACCTTGCTGGTTGAAAGGTGGACCTGTTAACAGCTGCAATTAAGAGGTTGTTTCGTGCTCTTCAAAACACCAATCTCCCGATCATAGACCTTGCTGGTGGAAAGGTGGACCTGTTAACAGCAGCAATTAAGATGTTGTTTCATGCTCCTCAAAGCATCCAATCTACCGATCATATGTCATTTCTGGTGGAAAGGTTGACTTGGGAACAACAGCAATTAAGAAGTTGTTTCATGCTCCTCAAAACCTTCAATCTCCCGATCATAGACCTTGCTGCTGGAAAGGTGGACGGGTTAACAACAGCAATTAAGAGCTTGTTTCATGCTCCTCAAAATCTCCAATCTCCCGATCACAGACATTGCTGGTGGAAAGTTGGTCCTGGGAACAGCAGAAATTAAGTGGTTGTTTCATGCTCCTCAAAACCTCCAGTCTCACGACCATAGACCTTGCTGGTTGAAAGGTGGACCTGTTAACAGCTGCAATTAAGAGGTTGTTTCGTGCTCCTCAAAACTCCAATCTCCCGATCATAGACCTTGCTGGTGGAAAGGTGGACCTGTTAACAGCAGCAATTAAGATATTGTTTCATGCTCCTCAAAGCATCCAATCTACCGATCATATGTCATTTCTGGTGGAAAGGTTGACTTGGGAACAACAGCAATTAAGAAGTTGTTTCATGCTCCTCAAAACCTTCAATCTCCCGATCATAGACCTTGCTGCTGGAAAGGTGGACGGGTTAACAACAGCAATTAAGAGCTTGTTTCATGCTCCTCAAAATCTCCAATCTCCCGATCACAGACATTGCTGGTGGAAAGGTGGTCCTGGGAACAGCAGCAATTAAGTGGTTGTTTCATGCTCCTCAAAACCTCCAGTCTCACGACCATAGACCTTGCTGGTTGAAAGGTGGACCTGTTAACAGCTGCAATTAAGAGGTTGTTTCGTGCTCCTCAAAACTCCAATCTCCCGATCATAGACCTTGCTGGTGGAAAGGTGGACCTGTTAACAGCAGCAATTAAGATGTTGCTTCATGCTCCACAAAACATCCAATCTACAGATCATGTGTCATTGCTGGTGGAAAGATTGACCTGAGAACAACAGCAATTAAGAGGTTGTTTCATGTTCCTCAAAATCTCCAATCTCCCGATCATACACCTTGCTGGTGGAAAGGTGGAAATGTTAACAGCAACAATTAAGAGGTTGTTTCATGCTCCACAAAACCTCCAATCTCCCGATCATAGACCTTGCTGGTGGAAAGGTTGACCTGGGATCAGCAGCAATTAAGAGGTTGTTTCATGCTCCTCAAAACTCCAATCTCCCGATCATAGACCTTGCTGGTGGAAATGTGGACCTGTTAACAGCTGCAATTAAGAGTTTGTTTCATACTCCTCAAAACCTCTAATCTACTGATCATGTGTCATTGCTGGTGGAAAGGTTGACCTGGCAACAGCAGCAATTAAGAGGTTGTTTCATGCTCCTCAAAACCTACAATCTCCCGATCATCGACCTTGCTGGTGGAAATGTTGACCTGTTAACAGCAGGAATTAAGTGGTTGTTTAATGTTCCTCAAAACCTCCAATCTCCCGATCATAGACCTTCCTGGTGGAAAGGTGGCCCTCGGAACAGCAGCAATTAAGATGTTGTTTCATGCTCCTCAAAACAGCCAAACTACCGATTATGTGTCATTGCTGGTGGAAAGTTTAACCTGAGAACAACAGCAATTATGAGGTTCTTTCATGCTCCTCGAAACCTCCAATCTCCCGATCATAGACCTTGCTGGTGGAAAGGTGGACCTGGGAACAGTAGCAATTAAGAGGTTGTTTCATGCTCCTCAAAACATCTAATCTCCCGATCATGGACATTGCTGGTGGAAAGGTCGCCCTGGGAACAGCAGCACTTAAGATGTTGTCTCATGCTCCTGAAAAATTCCAATCTACCGATCATGTGTCATTGCTGGTGGAAAGGTTGACCTGGGAACAGCAGCAATTAAGAGGTTGTTTCATGCTCCACATAACCTACAATCTCCCGATCATAGACCTTGCTGCTGGAAAGGTGGACTTTTTACCAGCAGCAATTAAGAGGTTGTTTCATGTTCCTCAAAATCACCAATCTCCTGATCATAGACCTTGCTGGTGGAAAGGTGGACCTGTTAACAGCAGCAATTAAGAGGTTGTTTCAAGCTGCTAAAAACCACCAATCTCCCGATCATAGACCTTGCTGGTGGAAAGGTGATCCTGGGAACAGCAGTATTTAAGATGTTGTTTCATGCTCCTCAAAACATCCAATCTACCGATCATGTGTCATTGCTGGTGGAAAGGTTGACCTGGGAACAGCAGCAATTAAGATGTAGTATAATGCTCATCAAAACATTCAATCTACCGATCTTGTGTCAATGCTAGTGGAAAGTTTAACCTGAGAACAACAGCAATTAAGAGGTTGTTTCATGTTCCTCAAAATCTCCAACCTCCCGATCATAGACCTTGCTGGTGGAAAGGTGGAAATGTTAACAGCAACAATTAAGAGGTTGTTTCATGCTCCACAAAACCTCCAATCTCCCGATCATAGACCTTGCTGGTGAAAAGGTTGACCTGGGATCAGCAGCAATTAAGAGGTTGTTTCATGCTCCTCAAAACATCCAATCTCCCGATCATAGACCTTGCTGGTGGAAAGGTGGACCCGTTAACAGCAGCAATTAAGAGGTTGTTTCATGCTCCTCAAAACCTCCAATCTCCCGATCATAGACATTGCTGGTGAAGAGGTGGTCCTGGGAACAGCAGCAATTAAGATGTTATTTCATGCTCCTTAAAACATCCAATCTCCCGATCATAGACCTTGCTTGTGGAAAGGTGGCCCTGTTAACAGCAGCAATTAAGAGGTCGTTTCATGGTCCTCAAAACCTCCAATCTCCCGATCATAGACCATGCTGGTAGAACGGTGGAAATGTTAACAGCAGCAATTAAGAGGTTGTTTCATGCTCCTCAAAACCTTCAATCTCACGATCATAGTCCTTGCTGGTGGAAAGGTGGACCTGTTAACAGCAGCAATTAAGATGTTGTTTCATGCTCCTCGAAACCTCCAATCTCTCGATCATAGACCTTGCTTGTGGAAAGGTGGACCTGTTAACAGCAGCAATTAAGAGGTTGTTTCATGCTCCTCAAAACCTCCAATCTCCCGATCATAGACCTTGCTGGTGGAAAGGTGGTCCTGTTAACAGCAGCAATTAAGAGGTTGTTTCATGCTCCTCAAAACCACCAATCTCTTGATAATAGACCTTGCTGGTGGAAAGGTGGACCTGTTAACAGCAGCAATTAAGAGGTTGTTTCATGCTCCACAAAACCTCCAATCTCCCGATCATAGACCTTGCTGGTGGAAAGGTGGACGTGTTAACAGCAGCAATTAAGAGGTTGTTTCATGCTCCACAAAACCTCCAATCTCCCGATCATAGACCTTGCTGGTGGAAAGGTGAACCTGGGAACAGCAGCAATTAAGAGGATGTTTCATGCTCCTCAAAACCTCCAATCTCTCGATCATAGACCTTGCTGGTGGAAAGGTGGGCCTGTTAACAGCAGCAATTAAGAGGTTGTTTCATGCTCCTCAAAACATCCAATCTACCGATCATGTGTCATTGCTGGTGGAAAGGTTGACCTGGGAACAGCAGCAATTAAGATGTTGTTTCATGCTCTTCAAAACATCAAATCTACCGATCATGTGTCATTGCTGGTGGAAAGGTTGACCTGGGAACAACAGCAATTAAGAGGTTCTTTCATGCTCCTCAAAACCTTCAATCTCCCGGTCATAGACCTTGCTGGTGGAAAGGTGGACGTGTTAACAGCAGCAATTAAGAGGTTGATTATGCTCCACAAAACCTCTAATATCCCGATCATAGACCTTGCTGGTGGAATGGTGGACCTGTTAACGGCAGCAATTAAGAGGTTGTTTCATACTCCTCAAAACCTCCAATCTCTCGATCATAGACCTTGCTGGTGGAAAGGTGGACCTGTTAACAGCAGCAATTAAGAGGTTGTTTCATGCTCCTCAAAACATCGAATCTACCGATCATGTGTCATTGCTGGTGGAAAGGTTGACCTGGGAACAGCAGCATTTATGATGTTGTTTCATCCTCCTCAAAACATCCAATCTACCGATCATGTGTCATTGCTGGTGGAAAGGTTCACCTGGGAACAACAGCAATTAAGAGGTTGTTTCATGCTCCTCAAAACCTCCAATCTCTCGATCATAGACCTTGCTGGTGGAAAGGTGGACCTGTTAACAGCAGCAATTAAGAGGTTGTTTCATGCTCCTCAAAACATCCAATCTACCGATCATGTGTCATTGCTGGTGGAAAGGTTGACCTGGGAACAGCAGGAATTAAGATGTTTTTTCATGCTCCTCAAAACATCCAATCTACCGATCATGTGTCATTGCTGGTGGAAAGGTTGATCTGGGAACAACAGCAATTAAGAGGTTGTTTCATGCTCCACAAAACCTCCAATCTCCCGATCATAGACCTTGCTGGTGGAAAAGTGGACGTGTTAACAGCAGCAATTAAGAGGTTGTTTCATGCTCCACAAAACCTCCAATATCCCGATCATAGACCTTGCTGGTGGAAAGGTGGACCTGTTAACAGCAGCAATTAAGAGGTTGTTTCATGCTCCTCAAAACATCGAATCTACCGATCATGTGTCATTGCTGGTGGAAAGGTTGACCTGGGAACAGCAGCAATTAAGATGTTGTTTCATGCTCCTCAAAACATCCAATCTACCGATCATGTGTCATTGCTGGTGGAAAGGTTGACCTGGGAACAACAGCAATTAAGAGGTTCTTTCATGCTCCTCAAAACCTCCAATCTCTCGATCATAGACCTTGCTGGTGGAAAGGTGGACCTGTTAACAGCAGCAATTAAGAGGTTCTTTCATGCTTATCAAAACATCCAATCTACCGATCATGTGTCATTACTGGTGGAAAGGTTGACCTGGGAACAGCAGCAATTAAGATGTTTCATGCTCCTCAAAACATCCAATCTACCGATCATGTGTCATTGCTGGTGGAAATGTTGACCTGTTAACAGCAGCAATTAAGAGGTTGTTTCATGCTCTTCAAAACCTTCAATCTCCCGATCATAGACCTTGCTGGTGGAAAGGTGGACGTGTTAACAACAGCAATTAAGAGGTTGTTTTATGCTCCTCAAAACCTTCAATCTCCCGATCATAGACCTTGCTGGTGGAAAGGTGGACCTGTTAACAGCAGCAATTAAGAGGTTGTTTCATGCTCCTCAAAACCTCGAATCTCTCGATCATAGACCTTGCTGGTGGAAAGGTGGACCTGTTAACAGCAGCAATTAAGATGTTGTTTCATGCTCCTCAAAACCTTCAATCTCCCGATCATAGACCTTGCTCGTGGAAAGGTGGACCAGTTAAAAACAGCAATTAAGATGTTGATCCATGCTCCTCAAATCATCCAATCTACCATTCTTGTGTCATTGCTGGTGGAAAGGTTGACCTGGGAACAGCAACAATTAAGTTGTTGTTTCATTCTCCTCAAAACGTCCAATCTCCCGATCATAGACCTTGCTGGTGGAAAGGTGGACCTATTAACAGCAGCAATTAAGAGGTTGTTTCATGCTCCTCAAAACCTCCAATCTCCCGATCATAGACCTTGCTGGTGGAAAAGTAGACCTGGGAACAGCAGCAATTAAGATGTTGTTTCATGCTCCTCAAAACATCCAATCTACCGATCATGTGTCATTGCTGGTGGAAAGGTTGACCTGTTAACAGCAGCAATTAAGAGGTTGTTTCATGCTCCTCAAAACCTTCAATCTCCCGATCATAGACCTTGCTGGTGGAAAGGTGGACCTGTTAACAGCAGCAATTAAGAGGTTGTTTCATGCTCCACAAAACCGCCAATCTCCCGATCATAAACTTTGCTGGTAGAAATGTGGACCTGTTAACAGCAGCAATTAAGAGGTTGTTTCATGGTCCTCAAAACGTTCAATATCCCGATCATAGACCTTGCTGGTGGAAAGGTGGACCTGTTAACAGCAGCAATTAAGATGTTGTTTCATGCTCCTCAAAACCTCCAATCTCTCGATCATAGACCTTGCTGGTGGAAAGGTGGACCTGTTAACAGCAGCAATTAAGTGTTTGTTTCATGCTCCACAAAATCTCCAATCTCCTGATCATAGACTTTGCTGGTAGAAAGGTGGACCTTTTAACAGCACAAATTAAGAGGTTGTTTCATGCTCCTCAAAACCTCCAATCTCTCGATCATAGACCTTGCTGGTGGAAAACTGGACCTGTTAACAGCAGCAATTAAGAGGTTGTTTCATGCTCCTCAAAACCTCCAATCTCTCGATGATAGACCTTGCTTGTGGAAAGGTGGACCTGTTAACAGCAGCAATTAAGAGGTTGTTTCATGCTCCTCAAAACCTCCAATCTCTCGATCATAGACCTTGCTGGTGGAAATGTGGTCCTGTTAACAGCAGCAATTAAGAGGTTGTTTCATGCTCCTCAAAACCACCAATCTCTTGATAATAGACCTTGCTGGTGGAAAGGTGGACCTGTTAACAGCAGCAATTAAGAGGTTGTTTCATGCTCCACAAAACCTCCAATCTCCCGATCATAGACCTTGCTGGTGGAAAGGTGGACGTGTTAACAGCAGCAATTAAGAGGTTGTTTCCTGCTCCTCAAAACCTCCAATCTCTCGATCATAGGTCTTGCTGGTGGAAAGGTGGACCTGTTAACAGCAGCAATTAAGAGGTTGTTTAATGCTCCACAAAACCTCCAATCTCCCGATCATAGACTTTGCTGGTAGAAAGGTGGACCTGTTAACAGCAGTAATTAAGATGTTGTTTCATGCTCCACAAAACCTCCAATCTCCCGATCATAAACTTTGCTGATAGAAAGGTGGACCTGTTAACAGCAGCAATTAAGATGTGGTTTCATGCTTCTCAAAACATCCAATCTACCGTTCATGTGTCATTGCTGGTGGAAAGGTTGACCTGGGAACAGCAACAATTAAGATGTTGTTTCATTCTCCTCAAAACGCCCAATCTCCCGATCATAGACCTTGCTGGTGGAAAGATGGACCTGTTAACAGGTGCAATTAAGAGGTTGTTTCATGATACTCAAAACCTCCAATCTCCCGATCATAGACCTCGCTGGTGGAAAGGTGGACCTGGGAAGAGCATCAATTAAGAGGTTGTTTCATGCTCCTCAAAACATCCAATCTACCGATCATGTGTCATTGCTGGTGGAAATGTTGACCTGTTAACAGCAGCAATTAAGAGGTTGTTTCATGCTCTTCAAAACCTTCAATCTCCCGATCATAGACCTTGCTGGTGGAAAGGTGGACCTGTTAACAGCAGCAATTAAGATGTTGTTTCATGCTCCTCAAAACCTTCAATCTCCCGATCATAGAACTTGCTCGTGGAAAGGTGGACCAGTTAACAACAGCAATTAAGATGTTGTTCCATGCTCCTCAAATCATCCAATCTACCGATCATGTGTCATTGCTGCTGGAAAGGTTGACCTGTTAACAGCAGCAATTAAGAGGTTGTTTCATGCTCCTCAAAACCTTCAATCTCCCGATCATAGACCTTGCTGGTGGAAAGGTGGACCTGTTAACAGCTGCAATTAAGAGGTTGTTTCATGCTCCTCAAAACCTCCAATCTCCCGATCATAGTCCTTGCTGGTGGAAAGTTGGACCTATTAACAGCAGCAATTAAGAGGTTGTTTCATGCTCCTCAAAACCTCCAATTTCCCGATCATAGACCTTGCTGGTGGAAAAGTAGACCTGGGACCAGCAGCAATTAAGATGTTGTTTCATGCTCTTCAAAACCTTCAATCTCCCGATCATAGTCCTTGCTGGTGGAAAGTTGGACCTATTAACAGCAGCAATTAAGATGTTGTTTCATGCTCCTCAAAACATCCAATCTACCGATCATGTGTCATTGCTGGTGGAAAGGTTGACCTGTTAACAGCAGCAATTAAGAGGTTGTTTCATGCTCCTCAAAACCTTCAATATCCCGATCATAGACCTTGCTGGTGGAAAGGTGGACCTGTTAACAGCAGCAATTAAGAGGTTGTTTCATGCTCCACAAAACCGCCAATCTCCCGATCATAAACTTTGCTGGTAGAAATGTGGACCTGTTAACAGCAGCAATTAAGAGTTTGTTTCATGGTCCTCAAAACCTTCAATATCCCGATCATAGACCTAGCTGGTGGAAAGGTGGACCTGTTAACAGCAGCAATTAAGATGTTGTTTCATGCTCCTCAAAACCTCCAATCTCTCGATCATAGACCTTGCTGGTGGAAAGGTGGACCTGTTAACAGCAGCAATTAATGTTTGTTTCATGCTCCACAAAATCTCCAATCTCCTGATCATAGACTTTGCTGGTAGAAAGGTGGACCTTTTAACAGCAGAAATTAGGAGGTTGTTTCATGCTCCTCAAAACCTCCAATCTCTCGATCATAGACCTTGCTGGTGGAAAGCTGGACCTGTTAACAGCAGCAATTAAGAGGTTGTTTCATGCTCCTCAAAACCTCCAATCTCTCGATCATAGACCTTGCTGGTGGATAGGTGGACCTGTTAACAGCAGCAATTAAGATGTTGTTTCATGCTCCTCAAAACCTTCAATCTCCCGATCATAGACCTTGCTGGTGGAAAGGTGGACCTGTTAACAACAGCAATTAAGATGTTGTTCCATGCTCCTCAAATCATCCAATCTACCATTCATGTGTCATTGCTGGTGGAAAGGTTGACCTGGGAACAGCAACAATTAAGTTGTTGTTTCATGCTCCTCAAAACCTCCAATCTCCCGATCATAGACCTTGCTGGTGGAAAGGTGGACCTGTTAACAGCTGCAATTAAGCGGTTGTTTCATGCTCCTCAAAACCTCCAATCTCCCGATCATAGACCTTGCTGGTGGAAAGGTGGACCTGGGAAGAGCAGTAATTAAGATGTTGTTTCATGCTCCTCAAAACCTCCAATCTACCGATCATGTGTCATTGCTGGTGGAAATGTTGACCTGTTAACAGCAGCAATTAAGAGGTTGTTTCATGCTCTTCAAAACATCCAATCTACCGATTATGTGTCATTGCTGGTGGAAAGTTTGACCTAGGAACAGCAACAATTAAGACGTTGTTTCATGCTCCTCCAAACCTCCAATCTCCCGATCATAGACCTTGCTGGTGGAAAGGTGGACCTGTTAACAGCTTCAATTAAGCGGTTTTTTGATGCTCCTCAAAACCTCCAATCTCACGATCATAGACCTTACTGGTGGAAAGGTGGACCCGTTAACAGCAGCAATTAAGAGATTGTTTCATGGTCCTCACAACCTCCAATCTCCCGATCATAGACCTTGCTGGTGGAAAAGTGGACCTTGAACAGCAGCAATTAATATGTTGTTTCATGCTCCTCAAAACATCCAATCTACCGATCATGTGTCATTGCTGGTGGAAAGGTTGAGCTGGGAACAGCAGGAATTAAGATGTTGTTTTATGCTCCTCAAAACATCCAATCTACCGATCATGTGTCATTGCTGGTGGAAATGTTGACCTGGGAACAACAGCAATTAAGAGGTTGTTTCATGCTCCTCAAAACATCCAATCTACCGATCATGTGTCATTGCTGGTGGAAATGTTGACCTGGGAACAGCAGCAATTAATATGTTGTTTCATGCTCCTCAAAACATCCAATCTACCGATCATGTCATTGCTGGTGGAAAGGTTGACCTGTTAACAGCAGCAATTAAGAGGTTGTTTCATGCTCCTCAAAACATCCAATCTACCGATCATGTGTCATTGCTGGTGGAAAGGTTGACCTGGGAACAACAGCAATTAAGATGTTGTTTCATGCACCTCAAAACCTCCAATCTCCCGATCAAAGACCTTGCTGGTGGAAAGGTGGACCTGTTAACAACGGCAATTAAGAGGTTGTTCCATGCTCCAAAAACCTCCAATATCACCATCAGGGGGCCTTGCTGCTGGATGTTGTTTATTGATCATCTCGGAAAATTCGTTCTATTTGGAAAAGATGTTAGAATAATCCAGAACATATAGTGGGAGGAAATCACCGTCAGACGGAATAGAAAAATGAATTAACTCCACAAAAATGGCAACGAGCTTAAGAAAAGTTTCGTCTTCTGCCGAGATTTATTTAATCTCTACGCCGACGTTATCCTAAGGTAGCTGGAGATCCTACCAGGATTTATCATCTGTGGCCGTAACCTTAAGAATATAAGATATGCAGATGACACTGTGTTGATGGCTGACACGGAAAGAAAACTAAACAATCGCCTAGAGAGGAGAGTATAAGCAAGCGAGACAAAAAAAAAGAACTAACCATTAACTGCAAGAAGACAGAAATAATAGTCATCAGCTGAAGAACGGGTTACGAAATGGAGATATAAACATAAAGCAAGATTAGGATATATAAATATTTAGGAAGTGTATGAAGAGGTGGGAGAACGTGATAACGAAATCCGAAGTCGTATCGGACAAGCGAAAGTGGTACCCCAAGAGATAAGCAAAGTGATGAGAAAAAATAGTTAGAAACAACGAAAAGTGCCAGGTGATATCTCTCCTCCTGTATGGTAATGAATACTGGAAAGTCTTCCCGCAGATGAAGAGAAAACTGGAGGCAACAGAAATATAGTTCTACGGAAGGATACTGAGAATTCTATGAACGAATCTACTAAACAACGCAGAAGTCTTAAAGAAAATGACAACGAAAAAATACTTATACTTAGAATCGGGAAGAGACAGTTGAACTTTCCTTGAATATGTAATGAGGAAAGAGGGCGTGGAAAACTTGATCCTCACAGGGCATATTGAGAGCAAAAGAGATGGAAAAGGCAGCTAACCATCTATCTGACGAGCTTGTGTGAATAGATAGTACAAAGAAGGTAGGAGGCTTATTAAAGAGAAAAACGTCTATGCACCAAAGGGATAAGAAGTTTGGAGAGCTATGACTGTCCATATCTTGAAGGGACGCGGCACACAGAAGGTGAGTTAATGCTTTTCTGGTTAAAGTTTATTATAACATTCAAACAATAATCATAGCAGTTATTAAGAAATTGTATTTGGAGTGATTTTTTGTATTTAAATAAATGCAAAGATTTGACTTATGACTCTTTTGCAAGTCAAAGTGGCCTGAGAATTTGACATCGGGTTCAAACTTGATTTAAAACTCTACCAGGCAGGCATGTTTCCCACAGTTATTGTTTCTCACGTTCCTATGAGCCCAAATATATAATCCGGTCTGTAGACTGATAGAAAAAGCGATCCATTCTTATCTCCTTGATTGTGTAGCTGATGTGCGTGTCTCTTGATGTAAGACGTAAATAAAGTAGCCATTTGAGACATCCACCCTCATGGATAGCAAGCTAGACTCAAAATTCATGCCTTAAATGTTCGATTCTCACCGAATGCTACATTATAACTGACCTTTGTCAGAAAAGTTTAAACTTTGTAAATATTTTTAATAAATGTCCTGATGGTTTGGATGAATGCTGTCATCCATTTTGTTTTGCATAATCTACTTAGAGAGCTTGAATGAATGGATGGCGAAGCAGGTTTTGGGAGAGATGACAAAATGAAATTTATTCAGAGCTAAGACTTATTAAGAGCTAAGACAAGATTTATTAAGACTCGTATGTATGTATATATTTATATATATATATGAAAAGAAAGAACAGTAAGTTATATAATCCGGTGTTCTTATTGATATTTTTATCTTTACGAAACAGTGTTCAATGTAAATTTACAGAGCACAAATATTATAAATTAAGTGATTTAAAATATGGTTTCTTCGCTACACAGTAATAATCATGTTTCAAAAATGGTTTCTTCGCTACACAGTAATAACCATGTTTCAAAAATGGTTAAATTAAAAGCATTAGTTCTGTTTCATCTTCAAGCGAATACGCTTGAAGATGAAACAGAACTAATGCTTTTAATTTAATTATATAATTAAATTTGAAGTTTTTAGCTTCCATTTTTGAAACATGGTTATTACTGTGTAGCGAAGAAACCATATTTTAAATAAGTTAATTTATAATATTTAGACTCTTATGTTGTCCTATGCTAGTTAAGTCACTAGGTGTGGTCTTACACCTTTGTGCAAATTAATAGAAACAAAACAAATAACTCCCTTATTTATTTATTTTTTTTTTCGTATTTTTCTTAGTGACTTTTTTGCGTTGCTTGGGGTGAAATGATTTTTTTTTAAAAGTATTGTTTTGTTTTTGTTAGTAAAAACTTAGGATTATTTACAGAAATTATTTTGAACAGAAATTATTTTGAATCTTTTCTCTTTTCCAGTCTCGACTGAGATCAAAAGCGTTTACGCCGCCTTACAGGCGATGAATTATTTCCACTCTACAACCCTTTCCCCACAGAAGCAACCGCCGCAAGCACATCACTCCTCTGTCTTTATTTTCACGGTAATGTCGAGCCTAATTTTCTAGTTCCTCCACTTCAGGTCTTTACAGTTAAGACCTTCTATACCATGTACACATAGGCGGGCGAACCACCCACATCCCTTATTTCATTTTTAAGTGGGAAGTTCCCCTCTCAAGGTACGCTGCTTTGTAAAACAGACTCCTGAGAGGATGCTTCCTCAATTTCTACAGTCTTAAACTCTTCAGGGGTCAACTATTATCTATTCTACATACACTAATAATCCCTAATTCTTATGTCTATAAAAAATCCTTATTCAGTAAGCCTCTACCTTGAGTGACTCTTTAGATTTAAACTGGATGAACAAAAGCGTAAAAAATCTCAATAGGACTGAAAGGCTTAAAAACTGTGTGGGAGTGCCAGTGTGGCTGTGAGTTGCCAGTGTGTTGGTGGGGTGCCAGTGTGTTGGTGGGGTGCCAGTGTATTTGGGGGCTTTGTTCGGGTGTTAGGGTTTTCACAAAATATACGTAGATAGATCAGTAAGTCAGTAGTCCATTGAAGGAAAAAGTATATATTTAATATAACAAAAATTTATTTTACAATTTAATCTATTTTTTGTGAATGCACCTAATTCAGCGAGGAATACGTAGGTACATCAATAAGTATGTAGCCTAATGATGAAAAATATATTAATTTTACGCATGAAATATTTATTTTTGAACATAATTACTTTCTTTGTTAACGCACTTAATTCAGATATAAATACGCAGGTACATTAATAAGTCTAGCCTAATGATAAAAAAAAACATTATTATACGACAACTATTTATTTTTCAACATAATCTCTTTCTTTGTCAATGGACTTAATTCAGAGGTGAATATGTAGGTACATTAATAAGTCCCTACATTAATGATAAAAATATTAGCTTACACGATAAAGATTTATTTTTCAACATTATCTCTTTCCTTGTTAGTACAGTTGATAAACGCTGAATATAACTATATTCTCAATAACTATATTCTAGGGATGAAAAAAGCATTTTATACAACAAATATTTATTTTTCCACTGTAATCTTCTGTTTTGACAATGCACAATTCCATAGTGAATATTTTAAGTAGATCATATGTGTAGTCTAATGATGATAATGCACTTTGCACAACAATATTTTTCGGTATAATCTCCTTCCTTGTCAATGCACTCAATTGGATATATAGGCGCATAAATATGTTTGCACCTTGATGATGAAAAAAGGATTTATTATACAAATGAAATGTATTTCTTCGGTATAATCCCCTTCCCTATCAATGCATCTAATGTAATGTTGAATTATTAATGACAGAGATCGGGCATTATACAGTGAAAGATATGGAACAAAATTTATCTAATAATTATTTGTCCATGTAAAAACCGTATGTATTATGCTGAAATTCCGTATATACCTTTGGTTTATCCTTGACATCAGGTCATTTTATTAAGTACCTAACAAATTAAATGTTGTAGTAAACATGGCAATAAGAGTTTCATGTCACTTTTTCGATTATTTTTATTTATTTTCTTTTATTATTATTCTAATTATTTTATCATTTGCTTAATTTATTAAATTTCTGTACTTATTTTGTCGACAACTTGGAACTAAAATGCATATCTAACCTCCTACAATTAATATCCTAATTGTACTTATGATACCACCAAATCAAATAAGAAAACGAAATAATGGCCAAGTGAAGGCATATATAAATATTTACTTTATCATTTATTCTGTCGACAATTGGAACTAAAATACATACCTAAACTTCTACAATTAATACCCTAATTGTATTTAAGATACCACTAAATCAAATAAGAAAACGAAATAGAGGCCTAGTGACGACATAGATAAATATTTACTTTATCATTTAAGCATTAAAATTAATTATTTATGTAAAAAATGAAATAATTTTTTCTTAATTCAAGAAAAGAATACACTGTTGAAAGATTAAAAGTGACAGCGTGTCTAGAAAAACTGGAATCCAAGTGGCAACAATTGAAAGAAAAGAAGAGAAAAGAAAAGAAAAAGGGAAAAGTTAAGGAGTAACAGTAAAGTGGAGAAAAAAAAACGAAAAGGACAAAAAATCACGACATTCTGCCAGTAGATATCTCTGCGTAGACGAGTGCATGGCCGTGAACGAACACATGCACATATACACTATGAAGAAAAAACTAAGACCAATGGCAAATGCATATAAAAACGAAAAATCGAGAAATATGAGCAGTCAAAGGCTGATACTCTGACGAGTGAACGGACGGGTACGTCTACGAAATATTAGAGTCGTGATGCTGAAGGTAACATCATTCAGCTAAGTGACAAGCCTTTTACTTGTATTATATATATATATATATATATATATATATATATATATATATATATATATATATATATATATATACATATATATATATATATATATATATATATATATATATATATATATAGTATTATGAATATATATATAGATGTTACTAATTCTACCAGGAGATTAATAAAAAATTATATTAAATCCAAATTAATATTACAAATAGAAAGATAAGCCAAACATGGTGTAACGCAGTACAAGAAAAAGCATAATCAAATTCCCAAATTTAACTAAATTGTAAGGTAAAAGGTAAACTATGTTTACAATTTACAGTTAATTCATTTTTTTGATTTCCTAGGGATTTTTTAAAATCTGATAATACAATAGAGGATTGCAATGGGCATTAATTTAAAATTCCTAGAAAGAAAAGAGAAAAACAGAAGTTAGTGTAACATAGAATTGTTATAATTCTGAAAAATTTTCATTTCTATATCCGAAAAACTTTCGAGAATTATGATAACCGAATGATGAAAAAAGGATTTATTATACAAATGAAATGTATTTCTTCGGTATAATCCCCTTCCCTATCAATGCATCTAATGTAATGTTGAATTATTAATGACAGAGATCGGGCATTATACAGTGAAAGATATGGAACAAAATTTATCTAATAATTATTCGCTGGGCTAAGGACTTTGCCCATGTAAAAACCGTATGTATTATGCTGAAATTCCGTATATACCTTTGGTTTATCCTTGACATCAGGTCATTTTATTAAGTACCTGACAAATTAAATGTTGTAGTAAACATGGCAATAAGAGTTTCATGTCACTTTTTCGATTATTTTTAACAAATTTAACTAAATTGTAAGGTAAAAGGTAAACTATGTTTACAATTTACAGTTAATTCATTTTTTTGATTTCCTAGGGATTTTTAAGATCTGATAATACAATAGAGGATTGCAATGGGCATTAATTTAAAATTCCTAGAAAGAAAAGAGAAAAACAGAAGTTAGTGTAACATAGAATTGTTATAATTCTGAAAAATTTTCATTTCTATATCCGAAAAACTTTCTAGAATTATGATAACCGAATCTTGCGCTAATCCTCCTTCTTCTTCTTCTTCTTCTTCTTCTTCTTCTTCTTCTTCAAGGTTTATTATATTTTTGGGTAAAAATTACTCAATATCAAGGATACACCGAGGTTAAATTGTTGTACTGAATAATTTACACACACTCTATCTACTTATATATATATATATATATATATATATATATATAAATAAAAACTTAGATGACGCATTTTGTCTACTAAGAGACTTTATCGAAGTCTCTAAGAGGACGAAACGCATCGGCGATGTTAAGTTTTCCTTTTGTGTTTATTAATATTTTCCTTTGACAGATATATCTTTAGTTGTATCTGAAATTTTACACACACACGTATACACAGACACACAAATGTACATGTATATATATATATATATATATATATATATATATATATATGTATATATATACATATATATATATATCAACAACACCTAAACATATATATATATATATATATATATATATATATATATATATATATGTACGTATTAACAATACCTAAGCAAAAACCCCTTGGAAATGGTTAAAGTGTCCGAAAGCACTTGGGACATTTTTTGCAATCTCTTCCTCCTAAGAAACGGGAAAATGTAAGAACCCTGTAAAAAATAAATTAAAACATGTTTCAAAGAAATGTTGCTGCCCAAATATACATATATATATAATGTGTGTGTGTGAGTGTGTGTGTGTGTTACTTCAACAGAAACTTCAATAACTGAAATCTGGTTAAAGATATTTTTTAATTGGTAAGTACACCACCATTAAAATAGTATTCGTCAGATAACAATATATAAGTTTTTACGCAACTCGGTTGAAAGCAACGGTTGTTGGGCACATACCGAGAATCGAACCCAACCGAGAGTCAAACTGGTGCATCATGGCGGGCGCCGTGTAAATACCTACCATTACGTGCAGACTTGTGATAAGGAGCGGCTTTTCTCATAGGCGAATAATTACGGGCCGTTTTACGTCTCCCAGCAATCGGGCCATTGTTATATACAAATCGAGGGTCAAGTTAACCTAGCAGACGTGCCTTGTACGCTGATGATGACGACGACGACGACGATGATGGCGACGGCAATAGGGATGAGGTAACTCGGACACAGGGAGTTGCAGCAGTTCTCATTGCATGTCAGCCTGCCACATCTCGGGTGTTCCACGAGAAGGAAGGATTCTTCAGCCAATCGTAAAGTGGCGTTTACATATACACAGATACACACAGATTTTTATCTTTTTTTTTTATTAAGCTTAGCATAAGGTACTCAATGAATTCTGTAAAGACAGCTTGTTATGAATTACACCCTGGTGAGGCGGTCTAGATATTATCTAAGCTTAGATCGGCTCAAGGATACAATGTTAGGGCTTCTAAACTGCTACTCTACGGCAAGGTCCTATAGTGTGTTTTTTTCTATTATCCATGGGTTTATCTGCCTATTTATCTATTAGAGTCTGATCTTATCTATCTATCTAAC
>OZ010600.1:7172473-7207473 GCA_963932145.1 Acanthosepion lycidas
AATCAGTTAATTTATTATATACATATATATATATATATATATATATATATATATATATATATATTACAGCGCCTCTTTACTATTATCTTCTACGTTTTGTAGAACCCAACCTCTATACTTATCATCAGGTACACCCAATAGATTCATCATTAAAATTACTGTTAAACAATCTGTTTTTATGTATTTCTTTGATCAACAAATATTAGGTTGGTGCAAAAATAATGACGCAATAATGTCGTTTTTGACGTATTTTTAAGGTCAAAAAACGACATTATTACGTCATTATTTTTGCACCAAGCTAATATTTCTTTGTGCGTATGTGTTTTTGTGTCTGTGTGTGTGTGTGTGTTTTTTACGTAAATGTTGTAGTTTTTTTACTTTAATATTTGAGTCAATGTTCTTCATTTTCGACTTCTGTTCTCTTTGTTTACGTTTGCAACACCAGATTCTTCAAATATTTTCTTGTCAGCCAATCCACTTTACTTGTTGATTACTTTTTAATTATTCCCAAATAGACTTCTGTGACATTCCTTTCTTGTTCGTAGGTTGCCAATGATTTCATTCTTGCTTGTTCGTAGGTTGCCAATGATTTCATTTCGTTTTGGGATTATTTCAGGTTCTCTTTTCGACTTTTGACATTTTGCAATGTTCTATCAGCATCACTCAAAGACTTTTCAATACTTTGTTTATCTTTTACGGTTCTATATTTCTTACAACCCAATTAAAAATCGTTAAAAATAAATATCAACAACTATATAGATAGATAGATAGATAGATAGATAGATAGATAGATAGATAGAATAAATAAATATAGATACAGATATATAAATTTGCAAATTAATATTGTATTTCATTTTTGGTGTTAATATATATATATATATATATATGTGTGTGTGTGTGTGTGTGTGTGTTTGTGAGTTAAAGATCAATTACAGATCAAATATGGATCGGAATCAGACAGGATGATAAAATAAAAAACAAATAGGAAACGTATATTCATCTGACATGTTTCACTTATATTAAAGGCAATATGGTATATATATATATATATATATATATATAATTATTTTGTATGTGCAGTACTTAATGGAAAGTGCTCAATATCAGTGATAGAGCTAACATATTCAGTTGTATGGATATGTTATAAAATCACTACAAAAATAGCCATTTTGTTTCAACACCCCCGGTGTCTTATCATGTGATAATGTTGAATGTAAAATAAATGGCTTTAAAAGTTTCAAATTAACGATCCTTTGCAAGGGGAAAATGTTACAAAAGCTAGAATGACCAATCAAAATACAAGTGTAGGAAAATTCAAAAAGCTTGATAACGAAGTCATGTTATAATAGCTATTCAGATCTTTAAAATACGGGTAATATTTAAAAAGAATTTATTCTAACGAATAATTATTAAATTATCTGATAAAATTTGATATTAAAATTAAAAACTGCCAATTTTCAAATCGAAATTTAATCACTATTAAATTTAAAATTATAAAATTACTGAGGAGAAAAGAACAAATACATATGTTATTCAATTTATTTCTTCGTTGAAATTACGTTAGAATAGACGCTGATATGTCATCCGGTCCTCTGACAATATATGTATACATTTTAATCCCAAGTGTGTGAATGGGGTTCTAAACTCACGCGTAAAACAACACAAACACAATCAGATTATAATACATAAGCGCTCAGACATATTTAGATATATATACACACAAACAAAGTGACGAGACAGGGAACATCTCCACGGCCCTTTATGAAACAAAAGTGGGGGAACCAACACATACATACATACATACACAATTAAAAGTGAATGCACTTTCCATACACATAGACACCGATAAATACATGTACACACATCCGCAGACATTGACCCAGACAATCAGATACCACAACCAATAAATATTTAAAACTGAAAGTATTAAACAAATGCTAGCCAGTTATTAAAATATAAATTAAGCGAGCAAATATACAAAGATAAAAATGGTTAAAAATAATATTATTTAATATATTAAAAAACGAAAATTCTAAACCTACAAATATCAATAAAAACATATTTTAATCAGATAAGTTGATAATAGTTTCATTATATATTAGGTGAAGGAAAATAAGATAAAAAGTACTACCTACAGAAATAAGTGTACATTCACACGTACATACATATATACACATATATACACGCGGCAGCAAACACAAACCAACACACATATACATACATACATACATACATATATATATATATATACATAGAAATACATACATATACATATATAAACATATACATACATATACATATTTATGATAACAAGTACACATACACATACATACATATATACATATATACACACAGATACACACATTTATGCACACATACTCACATATATATATATACATATATACACACACCAATACATAAACATAAACACATATACACACATAGACTAACTCATGTGGCAGTAATGACAAACCAAAGTTTCCATACCTACACATACACACAATCCTATATATAATAGGTGTCAACACACACATATACATCCACAAACATACATATATATATATACATACATATAAATATATACATAAATATACCTATCTATAATAACAAGTACACATATGTACGTACATACACATAAATACAACGACATTCAACCAAATGCATATATAAACGTACATACATATACATACATAAACATACATCCATATACATACACACACCAATATACATGTACCCTAACATACATATATAAACACATTCATACAGACAAAAAGAATTTTTGTCGTGATTTTATAACATATTTATGTTGTAAATTTTTTTAAATAAATAATTATATCTGCTCTACTTTGTATTGAGCACTCTTTTGAGAATAGTATTTGTTGGTTATTGGAATTCATTCCGTATACACCAATTATATACTTGTAGATAGATAGATAGATAGATAGATAGATAGATAGATAGATGGTAAAAAAGAAAGAACTAAGAACATGTACTTCCAGCGAAAATAATCGTCTAGAATCTAAGTTCAGAGTCCAAAGAAAAAAACCTCCAATACGAGTAAAGTAAAATAACTAAACAAAGCGCGCAATATGCTAAGTAGAACAAAATAAGTAAATAAACCTAAAGAGCCAGACTAACCTACCTAGGTTTAACCTACGCGTATCATCAGGCGGACTGACGATCCGCGTAGGTGAAACCTAGGTAGGTTAGTCTGGTGATATATATATATATATATATATATATATATATATATATATATATATATAGTTAGATTTTATATTAATATAATTATTATTTTATTTCATGTGTTTATTTATTTGAAATAATAGACATTTTTGATTTAACTCTTTTAAATATTTAAAATTTCTATGCTCATATATGTTGCCTTGGAAAAGGGTGTGTTTCTATTTAGAATAGAGTAACCAAACTGAGAGTTTCATTGTTAAATTCTCATATCAACAAGTAAAATATTTTAAATATTTCTAATAAAAAAAATATACGTGGGAAGCTAATGCATTCGATATTTTTCAAAAAATACATAGGATGCGTTAATTGCCCACCGTAACGAGAGTGACCACAATTCTAACATAAAAAATGCTACTCTGATCAAAGAAGACAATTCACTATGACGTAAATGTCTAGAGCAGCGTTTCTCAACCATTTTACTCTTGCGTAACCCTTAAAATAAATTATTATTGTTCCTTGAGACATATAATTTTTGCAAAAACAAAATTAAAAACAAAATTAAATTTGTCAAATTTTTCGGTAATGCTAAATAAAATTCATACTGTTTGTTTACAATAATTCAAATAGTGTGGTTATTTGAGGAGGATCCTGGCACACTACCAGAGTCAATCAAAACCCAGTACAATATATTCCTACTATCGTAAGACTATTCCTTGAATTTACACACTCTTTCAGGAATTATCCTTGAGCACTCTTTAGACCAGCTTTCTCCGCCTTTTTACCCTTGCATAACCCTTAAAATAAATTATATCTCTCAAAGAAACCCCTACGCAAAAACAAAATTATATACCATATCTTTCTCATTTTATTTTCTTCGTAGTTTACATGTTAAATATATATTTTTGAATAACTGGTTTAAGGAAAAATTAATACTTCTTTGTCAAATTTTTTGGTAATGCTAAATAAAATTCATACTGTTCATAGGAGGCATGGTGGAGTAATGGAGATAGCAGCTTGGATTGAGAAATCTGAAAGCCAAGTTTGAATTGCTGTCAAATCTATTACATTCACTTACATGCTGATACCCTTGGGAAAGATATGAATCCTCTTCTTCTCCCTCCATCTATGGGTAAATAGGACAGACCGAGTTCTATAGCCTTAGGTGGCAATTGGTCTACTGCAGAAAGAAATGACAACCTACTGAGGGAAAAAATCTTCTTTGTCAGTCATGTATCAAAAGATACATGATTGCCTAACCATTTATCATGCATGGCACATAACTGACTGACTGTTCATTTATAATACTTCATCAGGGAGTTTTCATTCACACAAAAAAAATTCTAAACTCGGACGTAAAAAATAAACATACATAACCAATATCATATACATATAATATAAATGTAAACGGAACAAAAACAGAGAATTGTTGCATCAATTTTTATTCTTTTTATCCTTTACTGGCAATGTTGAGAAGTCAAAAGTGCATTAGCTTATCTTACCTATTCTCGGGGACCTTGGGGACCTTTTGCGTAATCTTAGGGTTCTGGGTAGCACCAGTTAAGAAACGCTGGTCCAGAAAATGCCATGATCGCAAGGTCATCTATAGTAAATTTGCGCCCCTTTTAATATTCCCAGCATCCCTCATTCGTGCGCATGTGTAATCGCACCAACATAAAAAAAATTAATTTTGATGAAGTCCTGAAGGACGAAACGTGCCATACAAAAACCCTTTCCACTTTGTCATCCATTTTCTCCCCATACATAGAACAGTTTATCTTCCGGATATAGGCGATCATGGCTCTCCACAGCGTTCTGTCTTTTGTTCCACCACTTTAACTCATTTCTATTTACAGTACTTGATCCATTTTAAGGAATGGAAATAAATAAAGTCTGTATGATTTTTGTAGTCAAAGAATATGAATGTTTGCTTAATTTGATACAATGCCAACTAGAGAAGGGAAGACTGTGTTGCGTCAGCATACCTTGCAAATAAACATTGGAAATCTTGGCTTTAAACCAAGCTTGAACAGTCACCACTGGTGTCCGATTGGAAATCAACTCTCTTTGCTAGAAAGACTTACGGCTACATCACGTTTTACATTTACGTTCCCATACGTTAAGCAAGGTCGATCCTGGTAAGTACCTGGAATACCAGGTGATGTAAGCTTGGATGTGCGGATGGTGCAATGGATAATGGCTCGGAATTGTTAATCGGAGAGCGGAGTTCCAATTCCTGATGGCTTCGTTATATTCAATTACACGCAAATACTCTGGTATGAATCAACCTCTTCTTTCCCCAGCTATGGGTTAATTAGTAATACTTGTATCACTAAACCATTATTATCCAAAAGAAAAAAAAACAGAGCTTCTTACAATCTAAAAAGTTTTCTGACTATTTTCTCACTTTAAATAACCTGCTGAGGCTTGATAAACCGTAGAAAATGTATACCAATATTTACTAAAATACAAACCCGACGTCAATGTTTTACTCCTATTTTCAGCCATTTTAACGCATAAAATTTTCAAGATATAATTTTTATTTTGAATACTTTTTTTTCTCCTGGTAAGTTGACTAGGATCAGATAAAAAAAGAAAAAAGATAGATATTTCTTAGAACAGCTGCATTGTCTCGACGGCAGCCAGTAGCAAAAATGATTCACGATAAATGTTCTTTGAAAAATAGACGACTGTTTTATCACGATCGTTGTGATTTGCTCCTTATAACCTACCATATTAAATAAAATAAGCATAAAACTTGGCACTGCGAATACTATTTAAAAAGGCTTAGAAAATAAATTCGCTGTTACTGATATTTAAAAAGCTTAAAACGGTATTCGACTACAAAAGTGAGGCGTCCAGCAGCAATAAAACTCATCAGAAAAAAAATAACGGACTTTCGGATTAAGAATCCTTGACACTTTAAACATTGTCCATCTTAACAGTTTATATTTCACGATTACCGACACCATTTGTTTTTACGACCATCTATTCCTCTCTAGACACAACAATGATTTTAATTCCATATTAACACAAACAAGAAGGAAAGAAATAGGAGTCATCTGTTTTTTTATCTCTAAGGATAATAAAAATTGCATTCAAGTTTCAGAAATAATAAATAGATTATTTTTTACAATAAAACGAACCGATTCAAGTTCAAGTTGAAAAACATTGAAAAAAGTATTTTTCTCAGTTAATTTCTATCGTTTAAGACCAATACTCCTCATTTATCATCCGGGTTCTTTTCCATCGACATGGTCGCTAAACGATCTAGACACTAAAAGACATAGTGAGAAGTTATACCTGACCGTTATTTCAGGAATACTACACGGGTTATGGGTTCGTGTCAAGCAGCTTCAAATAGCTTTAATATCACTTTTGTACGATTTGTAACATTTCTGTTCCATTACGGAATATAGGTTGTGGCAGAAATACCTCCCACATTTTAAACAGTCACTAGTCGGGTACGAGTTAACTTAGACAAATGGTAATGGTGTATTTGTCTAGTGAATGCCTTACCATTTCTTTGCCAGATATAATCAGTTGTAATCATGGCTTGGATTACTGTACACCGTGCGTTTGAATGTCGAAACGTTGTTTTAAAAACTGATGAATCTCTAATTGCAATACATGGGGCTTTTCATGATCATTTCACGTTACGTTGGAATGATGCTGATCCGAATAGAAATCAATATTGCTATGTGTTGAAATTTTCAGTGCCACAGGCTCGGCGCTTAAAAGAAAAGCCATCTGGAAGAGTGTGAAGCGCACGAAGTCCGTAAACATTTCGAGTGATAAAAAACTTTAGAAATCGTTCACAACAGTGTATAGTAAATAGGACATTAGTAGTCTGAATGTAAGTAATGTAAATGAAGTGAAAGGATAATTAGTACTACATATTTCTCCCCACCAAATTTCTTTAGTCACTGTAAACATATTTATATATTATGTCTTCGAGTGAACTCTGAAAAGCAAACAGCAATAAGCGGTTAGCTTTTTTTTCTTTTCTTTTTTTCTTTTTTTGTTGACCAAGAGCTAACGACAACGAGTAGAGGCTTTCGAGGTGTGGCATATTTTATCCCCCGTCCGCCGTTTTATTCATTGTACATATATTTATATATTTTGTCCTTGACTGAGCTCTGAAAAGCAAAGAGCAATAACATATTAGCTTTTTTTTTTGTGTTCCTCATATTGACCAAGAAAGAAAGATATCTGATTCAAGATGTGGGAAATTTTTTCCACATTCCCCATTTTTTTAGTCACAGTGCATATATTTATGTTTTGTCTTCGATTGAGCTCTAAAAAGCAAAGAGCGATAACCGGTTAGCATTTTTTTTTTTTTTTGTCAGATTGAGGCTTTCGAGATGAGGCATATCACAGAGTGCTTAGAGTGTCATGTACAACGAGGGACACTAATAAGAGGAAACAAAAGGTACATATTGAAACAGCAGATGGCACTAACGAATCTCCTTTACTTTGTGCATAGTATGCGACGAGGTGGTTTAGATGAGGACATTCTGCTGGGACCAGTGGAGGTCAAGCGCGACAGCGACGACCACCCATGTCTTGGTTTGATGATATTAAGAGGGGGATTGGAATATCGGCAGATAAGGCTACAAAGACAGCATCAGACAGTGAGAGATGCAGTAGTAACCAAAGTGGAACAAAAGCGCTAACTGAACAAATGAATGAATGAATTATAGTCTTCTTATCCTTGCTGTTTGATTGTTTCACCCTAAGAAAGGCGATAATGCCACAAAGATGCAAGGGGTTACTGAGGGTAAAAGAAATGAGAAGAATTAAGTGTGAAAAAAGGAATATAAAAGAACAAGAAGACAGGAACTACATAGGTGCGCTTGGAATGATAAAAAAGGAACACAACAACACATTAAAAAAGTTCTAGCTTAAGAAGAGTACAAAAAATGTCCTAAGTACAGCCCATACACTAACAAGAACTTTGTACATGTAATGCTAGTGATGTTATGGGATTTAGAAAAACAAGTCATGAAATGTAGCCATAAAAACAGACTAGTACCTGCAGACTTGGTAGGTAGTGGGACCATAGCAGAAATCCAATAATAATAATGATAATAATAATAATAATAGTAATTGGGCCATAACCGACATTAAACGAAAAGGCTTCTCACTTGCCAGCACATGCGTCAATCTAAGGCAGCTTTTGACCATCTGTATGTGTCCAGATCCGAATGAGGCAGAGGATTAGTTCAACTAGAACTGTCTAATAAAACCACAAAATTGGCCTTCAAAGATACCTGGAAACAACAGAACACAGAATGATGATCTGTGTCAAAGAACATGAAAGAAACAAAGAACAGTAATGTGCTTCTGGTGGGATCATCGTTCCTAGTTACGCCGGAGTACATAGGAATGCAATAAAGTGATAAGCTGACACACACGTGCAACATCCAAACCTGTTCTCAGGTAGTAAATGAATAAAAAGTTATTTTATTATGTGTTAAAATACACTTGTTTTTATTTCATTTTTTATTTTCATTCGTTTTTGTTCATCGTAAAAACTGGGCTATAACAGTAACATTAACTGCACATTTATACATCCAGCAGCTGCAACGTGGCTATCAGATTTAGATCAAAAAGTGCACTACGCTCTATTGCAACACAAGGCTATATATAGCAAGTAAAATGCAGGTAAAAACTACCTTTGGAATTCGTTTGGTCTGTTCTACCACACCCACCATATTCTCCGAACGTTGCAACAACGATCATTACCTTTTTCAATTGCTACAAAACGCTTTGATGTTGAAATTCACTGTAATGAAAAGGAAATTCAGAAGTTCAGCGAAATTTTACTCAAAAGTTATCGAAGTGCTTCCAGATACGTGTCAAAAGGTCATTGCAAATATTGGCGAATATCTAATTGAATAAAATTTCATTCTACTTGATTTTTAAAAGGGTTGAAATTGATAAGCAAAAAGAGAAATTATTTAGGACTCAACATAATATGATTCTTTTGTTACGACTCATCAACCTTTTGCAGATTATTTAAAGCCAGAAAATGTTTTCAGATTAGAAGAATGTTTTGGGAGGTCATAATTATTGGCTAATACCCCCCCCCCCCGCTTAATTCAACCATAGCTGGAGAAGATGTGACTTTATACATTTCCCCAAGGTTATTTTCGCGTAAGTAAATATGACGAACCCGACTGGAATTGGAACTCGGCTCTCTAATTTACATTTACATTGCATCAACCGCACATCCCACCACCTTACAGCGCCTGGTATTCCCAGGTGGTCACTTTTCTATGTGCTGACAAGGCTCCACGTTGCTTAACTTTGTAATATGATTCTAAACAAATGTGCCTATCTATACCTATTTAATATATCATTTTTTACAGGTAGTATGCGAGTAGTGAACTGTCGTTACGATAATATGGAACTCAGAACGATTTTATTTCACTATCAATATTTCTTTAATGAATTATTATTCATACGAAACTTAAACTCTCATATTTAACATTACTTTTTTTTTATTTCACTTGAATTTTGCGTCATTTTCTCTGGGGCCAGTGTGTGCGGCCCGGTACACTTCATCCGGACGTGGACCTTACGTTCTCATATGCGATGTGTGAGTGAGACTTTGATCTTTACCGCTTGGGTGGCTATTTATATAACTCACTGGAATACGATTTTTTTAAACGCTTTCATCCCAGGTGCAGCTGGGAGGCAACCACAGAACGACCCTGTATCTGGCTTCTTTGGCGCCACACTGTGGGAAGTATTTTCTGACAGGATCTACAGTGAGACATAATATATATTTCTACTATTTGTCAACACATTTAACTCCTGCCAGAATAATTTCATTGATTAGATTTATTGATTCGTTTTTTTTAAGGCTTATCAACCCATTGCAGGTTATTTAAAACCAGAAAATATTTTTAGATTAGAATATTTTTTGAAGATAATAATGATTTAGTGAGACAAGTCTTACTAATCAACCCATAGGGGGAAGAGGTGGTCGCATATCTAATCAGAATTTGATAAATATTGATATAAAGTGGGTGATCATTTCTATATTACAATCACCATGTAAACTGATCCCTCATTTTGTGGCCGCGTTAGTTTCTATACATTTATATTCTAGAAAATGTACCGTCCCGGGTAAGACTATAAACAACGTCTGCGTCCTGAGTAAGACGATAAACTACATCCGCGACGCCGGTAAGACGATAAACAACCTCCGCGTCCTGAGTAAGACGATAAACTACGTCCAACGGCAAGGCCCCTGATCAGGAGGTTTTGAGGAGCGTGGAACTCTTAATTGTTGGTGTTCCCAGGTCAACCCTGACCCGAGGTGCTACCACAGGTTAGAGTTCCAGCTATGTGTAAATAATTAAAACCCAAACTGGGATCAAAACACTATGAAAGTGTAAAAATAGGTTTTAATACCAGAAATATTTATAACCAGCAATGCATTTTTGAAGGTAAAAAATTTACCAGCAATAAAAATCTTGTCGGCATTAAATAACCCATTGAAGTTGATATGCGGTAAAACAAACCAAACCAAACCAAACAAGAAAATGTAAATCTAAAAGATATACTTTTGTAGCAAATCAATATTTTATTGATTGATCGATTTTTTTTTCTACGATTTATCAACCCATTGCAAGTTATTTAAATCTAGAAAATATTTTTAGATTGTAGGAATTCATTTATTTTTTATTTATTTATTTTTTTTTTTTAGATAATAATGGTATAGTGATACAAGTTTTACTCATTAACCCATGTCTGGAGATAGATTCATACTTTTCCGAAGGGTATTTGCGTATAATTAAATATAACGAACCCAACGGTAATTGGAACTCGGCTCTCCGATTAAAAATTTCAAGCACACAATCCACACACAAGCTTACAGCGCCTGTTATTACCAAGTGGCCACCCATCTATGCATTTATCAATATCGACGTTGCTTAACGTACGAGAACTATTGTCTCAACATAAGATGGCCATAAGCCGCACTAATTTGATGTCAGTCTTGTATCCTGTACACATTGTTCGTGTCATACTGAAGACCCGCATGAAATACGACCCGATCAGAAGATGAAATGATCAGATACATTCAGCTTACGCAATCAGGCCATATGATTATCCAAAGACCGAGCTGTTGGGGTCTGCATCACAAACACGCACCTCATCTGAAAAATATCTAGGGGCAATAAATTCTCATCAGAAAGAATAGATTTATGCGTATAAATAAAATAAGTGATCTCATTGCCTTCTTCTTCATTTTTTTTTCTCTCTTATCTGTTTCGCAATCTCTTTGTGTATCGAGTGCATATATCTCTGAGCCTATCCATCCGTTTGCTTACACGTGGAAAACCCGCGAACAAAAAATGAGAAAGAAAGTGTCGTTGGACGTTGCCCAGAATAACTGCAAACAAATTATCTCCGGCTCGTTCGCTACTTACTCCAGTCAAATACAGACTAAAACTGGACAACACCCTTAGATCTACTGACCAATAAATCTTCAGCGCATCTGTTGGGGGGGATGGGTAGAGGCGAAAAAGTGATCCGGCTACGTATCTTATATCGCTAGAATTTCATTGTCTGAATATGTGTGCACATCAATTAATATATGAGAGGTGAGGGAAGTGATAACGTGTTCTTTAAGACTGGTGTAAATTTAAGAAATAATTACGCAATGATTCATATGGATATATATATATATATATATGTGTGTGTGTGTGTGTGTGTGTGTGTGTATATGTATATAAATATATGAAATTTCTATATAGTTATTTTCTAAGCACACTGATCGTAACTGATCTAGCTTGACAACCATTACACCACGCTGAGGTGCCCAATAGTGATTTTCCAAGCGTAGCTTAGATGTGGCACCTAGGCCGAAAGTATGGGGTACCTAGTGAGGATCGAACTCACTATTCAGTCAACACGCTTGCTAACCATTGCACCACGCCGAGGTGCACCCATTAAAGTGATTTTGCAAGTGTAGCTTAGATGTGTCACAAGGCCGAAAGTAGGGGGCACCCAGTAAGGATCGAACTCACTACTCAGTCGTAACTGTTCTAGCGAGACAAGCTTGCTAACCATTACACCGCCTCGGGGTGCCCCATGTAATTTCTATATATATATTGCATATGCGCGCTTCTTATTTGAAATCACTCAATGTGTGTGTAATATATATATTACACACACATTGAGTGATTTCAAATAAGAAGCGCGCATATGCAATATATAAGAAATATATATATATATATATATATATATTACACACATATATATATATATATATATATATATAAATAATAGCAGACGCAGGTCGTAGATACAAAATGCGGTTCTATGACGTCATACCACGCCAGAGGCCAAAATATTAACAACATAACCATATGTCTAGATGCAATATATATGTTGTGATCAGTTTTTAATGTAATTTTGTTGAGTGTGGGTTGCTTTGTTTCAATGTAGATGATCCATATATAGCCGAGGGTTTGATTATGCTGGCTTTGTTCAGATTGTTGAGCAGGCTAGATAACATGCTCTCCCCCCAGAAACTGTAAATAAGGTCTGCTCAACATTGTTGCAGTATAGACCACAGCTTGGCTCTGTAGGTGTTAAACAAATACAAATGTGCCTCAGCGAGTGTCTACAATATGGATTGGCTAGCCGCCCTAGTTGACGGGTACCCTCCAATACGATTGGCCAGCATATATATATATATATATATATATATATATATATATATATATATATATATATATATATATATATTTATAAATCTTCAAGAGTTAAGTGAAGATTGCGTTGTGCATAAAATCCGTGTCCTGTTACCGGTGAAGGACAATATGTTTATTTATTAATAGATAGCACCGTTATATTATATCCAGCACTCCATGTGCGATATATATATATATATATATATATATATATATATATATATATATATATATATATATATATATATATATATATATATATAAACCAAAAATCGTTTGCAAAGGTTTTGGTTATTATGTAGATTTGTTTACAAGTGTTTCCAGACTCGTGACCTTCTTCAAGCAAATAAATGGAATAAATTTTTAAAAGAATTAAAATTTCCTAGTGTCCTTTTAATGTCTCATTGTTCGTTTTGGGGAAAGAAAGAAAGAAAGAAAGAAAGAAAGAAAGAAAGAAAGAAATAGGCCCTCAACATCATAATCAACCAACCAACAGTAAACAAAATTCATTACGAGTGTAGCAGCAACGTATTGAAGTGCATATAACAAAGATTTAATTCCACTTTGCATATCTACCAATTCCGGGCCAGCTCCCTTATATTCAGACGCTTGTTTAGCTAAAAAATTCCATAGCTACAACAGATAAATTCATTTTTTTAAATAACTATAAGAGAGCGCGTTAGCGTGTGTGTTTTTAAAAAATCACCATCACAACGGAATGCAGATTTTATCGCAGTTAAAATAAATTTGTCTTTGTAATTTACCCCTGAAGATGATCTTGGAAAAGATCGAAAGAACATGGGTTAGAAAAAAAACTACGGCGCTTTCCTTGATGAATTTCATCTTAACATCAAGAAACTGATTAGACAACTGGAAAATAAATAGACACAATATGTCTATATTATTCTGTTTGCTAATCTTGACTTTATCTAACCCATTTTTTCAAGCAATATTTTATTTGAAAATACAAAACTGTGGCACAAGATCAAAAGGGAAGATAAGGGGAAAGTTTGTCTTCATTCTGTCTTATCTTAAACTTTGCTAGCCACAATTACTGACCCAAACATACCAAGTATTTCTCACACCAAAACAACACATTCTTAATTAATATTTTTATTACAGTCACCATAATACCTCAAGTCTCTATGCCGTCCTGCACAGTTTCAACCAATTTAATCCGTTCTTTCTAACCTTATTGTTTCTTAAAGTTACGACTCCGCTTCCGTTTATAACTCCAGAATACTATTTACATTAATGGGTGTCAATTATCAGTTATCTCCTGGTAATTCCTCTCTCCAAGTTCCTAAGGACACATGGCACAGTGGATAAAGATGTTAGTTAGATCCAGTGAGCGGACCCAAAGAGTGTGAGTTCAATACCCGGTTAAGACAGTGGAGAACTTTCAGAGGGAAATTAACAGGTGATAACTGATAACTGACATCCATTAAACATGGCACGTGGAACTAGAACAGTCTACCCCAGTGAGCGAAATAAAGGGTTCAGTTCGACATTCCAACCACCTGAAGAAGGCCAGAGCGTACAACGGCCGAAACGTTGTAATAAATATGGTGACAACGATGAGGACAATAGTCCGAATAATGTAAATAATGAACACATTCTTAATTAACATTTTTACTACGGTTACCATAATACCTCAAGTCTCTATGCCGTTCTAACTAGGTTCCATTTGTACAATTTCTCTGGGAGGCGGAATAAAAATAAGAACTTTAAAAATGAAACCCTAATGAATATTTACAATGATTACAATTATAAGAAACTAAACAAAATAGTGTTAGTAATAACCCATTGCTCCCCCCCCCCAAACAGACGCACATACCCACACACAATCCTTGAATGTGGCTGAAACATCAGTAAGCTGGAAGAAATTAATACGGAATTGAAATAATTGAATCTATCATTCGACCAAGCACTCACTCAAACACACACTCATTCAAAAACAACCTGTTCTCTGTGTCGTGCCAGGAGGTTTCTTTCTCGTCTGGGTCCATTTTACACATCTCTGTTCATCTCAAGGTCCTTGACAAAATCCAAAGAAGGATCTGCAATATAGTCGGACTTGACCTGGCATCTCGACTGCAGTCACTTCCTCACAGACGTGATGGCGTTTTCCTCTGTCTTTTCTACAAATATTTTCAACGCAACTGTTCCGCCAAGTTATTTTCCTCTGGTGCCCTGACGACATGAATTTAAGCGTGCTACTAGATTGGCATTTAGGTCCCACCCTTTTAATGTTGAAACAGTTAAATGTAAACGCCTCTTCTACTCCAACAGCTTCTTCCCTTGCACTTCCTGACAGTAGAACTCCTTTCCTTTTACTTTCTTTTCTGATAACTACTATTATGTTGGTGCAAAAATAATGTCGTTTTCTCACATATGTTAATACGTCAAAAAACGACATTATTTTTGCACCAACCTAATATCTTCAGAAATTAAAATGCAGCGTCAATTAACATCTTCTGATGCCTTGATCTTCTTCGCGATCCCCCTATACATTGTCTTTTCTTTTACTTTCACTCTCTGTAACCCTCTGCATACTAGCGGTACTCCCGCCTTGCTTCGGGTGAAATGCTTAAAAAAAGAAAAGTACGAAAAGCACACTCAAAGAGATGAAGGGCGTTCCGCATTCACTGGAGAACTAACATTTCTGGTCACCTAACTGGGGAGGGGAAAGTAATATTTATTTTGAATAATACAAAAACTTGGCAAAATGGTGACTATGGGAAAGCTAGTCTTCAATCTGTGTTATCTTAAACTTAGCTAACCACGTTTACTGTAAATGTCTGATTTGAGGATACCTTTTATAGATGATGAGCGGGAAAAAGATGGCAGGATCAGACAGAGTTAAAATAACAAAAAATAAAGAAGATAGCCTTTTTAACACTCAAAGAGAATTTGATGATAAGAAGAATAAGAAGGAAACATCGAGTAAGCAACTTGACTAATATTGAATTTAATCTTCGTTGTCATCGTAGTACAGTAGAATCCCTCATATCCGGAATCCCCCATATGTGGAATCTCGCATATCCGGAGTTCCCCATATCCGGTATCCCGTATATCCAGACATGATTTTGATGTAGATATTTGAAATATTTGGGTGATATGTAACTGATTTGAAATTTCTATTTTTCAGGAAATTTACTTTGGATAATTGCTTATGCTTATTTCACGCTAATGGCTTGTATTGGTGCAAAAGATGATGGGAATAAGAGGAAAGGATGACAACGAGATGCATGTGATGAAACCTGGAGTGAAACTGAAAAAGCTATTGAAAAGGTTGTCAGTTTTATGGAAAGAAAGCTAGCATTCAACCACGACGTTTGCAATAACGCACGCAAAGTTAAAAAGTGTCTTTGGTTTAAAAAATTCAAAAACAAAAACAAAACGAAATTCGGAAAAAGTTGAGAATGACATTAGAAGAGAAAGAATCATCATGCAACAGCGATTAAAAAATCCTCGTTACATTATTTGTTTTGCATACATGGCATACTTAATTTAATGAATTTTCATTAAAATTACATAATTTATTTCTTTTTCCTTAAAATCAATTCCGTTATATTTCACTCGCCATTAGCTTATTTTGTTTACTATAAAACATTGAAAATAAATTTAATTTAATGTAAATATAACCCCTCATATCCGGACTTTGTAACCAATTCCTCATATCCGGAAGGCCTTTTTAGTCCGGTTGTCAGATATTCTACTGTATTAGTATAGACAAGAGAGAGTAAATGCAAGAATAAAGAACTAACTATTAACTTTTTTTGTTGTTTTATATCATTCCATTACAAGCAAGGAAACAAAGCCACTATCACACAGGGGTTACTGAGTGTGAAAGAATACAAGAAAGACATTAATAAAGAAAGAGAAAAGTAAAAAAAATAAAAATTAGGTAGACCGAACATAACGATTGACAATGCATTTAAATTTTTGCAAATTAAATTTGACTGGAAAGCAAGAAGCAGGAAGAGAGTTCCATGAACGAGAAGTGTGAGAGAAGAAACTATTAGCATAGAACTTCCGGTTACATTTCGTCATTTCAATTGCGAAATGACGAGATCTTGCAGCCAATCTAGTACCGTGCATAAATTCTTAAATTCAAGGTACCATAGAGGAAAGAAATATTTATTTTGAATAATACAAAAACATGGCACAAGGCCAAAAACGCGGATAAGGAAAGGCTGGTCTTCACCTGTCTTGTCTTAAACTTAGCTAGCCACGATTACTGACGTAAACATATCATAGTATTACTTACACCAAAACAACACATTCTTACTTACCATTCTTACTACAGTCACCATAATACCTCCTTGTCTCTATGCAGTTCTAACTAGTTCCCAGATGTACAATTTGTCTGTAGAGTGGTAAATAAAAATAACAACCTTTAAAAAAATGAATCACTAATGAATATTTACGATAAATATAATTTATATACATAGAGGAAAGCTTATCAGAACAATTACTATGAGAATATTTATAGAAAAAGGCACAGGGAAACTACATTATGGCGGTGAGAAAGTGTTTGAATGCGAGATGACTGGTCAGAACCATTGACATTGCAGATTCTTCTTTGAATTTTATCAAGGATCACTAAATAAATAGCAGGAGCACCAGACAATATGCAGCAGCAATATTCTAAGCATGGACGAGTGGTAGCTAGCCATAATTACTGACTCAAACTTACAATCGTATTCGTTACACCAAAACAACACATTCTTACTTACCATTCTTACTACAGTCACCATAATACCTCTAGTGTCTATTTAGTTCTAAACAGTTCCCATATGTACAATTTGTCTGGAGGGAAGTGACTGTAGATGTGATTGGTCAGGACCGAAAACATTGCTGTATAGCGATTTTTTGTTTTCATTTTGGATAATAAAATATCCATTTTTCTGGTATCTGTTGTATACGATCTACGTTGTTTGTGTACATGTTTCCCCGCAAACTTTAAAAGGCACTCTTCTTAAGTGTTTCTTGGTATAAAGTCGTGTCTTATGTAAATTACTAGAAACCCCTAACTATGACATATATTGAATACGTAGGAGTAGCAGTGTTAGAAACTGATTTTAGAAATCGGCTACTTCCCAGTGTGTGTGGGGGGGGGGGTAAATTTACTATGAATTTCTGTTGCAAATAGAGCAGCCCCCTAAACTACTGAAGTACCGGACAGAAATGGACTAAGGACATTGCTTAAGCTTATTTTGTGAATAAAAGACCCTACATTTGCCTACCTTTTCAAGGACAAGTAATTGATGCAAATTTATTAATTAAAATATATAAAGTTGTTAAAATTATAAAGGGGGAGGTAACAAATATGTAAACGCCAACGTTTTAGATTTTGAATTATTTAAATATGAAGCCCTATTAATTTATAAAAATTAGCTTAATTATTTAAGTCCTTAATTTAGCATAATCTCTCTTCATATATGATCTACGTTGTTTGTATACATTTTTGGCACAAACTTTAAAAACATACGCCTTTCTTAAGGGTTTTTTTTTATATAAAGTCAGGTTTTTTGTAGGATATTAGGAACCCCTAACTATAAAATATATTGAATAGCAGTGTTAGAAACTAATTTTAGAGATTGGCTACTTTCCAGGGGATCAATTTACTATGAATTTCTATTTCAAACAAAGCATATCCCTAATTTCCGGAAGTAACTGACACAAATTGACCATTTTCGATAATTTTTCAGTGCAATTTTGGCATTCATCTCGTTGCTGGTCCTCACAAGAGCTTCTTTTATTTAATAAAGTCATTTTTGAAGAATCAAAATATGTAAAGTTTAATATCAGTTTCGAGCTTAAATCTTTTTAAAAAGAATTTTTTATTTCATTTTTCCTTTCACCAACTGTTAGATTATTTTTTATATGGATGTACAAAAACGGCATTATTTTTATTTGTTTATTTTTTTACGGTAAGGTTCACTCTGTACAGGGCCCGTAGGTCACTCGAGGTAGAGGGTTACGTTAAGAGGTAGTTTATATGGATAGGAGAGGAAGATAATGGTTAACCCTAGACTTGAATATGTTAAGATTGTAGTGATCGGGGGAATATCCTCTTGGGAGTCTGTTCCACAGGGCAGTGGTTCGCGAGAAGAAGCTGTTTGAGCGGAACTGAGATAAGGAGGGAATGTAAGTGGTATGTCAGGTCCTAGCCGTGAAGGTTAGACCTGGCTGAACCTAAGAATGTAATTCGTCCATTTTCCTTTGAACTAGTATGATTCGAAAGGGATAAAATTAGTGTTTCGCCTTTATTCTTTGACCTGTGCAAACAAAACGTTATTTTGACTGTTTCAAGTAAAAGCTAAGCATTATTTCCGAAAATCCAGTTAATTGAGTCTTAAATTTACTAACAGACTTCGAAACACAAATATATATAAATATAAATATGCAACTGTGTGTCAGCGTGTATGTATGTATGTGACTGCAGTCAGAAATTCATATCAATTATCGACGAGTTATCATCTAGGCGTGTGCAAAAGTTAACCGCATTAAAAAAACCGGTTTTTCTAATATGCATACCGTATATATTAAAATAAAATAAAATAAATAAACGCTGGGAACCATGTATGGACATAATACTCAAGAAGGGTACTGAAATATTCTCGTCTTGACCAAGAAGGGACCCCACCTAGCCATAGACACAAAAACACAAAAATAAATTCAGTTATTTAGTCAGATTTTGTGAACACGGTTAGGACGAGAACATTTCAGCACCCTTTCTCTTGATATAAAATACTACTGGACATAAAATGAAGGCTTGTTATATATTGATATTAACCAATAAACCGATTCCCCAAGGAATTACTAAATGTTAAGAAATGCTTAAAAATTATTGGATTGATCAGAAAAAATAATGTTGTTTGGTCATTTGGCTAGATTTGTTCAGGCAAGAAGTTTTTGGCATACAATTGCACAGGACAAAGTGGGGGATGTGTTTTATATTGTCATTAAGTAATAAACTGATCCCCCGGAATTACTCCGTATCACGAATTTCGGAAAAATTTATTGTCTCGACCAAGGAGCGATTCAGAAAAAAAACTATCTCTGGTCTTTTGGCTCGATTTTGGGAAGTTTTTCGGGAGGAGAGCGTTTCTTAAATTAACCCTAGAACACTAACCATGGGTATATAGTACCCAGCGGAAATTTTTTCTATTTTTAATTACAATTTTCAGTACCTGATTTTTTTACCTAAATAATGCTTTTAGTTCCTATTAATGTTAACTCAAAGTACAATGTTTGAAGCGCCTGCATGTAAAATATTTCAAATAAAGATTTACATTTAATATTTTTTTTTTTTTGTTGATATTTTCGTAATCAGGTATACCCATGGTTAGTAGTGGTGTAACTTTAATTGATAGTTAGTGTTCTAGAGTTAATTTAAAGTGGAGGATCTACTTTATATTGTCATTAAGTAATAAACTGATCCCCCAGAATTACTATATATCAGGAATTTCAGAAAAATCTATTGGCTCGATCAAGAGTGTGATTCAGAAAAAGAAAATTATATCTGGTTATTTGGTCAGGTTTTCGAAATGTTTCCGGTCGAGACGTTTTTGACATATACTTGCATATGACAAAGTGGGGGATGTGTTTTATATTGCCATTAAGTCATAAACTGATGCCCCATAATTACTACATATCAGGAAGTGATGAAAATGTCTTAGCTTAAACAACAAGCGATTTAGAAAAAAAATCCAACGATTGTTGATTTGGCCAGATTTTAGAAAGTGTGTCCGGACGAGAAGTTTTCAGCAGTCCCACCCACCTTGTATTAATCTGGAATTCCCCTGGACATAAAGCGGATGATCTATTTTTTAACATCCTTCTTAACGTGACCCGCTCCCACAATTACTAAATGTTAGTAAGTGCTGAAAAGTTCTCGGCTTGACTAAAAGCGATTTCAGAAAAAAAAATCTGATCTCGAGTCATTTGTTCAAGTTTTGAGCAGTTGTTCGCACACTCTTCTACAGAACATAAAATGGGGTATCTGTTTTATATTGTTCTTAAATAGTAAAATGATCCCCCACAATCAGTATATATATATATATATATTATACCTTTAGATTCCTTGAGGAACATAAGGCCGTAAGATATCATTGCGGATTCTATAACAAGTCAATTTTTTAAGTGAGTAGTTTGTTAGTCTACTGCACAACCCCCAACCTGGAGGATCAGGCTTTGAATTCAGAGAATTCTCCCACGGCTATATAGAAGAGGATTTATACCTTTTTCAAAGGTATTAGCACGTAAGTGAATGTAATGGATTCGATTGGAATTCGAACTCGGCTCTCCGATTCCTCAATGCGAGTCGTTATCCATTACTCCACCGTGCCTCTTACTATATGTTACTAAGTGCAGAAAAATTTTTGGCTTCATTCAGAAGGGGTTAAGAAAAAATACTGATGATTGACCATTTGATTAGATAATGTAAAGTGGTTTGGGCCGAGAGGTTTCCAGCACCCTCCCGTAGTTAGAAATACAACGTCGTCATTATTTTTTTTGATTTTGGGGATGTATATCATTTTTACTGCTATTAAGAGAGTAATGGAACATGTGTTGATATTGTAGGCTATCATTGTGCGTCTTCTCAAATTACTCCACTTGTGGATCTATGTAAGCACAGACATTTTAACAGTTCATCTGCACAATGAAAATGATGTGATGGACAAATAAGAAGACCATAATTGCCAATAGCCTCGTCACATCTGTTAAAATCGACAAGGTTTGCTAGAAATCTTTTAAATACGCATCATCTGAAAAGAAAAAAAAGTTCTGGGCGTCTAAGAGCCTACGCCCTGGACAATTGGTTCTTTGCCAAGACTAAATATGCCTCATTCCTAAGTCACCATAAAGCTCTTAATTTTTCCTTTTGATATATTGCAACGTTAAGTGTGTAACATTATTTTATCGATAAATTCGCAGTATATGTTATCCAATGGTTTTATCAGCACATAAGAAGCGCAGGAAAAAGGTTTTGGTTTGGTTTATTTTCTTTTACGACACATCACTCTCAATGGTATACTATTTACATTATTCGGACTATTGTCCTCATCTTTCTCGCCATATTTATTACAACGTTTCGGCCGTTGTACGCTCCGGCCTTCTTCAGGTGGTTGGAATGTCGAACTGAACCCTTTATTTCGCTCACTGGGGTAGACTGTTCTAGTTCCACGTGCCATGTTTTAATGGATGTCAGTTGTCTCCTGCTAATTTCCCTCTGAAAGTTCTCCACTGCCTTAACCGGGTATTGAACTCACGCTCTTTGGGTCTTGTCGCTAGATCAAACTAATGCCTTTATCCACTGTGCCATGTGACAAAGATGAGGACAATAGTCCGAATAATGTAAATAGTGTACATAATACCTCATCTCAGAAATATAGGCAGATAGCAATCTCAATGAATTATTTAATGCTGACAAGATTTTTAGGGTAGGTTCGTATGAACAGAATATGTATTTTTTGTAAGATCAGGTTTCATTGACGTATTTTTGTAAAGTGGGTTTTTGTCGAGAGTCAAATCTATTGCTGATAATATGTTTGTTTTTCCAAAAGGGGTATTGCTGGTATTTTTACTATAAAAATCTATTTTTATACTTTCGTAGTGTTTTGACTACTGTTTGGGAGTTTACTATTTGCTCTTAGCTGTGTCTTTAGCAGATACTGCCACCCCAGGTCAGGAGAGTCCTGGGAACTACAGCAATTAAGATTTGGTACCACGCTCCCGACCAGAAGCCTTGCTGCCGGATGTATTTTATCGTCATAACCAGGACACCACAGGAAAAGAGGAAAGGCAGAAAATAATAAAATAAAATCAGTTTTTATTTGTCTACTTTTATTTACATTTTAAAATTTACCGTGCTATATTTATCCTCGGAATGACACCAAAAAAAAAATTCACATTGAGAATCGAACCCGAACAGCCACAATACGGCGCTAGCGACATACCCACTGGACCACTTTGCCTGGTGTAACTCCTCCGAGAATACCTTTCCCATGGGATTGTGCCCCACCCACGAGTGACGTCTTCTTTTCCCCAGCTGCTCCCTCTCAGAGCATTAGAAGCTGGTTCAAGCATTGATATAAAACATTGAAATTATTGGGGTGGGGGTTGAATACAAATCCAATTAATTCATCGAGTCTAGAAGAATCCTTTAAATATGGTTTATAGATTATGCAGAAGCGTTTGACAAATACGTCACAAACAACTGTTTGAACTGCTATGTAACCTTGACAATCTTTTTTTTAATTGGTATCACCCCATGTAAGGATGTAAAGCTACTAAGACATGGGTATGAAAAAATTTAGGAACAGAAACATTAATAATGAGCGGGAAGAGGAAAGAGTAAGGGGGTACGGTAGATAGCGACTGACATTGCATTTAAATTTTTTGCAAAATAACATTGGCCGGAAAGCATGGAACAATTAAGAAGTTCGAGAAAAGAAACTTTTAGCATAGAATTTACGGTTACATCTAGTCGGCTCAGCTGGAAATTGATTAAACATCTTCGCCTGTCTCGTACTACGCAAAATTCAAAATATCTAGTCACCATAGCGAAGAGATCATCCGAACAATTACCATGAAAGTGTTTATAAAACAAATCACAGAGAAGCAACCTTACGTTGGTGGGAAAGTGACTCAAGCCAAGCCGCCAGATGATCATGACCAATAATATTGCCGATTCTTCTTCGGATTTTATCAAGGAACTCGCGATAAATAGCTGGGACACCGGCCCATATCTGGCAGCAATATTCTAAGCATAGACGAATGGTAGACTTATAGATATGTAAATGTTATGGTCCAAGTTCCTTGTACCACGGTGATGGTCCAAGGTTAGAACCAATGAAAGAATAACACGAACACATTATTGAATACAAAGATATATTACAACAGAAATATAATACAAAGAAGTAGAAGTATTAGTAATGACTATCAGATTTGGTTAGAGTGAACTATGTTGTTTCGACATTTCTCACTATTCCAATGTCCTTACAATATGCTCTCAATTATCTCTCCTCGTCTTACAATATCCCTCATACCTCTTGAGAGGGGCAGTATTTATAATGTTAGGAATAGTCCATTATTATTATTATTATGGGTAAGTTCCCATAACAGTAAGGTAACTTCTGGAGAAAGAAGTTGTCGGTCACGACACAGAGAACCAATTTCGTAGCAGCTGAGAATGTGAGCCTGAAAAGGCGCAACAAGTCACTGGAGGTTAACATCAGCCATGCCGATGGAAGGCAGAGAAGGGTCTTTCAGATGATTAAAGGAGAGACGTTTAGTTTCGGAGGTGTTAAGATTAACATGCCATCTCTTGTCCCAGTTAACGACGGACTTGGAGTTGTTTGCGACATCGGCAGCCATTTTAACCACATCGGACTGATCAGCTTTCGAGGCAAGAGAAAATGGTTGTGTCATCAGCGTAGATACCATCGGGAAGGTCATTAATGAAAATTAAAAACAGAGTAGAACCAAGGATGGAAAAATAAAAGGAAACTTATACTTAACACCAGAAAGAGAGAGAATCAGTTGAAATTTCTAGAGCTTGGAAAATTTGACACTGCCATGAGCAAGAGGGACAAAAGAGAGCAGTGGATAACCCCTGTCTAACGAGCTTGTGTTCAACGGTTAGCAGAAAAGGTTTTAGGGAGATAGGAAAAAAAAGACAAAATATACTGAGAACTATAAAGGAAATTATGGAGAGCCATGATTGTCACGTAAGAAACACGGTATATAGAAGAAGAAGAAGAAGTCAGTACCTAGATGCAATCTTGGATATGCCGGTGGTGTGATAAAGAACGGTTCGAAATTGGAACTTGAGAGCCAAGTATCAAATCCAATAAGTTTCATTATATTCACTAACGTGCAAATACCATTGAAGGTACGTATCCACCTTCCCCCCAGCTATAGGTTAATCAGTAACACTACAATTATTATTATCTCAAAATATTCTTACAGTCTAAAAATGTTATGGCTTTAAAATACCTACAAAAGTTTGATAAGCCGTAAAATGCAACTCAATCAATCACAAAATGTTTTGTCAATATATCAAAAGTAACATGTATTTTAATAAGAGTAAATAAATTTTACTTGTAAAATCTCAAAATATCAGCTATCGTTGGGCCCAATGTACTGCCCATAGAAATTACAAAAATTCTTAGTCTAAAAATGTTCTGGCTTTAAATTACCTGCAAAAGGTTGATAAACCGTAAAACGCAAATCAGTCAATCACAAAATGCTTTGACAACATATCGAAAGTAACAGATATTTTAATAAGAGTAAATAAATTTTGCTTATAAAATCCCAAAATATCAGCTATCGTTGGACCCAATGTACTGCCCATAGAAATCCCAAAAATTCTTACATTCTAAAAATGTTCTGGCTTTAAATTACTTGCAAAAAAAGGTTGATAAGCCGTAAAACGCAAATCAATCAATCACAAAATGCTTTGTTAGGATATCGAAAGTAACAGGTATTTTAATAAGAGTAAATAAATTTTGCGTGTAAAATCCCAAAATATCTGCTATCGTTGGGCCCAGTGTACTGCCTATGGAAATTCCATGAATTTATCTATACATTTTTTTTCGAAAACAAATTCAACATACATAGAGGCATATTTCATGAACTCAAAAAAATGGCTTCAGTAATCTGAGGCGGGAGACAGATGATTACAGCAAAGTGTTTCAGTACAAATGACAATCGTGTCCACAAGAAAGACAAATAAACAAACTTCTGATGTCAAAAGAACATATAAATCTGTCAGTATCAAACGGACAATTCTGCATAAAGTTAACGACTTGAATTGCATTACAAATGCAATTCACCATATAAATTTTGAGTAACGGCTGTAGCAACAGTACCAAACATTTAGGCAGATTGCGTCGTCCAAACCATGCCAAAGAGAAAACAGGCCATAAAAGAATATTTTTAAGGGAAACAATATTTTGTTTTCTATTGTCCACTCTCCTTAATAGTAGTTTTTTCATATTTTCTAACACACAGTAACACCTTGCGTTTAAGTGGCTTTATTGCCTTGCTTGGGGTGAAATGATAAAAAAAAAACGTACAACTAGGGCCGTTGATAACAAACAGGTCTGACAACCTCATAAATTTTAGCCGGCAGAACTTTATCCTTGAAACTCTCAGGTCATACTAAAGGCAAAAGAGGTAAATCGAAACAGCGTGTAACCTTCCTAACGACTCTGTGTAAATTGATGTAAAGGGAGTAGGGGTATAGTCAGGAGACAAATATTAGAACAGGAAGTTGTGGAGAGTCATTTTTAAAATTTTGAAGGGATACAACACATAAAATAAGTAGACATATCCCTTGAGCTCTACCTTCAAATATTAATTGTAATGTCAACCTTTGGCCATTTCCTTATAAGGTAACACCCCGCGTTGAAAGACTAAAGATTTAGCATGATTCTCGGTTGAAATTATTAAAGCTTTCTATTAAAATGGTTTTTCAGGAAAATAGGTTCCTCAAGTCCTTTAAATGTTATCGTTTTTTTTTTTAATATTGATGAAGGCTTCTTTCATCAACTTTTGTTTGAATGCATTTTAATTGCTAATTTTGTTGAAAGTTATGTGGTTATGTTATTTGTTCTACAGTCCTTTGTTTGAGATTTTGGAGCACCAGTCTACGAGATCCAATAAAGTACTATCCTCTTCAAAAATAACAGGGTTCCTTCGCTTGAATTCATTTTTATTCGTTGATCTGAAAAAACGGTTGTATATTAGGAAAGGTCGATGTTGCAACCGTGGTATTGTACTCAATTTGAAAATTGTGATTTGACATGATAAATAATGTTACAAAATATTTTTTCAAGTCATTACCGTCTTTTAAGGAAACGGGTTTGAAGTTCTAGTTTAGGTTCAAAATCGTATTGTTGGAATGTCATTCTGGTGATCAGTGAAAGCCTTAGAGCACGGCCTTATAAAAGTTACTGCAGCTTTTCAAATTTTATATGGACAAGATGCATGGTACAAGCACATTATTACTAAATCATTGTGACATCAAATAAAACTTTCATTTACTTCAAAGGGAAATTATCCTGAACAGTTTATATTATTATATATTAGGTTGGTGCAAAAATAATGTTGTTTTTGACGTTCAACTTTATGTGAGAAAACGACAGTATTTTTGCACCAACCTAATAACATGGCTAAACTGCTATATATACAGTGCATTAGTTTTCGTGTCATCTTCAATAAAGAATCCTAATTTAAAATATGTTGTCTTATAATTTGTGCCAAGCAGTGTTAAGGTGTTATGGATACTTTTATTTATCTTGGGTTTTTATTATCATCTAACAAATGATCTAATACATCTTATTCATTCAGCAGGCTTCCTCCCTTCCTATCTATCTATCTATCTATCTATCAGTCTGGTCATATCTATCTATCTATCTATCTATCTATCTATCTATCTATCTATCTATCTATCAGTCTGGTCATATCTATCTATCTATCTATCTATCTATCTATCTATCTATCAGTCTGGTCATATCTATCTATCTATCTATCTATCTATCAGTCTGGTCATATCTATCTATCTATCTATCTATCTATCAGTCTGGTCATATCTATCTATCTATCTATCTATCTATCTATCTATCTATCTATGTCTGTTCATATCTATCTATCTATCTATCTATCTATCTGAGTCTGTATGTATGTATATATGTATGTATATATGTATGCATGTATCTATCTATGTTAGTCTCTGTCTGCCTGTCTATCACATTATGAATTATTATCTAACAAATGGTCTAACAAATAATCTAATCAATTTTATTTATTGAGTAGCCTTTTTTGTGATCATTTACAATTTTTTACACAGTTTTTACTTATTGAATGCAGTAAAAAAAACTGCATATTTTGCTTGTGGTGATTCATAATTAAAATTCTGGTTTGAATATATTTTCTATTCAGCGTATCTAATACAAAATACATCAACTTTCTTGAAATAGTTGAAGTCAGTCTGTAAGCAAAAAACAGCGGAAATTAGTTTATTTCTTGACGTTTTTCAGGCGAATCTTTAAAACTAAAGGCTCAAAAATTAGTAAAAGATAAGAATTCCAAGTTTGGTGCCAAAAAACATATCACATCAAATCCCAGCTTTCACATTGGGAGAAATGTTGATTTTCTAAGGAAAATGAAAAATCAACCTTCCCTATTTTATATGGCTGATATTCTATGATTTTATATGATTTTATATGACTTCTATGATTTTATATAACTTTTATGATTTTATACGATTTTATATAATTTATACGATTTTATATAATTTATATGATTTTATTAGGTTGGTGCAAAAATAATGACGTAATAACGTCATTTTTTGACGTATTTTTTAACGTCAAAAAACGAGATTATTACGTCATTATTTTTGCAGTAAACTAATATATGATTTATATGATTTTAGATAATTTATATCATTTATATGAATTTATATGATTTTATATATATTTTAAATAGCTGATATTCTAAGCTGCTACTTTGTGACACATTAAATACCCTAATTCCCCTTGTATAATACGCATTTTTTTTCTATAAAATAATAAGCAAAGTCAGGGCTACGTATTATGCAAAGCTACAAAATATCTTTAAAAAATTGCCGTAAAATAAAATAAGAATTATTATAAAAGTAAATTAGAATAATATTATTCTATGTTTAAAACCTTTTTTTTTTTTTTTTTTGTAATAATAGGAAACGCTGGCTTTAATGAAATTGGACAGGTACAATTTATAGGGTTTGATTACCAAACAATGGGTGCGTATTATATTTATACTATAAAGTAATTTGTACACATTATTTATTATCGCTCAGGGGTTTCTCTGTCAAAGGACAGAGGGGCAACTGAGAAAATTATACTGAAGTGGTGCCCAGCCCTGGGGAACAGCTGCCTGAGGCTGCGCCCTCCCATTGCACAAGAGGGATGGATCGGTGCTCGCACCGAGGCCAGTGCAAGCGACTTGCAGGGACTGTGGGGATTTTTTGTCCCTTGCTCACGTGTACGCGCTCGGGTCCCCACTTTAAAAAGACCTTGTGTCACATCTCGTTCTGGTGAGGGAACGAGTAAACACCGTATTATGCATGAGTAGAAGCATTTTCCCACACTTTCAGCACAATTTTAGCGGTGCGTATTATGGATGAAGGAGTATTATACATGGGGAATTACGGTAATGCTTTTTGACAACGATACATAAAGTCAAACACAGAGATTTTTTTCTAATTTACTTGGTGATTATAGGAATGTGAATATTTTTCTAAAAACTGACAAAGCACGAAGTATGACTCCAGGTATGTATTTTCAAAAGTGGAGAAGACTTATTCTGTAGCCTGCAACCCGTTTTCGCGCAGATGTCACCTTGCAAACCTATCTCTACTTTATTTGTATTCTTATGGCAAATGTTCAGATGAGCGTTCCATTATTTAGTTTCACTACAGCTAAGATGCGGCGCTACGTCCACGTAACCGAATCACCCTCATTTCCTCAGTATCTCAAATGTATGGAGGAAATTCAACTAAGACTGCCTTTTCCCCAAGAACCGTTGTTTTTTTCTTTCCTTAACTCTAAAATCTTAACCTCTTAAAGAAAACCATCAATCGTTATCTCTCTTTCTTGTCTTCATAATCATCACTTTCTACATCTTCTTTCATTCAGATCACACACCTCATTCATCATAACCGTTTTAACAGTAACCGTATACTTTAACTGGTTTACGGGGCGGTTTCCTGTGGACCCCCCCCCCCGGTTAAGTTAGACTCTATTTTGTGTTCCTAGTTAATGTAAATAATTCTTGTTCCCTGCTTTTACTTCTGTTACGATTTATGTCGAGATTCCCAATCTCCCCAGTTTGTTTCTGTCCCCTTGTTTTTCATCTTGGCGGAGTCAGTCTTTGATTTTTCATTCTGTCATTTATTTTCCCCACCCCATTCCATTAGTAATTGTGCTTCTTGATTCTATCTATCGATAGAATACAGCGGCCACTCTTATTATTATTTTGAGGGGTGGACGGTTCCTACTAACATTGTTTTGGTTTCGTTTTGTCTTTGGTTGACATTTTGAGTTTCTTTTCAGGGTTCATATCCACTCCCCAGCATTTCATGTTTCATGAAATTTTATATATATATATATATATATATATATATATATATATATATATATATATAAGAACATTAAAATTTTTAATTCATGGGGTGTTTTGTAGGACCCTTGTGTATATGTGGTATTGTGGTGTGTACAGGATTGAAAGGTGATGGATGAGTTCTTGTGGTGACTGTGTAATTCTAATGAATGAATGGGTCATGATTGTGGTTAACTAAGAATAGGATAGCTAGTGAAAGATCAGCCTTCTCCTCACTTTCCCTTTTGGCCTTGTACCACTATTTTATATTTTTGCAAAATAAATAATTACTTTGATTGCCTTTCGTGCCTAGTGTTAGGGAAATTTTAGTATTAAAAAAATTGTTATAATAAAGCTTTTTGCTATTCTTTGGAAGAGTCAGAGATTAAAAAGTGCTTGAATATTTCTCAAGTAATCAACCAGTAGACGTGTTAATAGCTCGTTTTTCATCAGTACTGAGCATATAAAAAAAAGCTCAGGCTAAATTTTTAATGGGTTATTTCAATTTCTGAACGATACATTGCCGGACATTAACACTTGAATGGCGTTTCTTCGCTTTAATTTCCAATGCAATTTTAATGCGATTAATGGCGAAATCACTTCGCTAACAGAATTTAATGATACATTAACTTACTATCAATTCCTTGAATAATAAGATCCTTATATTCGAGTTGTTGATTTCGCCGTTCATCACATTAACATTTCTATTTAATTCTTTGTATAAATTGTTTCTTTATTATATAAAATATAAGCTAATATATATATTTATTTATTGTTCATACGTTATTTTTATAGATACAAATATTTAAGTAAATACTCTGTTTATAATAAACAGTATTAACAATATTTAACGGCCTGAATGTCCGAGAAACTTCATTGAAAATATGTGTCCTTCAACAGGAATCGAACCGGTATCCTACACGGAACCGTCATATAGCATGACGTGCTATGCCTTTTAGATACAGAGGAAACGTCTGCTTAGCAAAGTTGAATTACTGCTTTTAAACTGCAATATATCTTCTATGAAATTTCTCGGAGATTCAGGCTGATAAATGTTGTTAATACTGTTTATTAGAAACAGAGCATTTACTTAAATATTTGTATCTATAAAAATAATGTATAAACAATAAATATATTAAAATAATTGTCTCTTTGCTCGGGACGCGGAGATGGAGGAAATGGTTGAATGTTCTCTTCTCGCGGACGAATTTGTTTTTGCTCCTGGGGCGTTGGAGACTTCTGGGGCTATTGGCCCTCGTTCTATGGCTTTCCTTCGGTTTTTTTGCGGAATGGTGTCTTCATTAAGGGACAAGCCTCTCGAAACGAAGTGGTTTTTGCGGTGTGTGTCACTGTCGATGGTTCGAGGTAATGCTTTCTCTATCATTGTGGCTGGAAGAGGATAGCAAAAAATAAAATAAATAAATACCCTCCCCCAAATTGTTTTTGTTTATAGTTACTTTGTTCAGATAAGTATTTGCTTTAAAATATTGTCGGCTATTTATATATATATATATATATATATATATATATATATATATATATATATATATATATATATATATATATATATATATATATATATATATATATATATATATATATATATATATATATATATATATATATATATATATATATATATATATATATATATATATATATTAATGGCATGGGAACTAAAATAATATATAATTTCTAAAGTTCACAGAATTAATTCAAAAGAGGGCTCAATAACGATAGTAGAGCAATAACTATATTTTTATAATTTTTTCATATAGATAAAAACAATTTTCTCACAACAAAGATGCAACTTCGTTTCGGTGCATTTAGTTGCGTCTTTGTCGTGATTAAATTGTTTTTTAAATTGTCTATAGAAAAAAATTAGTATACATATATATATATATATATATATATATATATATATATAAGACAAAGTACTTGTCATTCGTTTCGTCTTTCAGGACTTCATCAGACTAAATTTGTTATGTTGGTTGGACTACACATGCGCACGACAATGCCATCCTTTATGTTGCGTAAAAGAAGAGAAAAACAGATATTTTTTTTGTTTAATTCTCATGATGGTGATTTTTTGTGGTTTCATTTTGTTCATATAAATCCGAAACAAATCTTTAAAAATATGGTTAACCATCTTTTTATAATTCGGTTGAAATGTTCGGATATTATTCCAATGCATATATGCAGCGCTCTTTTACAAGCTCTTGAACAGTTGCAAGAGGATTTGCCTTCAGTACATCCTCGTCAGCAGCAGAACGATTTCTGCGGCCTTCCTTATATTCAACAGTGAATTGACCACAACGAAACATTTAAAATCCAGAGTTGCCCGGTTATTCATTCCTTGGTTGTAAACTTTATTGATGTTTTTAGCGGTTTGGTCTGCAGTGTGGATGTGTTTAAATTCATAGAAATAAATTTGGCGAAAATCCTGTTTCAACATATTAACTTCAAAAATCGGAAACTTGACAAAAATGCAATTTATATTAAAATTAGATTAAATTGAAACAGAAGGATCATCAAATTAAAATTACACGTAATTTTCGATAAACTTGTGTGAGTTTCATTCTTAAAAATGTCGAAACAAATAAAATGACTTTTGTTACAAATTTTCTGCAACGTTACACAGAGGTTGCAAAAACCTTTTTCATAGACTCCCACACAACGAGCCTTCAACGTTATCTTGTAACGAAACAAATGCATTGCCTTGTTACATTAACAAAAACCGGATAATAAATTCTAGTAAGATATTAAAAATTTCATTCATCATCTAAATTAGTGATTCGCATTTTTAAGCACGAAAAGAAATTTCCGACCATTTTGTTAAATAAAGAAAAACTATTCTGATCTTAATGCGAAAAGTTTAAGCTACCTCTGTTGCAATGTACAGCAAGACTTGAAATTGGGGGTAAATGACTAACCGACTGCTCTCCCCGTAACTACAAGTGCAATAGGCTGAGAGGGGATAGAGACAGGAGGTAACAAAATGACACTGCCTCGGAAACCACAACTTGAGGGACCGTGTCTTGCCGACTGCTGGATTTCCGCCGGCTTTTATTGGCATGAGGCATCTTACAAAGATCCGAATCTTGAGCAATTGCAGAGAGGCTCGTATCTAGTCACACCAAGCTGTCCCGCTGCTAACTGGAAAAACCTAAATGTATCTGGTGTTGGCAAACATGTCCACATGCGATCCGCCACATCCTCCGAATTTGAAGGGAGTGGGTGAGGGATTTATTATTATTTCGTACTCACTACATAGTAACATCTCCATAACGTTACATATCCCACAAGCAAACTCAACATATCTGTCAGCTTTGAAATAACGTTCCGTGTTAACTGACAAAACAAAAAAAAATCTGAATTCATTCGAGGCAAATTAATACAAAGCAATTCAAATCAGAATCAGAATTCGACTCTTACTAAAAAGAAGATAAATAAAACACAATTCAGTTGAAAAATACTAGTAGAACATGATGATGAAATGTGGATTAAACAAAAAGAGTGTTGGGTGGAGGCAACAAAGTGATACATAAAAAAAAGACCCAATGAGGATAAAAATTCACTGTTCAAATTTAACTTTGGAAGTGTGCGTTGTGTAGCGGATATTTGAAATCAGCGAGACGAGTTCAAATTCTGGGTAATCTGTTGCATTTACTTTCTCAATAATGCTTTTGATAAAAGGCATGAATATACCTATTTTACCCCTAAATATGGGTTAAATATTAAGGTTGCTTGGGCTCTATAACCTTGATCGGCAAGGTGTCTAATAGAGCAATACTGAAATCCAAACCGTAAAGAAATCAGCGGTTAACCACACCGGAATCTTTGCCAAAAAGAATGCATGGCATTCACAGATAATAAATAAAAGGGATCTGTAAGAAATGCAACAGGAAATCACTCCACTATCTTTCCCAAGAATGCGTGGCAGTTCACAGGTAATAAGGAAAAGGAATCTGTGGAGAATGTAACGTGAATTCGCTCCACTATCAAGATTGAAAGGCAATACATAGATAAATAATAAAAGAGGTCTGAGGAGAGCTGAACAGGAAATCACGCCAGTATCTTTCCAAAAAAGGCGTGATAATTCACAGATAATAAAGAAAAGGATGTGAGGAGAATACAACGAGAAATCACTCCACTAATTTACCCAAGAACTCATGGCAATTCATAGATAATAAAGAGAGGGAACTGTGGACAATGCAAGGATAAGCCACTCCACTGTCTTTTCCAAGAATGGATGGCAATTCACAGATAATAAAGAAAAGGGATTTGTGGAGAATGCAACGGAAAGACACTACAGTATCTCTCGCAGGAATGCATGGCAATTCACATATAATAAAGAAAAGGAATCGCTGGAGAATGCAACGGAAACCTCTCCACTATCTTTCCTAAAAATAAAAGGCAATTCAAAGATAAAACATAAAAGAGATCTATAGAAAATGCAACGGGAAACCACTGCAGTGTCTTTCCAAAGAATGCGTAGGAATACACAGATAATAAAAAAGGGTTCTACGGAGAATGCAACGGGAAACCACTGCAGTGACTTTTCCAAGAAATCATGGAAATTCATAGATTATAAAGAAAAGATAACTGTGGTGAATGCAAAGAAGAGGAATCACTGGAGAATGAAACTGAAAACCATTGCAGTATCTTTCCCAAGAATGGAAGGCAATTCATAGATAATAAATAAAAGGGATCTGTGGAGAATGCAACGGTAAACCACTCCACTATCTTTCCAAAGAATGTATGGCAATTCACAGGTAATAAAGAAAAGGGATCAGTGGAGAATACAAAGAGAATCCGTTCCGGTATCTTTCCCCCCCAAATCATAGAAATTCACAGATAATAAAGAATAGGGATCTGTGGAGATTGCAACTGTAAACCAATTCACTATATTTCCCAAGAATTCATAGCAATTCACAGATGATA
>OZ010600.1:7212473-7222473 GCA_963932145.1 Acanthosepion lycidas
ATATATATATATATATATATATATATATATATATATATATACATATTTATATATATATATATAATATCAATTGATAATTAGTAGGGATAATTCTAATGAGGGCATTAATCTAAAGAGAGCTCAATGTAAATAACAGAGCAATATAATAATGAATATAGACGATCCTTAAAAATTCATTCGGCTATAATTTAGTTGATGAATATAAAAATACGCATCTCTTCAGAAAAAAGTTTTTTTTTAATAAATGGAATCAATTTATCCAGATAATAAAAGAATGAAGAGGAAAAAAGGAAAGGAAACAAATTAAAAGAGAAAGAAAGAAAAAGAAACATTTCAATATAAGTTTTAAAAAAACAATGAAACATGTATGAATGAAGATATGTTGCACATAGATAGATAGATAGATAGATAGATAGATAGATAGATAGATAGATAGATAGGCAGCATATCTTCATTCAGACATCTTTCATTGAATAATAATGTTGGTTTGACTACCACAACATTATCAAGACGTCTTACACTTCATTTGTCGGTTACAAGTTCTATTGCACAACATTTAAAGACAATTTCCAGTTCACTTTCGCAATACAGGAAAATACTTGTTGAGAACACCAATATACTACACCACAAAAATGAACAAAATCTTCAAATTCTCAAGGACCTCTATATCTAAAGCAACCAACCAACACTGAACAATATTTATTACGAGTTTAGCAGCAACGTACAGAAGTTCATTTAATGCCAATTGTATTTCTACCAATTTTTATCATATATATATATATATATATATATATATATGTGTGTGTGTGTGTGTGTGTGTGTGTGTGTGTTTCTGGTTAGCTATCTTACATTGGGACGCGTGTTTCGCAAAAAAATTCCTTAGCTGCATCAGATAAACTTAAATTTTAAAATAATTATGACGGAGCGCGTTCACGAGTGTTTACAAAAAAAACAATACGATCACAATTATCGGTGGAGATCAAAAGTACTTGGGTAGGAAAAATCTACGGCGCCTTCCTGGATGAAGTCCATCTTAACAATCAAGAAACGGATTAGAGAACGAGAAAGGATTATTATAAAAATCAATATACATAATATATCTATATTATTCAATGAAACATATATATATATATATATATATATATATATATATATATATATATATATTCAACGAACAATATAGTACAGTAATAGATCTGTTGGTATATAATCCAGGTGGATCCTAGTAATATCAAATATTAAATGTGGTCCACAGAGAACTCAGTGCATTTATCATAACAGAGCATGTATATTTTCTATAGCAAAATCCCAAATTACCTCATGTGGGTATAGTCTATTTAGAGCGGCCCAAGTTGTGCCGGTCTGAAATAGACTATAACAACATGAGATAATTTTGTATTTTTGTTGTATATATATATATATATATATATATATATATATATATATATATAAATATAGTATTATATAATATTGTGTATATATATATATATATATATATATATATATATATATAGAGAGAGAGAGAGAGAGAGAGAGAGAGATTAAAAATAGAAACCAACCTTAATAAAAGAAATTATGAATACTACCCAAATGTTTTAAAATGTGTGCTATTGATAGTTTAAAATATGAATGTTTTCACTAAATGTTTTAATACTTATTTCTAAAAAACTCTCGACACGCTATACTTAGTTGCTTCCCCTGGTGTGATGTCAAGCTACCAGTGTTCTTCATTTCACAAGTAAAAAATTTAACTTTCAGATGAAGACAGCAGTTTTGTCTTTGAAAATAAGAATACATAAGAATAATATTTGTCTTGTTAATAAACAACACTCTGACGATGACTTCGCTGGAGTTTTCTATTGCTTTTCCTTATTGAAATATTGATTATAATCATTCTTTCTGAAAAACCCTATATATATATATATATATATATATATATATATATATATATATACTAGCAGCATGGCCCAGCGTTGCCCGTGCTTGATTAAAAAAACATACGACTCATACAGCAATTGCTATCACTTGACTTAAAATATTTTTCCCCTTCCTTGCATTTAAAGGACTGCCCTTTGCCGTGCTGATGTTGCTACATGCCTTACTTCTTGCCTATCTCTCACTGCGAATTTTTTCTAAGCTCTATACTAAACATTAAATCTATTACAAAAAAAGAACTAAACAAAATGAAAGCAAAACGATCAGCTTTAAAAAAGGACTCGTAACTGGAAAAACCGAATGAAAAAAGAATATTAACAACAAATACTTTTTCACACCTAACCCAGTTCTGCGGAATCAGAATCAACGTTGAGTTTAAGGAAGCAAATGAGCCAATTGGATTAAAGTGCCATGCAGATTTAAATTTTTCCCACTTGTGACGAATGCAGCTATCGATTTTTTTTTTTTTGCATGCTAGCATGCTAGTTAACATTTGTGTCAGTCAGCTGTTGGCTCTCACGCTGGCCAATAGAATCTTCCTGCCTATTCGTGGCAGCCAGCTATAGGCTCCCCCTCTGGCCAGTAAAAAATGGCCGCAAACTACATGAAAACTGCCGTAGAAGCATGAAAAAATCGATTATTTCCACTATCGATGGGAGTTGGGAAATGCAAGGTCGGTCTTGGCCTTCTCGCTAACTTGTAGCATGTGCATGTAAATTTTGGTGCAAATCCTTCGAAAATTGCGGCCGTGCATTCGTTACACACACACACACACATATCCTACCTTTTATAGATAGAGATATATGGTGGGCTGTCCCGTAGTATTCGACGTATAAGGGTCAAGCAGCACAGTTCGTAGGAACCGACAGCCAGGCTTTGTGCAGAACCAACCTCACATTTTGAAGGCCCGAATACAGAGACCAAGTGCACTAGATGCCACAAGGTCCACAAACGACCGTCCGCAGGGTTTTGAATCCAGAGCTGTCCTCATCCAAGACTATAGATTCCATTCTGTCCTGCTATTTACCCATAGCTTGAGGGAGAAGAAGAGGATCAATATCTTTCCCTAAGGCATTACCACGTAAGTGAATGTGATGGTTTCGATTGGAATTCGAACTCGGCTCGACGATTCCTCAATCCGAGCCGCTATCCATTACACTGTGACATTTCCTTGATTGCCTCCTACACACACACACACACACACACACACACACACACACACATATATATATATATATATATATATATATATATATATATATATATATATATTTGGATTATTTTTGTATTTATTAAGCATATATATATATATATATATATATAAATATATACATATATATGTATATATATATATATATATATATATATATATATATATATATATATATATGCTTAATAAATACAAAAATAGACTATTTTGTATTTATTAAGCACATATATATATATATATATATATATATATATATATATATATATATATATATATATATATATATATAATAAAAAGGCTTAAACACTAATATTCCATGGTCATAATTTATTCCATTGGAATCGTAAATACGATCCAATTCATCAGACCTACAAATTCAAAAAGCAAAAAAAGAATTGTTTCTTGTTGCATTACTATAGTAAATAGTGTGCAAGTGCTATTGGAGATGACACAAAAGTTGCTGAAAGTAGTTATCATCTATTTTGCTAAATAACACCAGTACATTAATGTTATTAAGGATTAATTTCTTGTTTTGTTTAGTCTTTATATATTAACAGCTTCTAACACTTCTAAAGATTTTTTTTTCTTTTGCACCGTATCGCATTCGGGTTCTGAAGGAGTATCTTGCGTATTGAAGTCGTATTGAAGTCGGTATGATTTCAATCTGTTTTAAATGTCTCCACACTGAACTCTAGTTAGACAGATGTTAGTCGTCATGTCAGACTGGTTGTGGTGTAGCCAACATAATTATTTATAATTGTCTTTGCATCGGGAACACTGTACCCTATGGGGCATATAAATTCACAAGTAATGTTGGCCTGGTATCGTTTTGATTTCGTCGGCGAGATGTTATGTGAAAATAAGGTTAGATGTTTTTAGAGTAGATAATAATTTGACTTTATAGATTGATATATATATTGATATATATAGGAGTGATATATATTTCCTTATACTTTTCATTAAAGCGAATTCAACCTATTTGCAATTTTTGTGCATCTGGTTTTAATAAAATATATCATTATTTTTCCTATTATCTCTTTGAAGTGTGTTACTATTGCTTAGTTTTGACAGAAACAATTTTATTTGGCTGACTATAATGTCATTTGAAAAGGCGTCGTTAAATAGCGTTTATGTTACTAAGTTCTTTAAGGAAGAGCTTGTATGATGACGAAACGACTAGCGCTTTTGTTAGGAAGTTTTTATTGTCGATAATTTATAACTAAGTGGATATTCTCGAATATAACTCAGATAGCAGCCATTTTTTCTTGTGGGTTGTTATATAGGGAAAGGGTAAATGTATTATTCTTGGAGTTTACAAGACTATCAAGCAAATGAATATTTTGTTCTTGCTAAGTTTGAAAGTAAATTTCAAAACTGATTTTTTTTCTTTCAAATGTAGTTTTAAGTTTTTCTATTTCTTTATATTGTCATTATATATTATTTATATTTATAAACAGTCAAAGAACCTTCGAGTAGGTATCTATCTATTTATTTCACTATATATATATATATATATATATATATATATATATATATATTGTCACTCTTTATGCCTATATCTATATATATTAGGTTCATTATCTATGTTATTCTGTTCTTCTCTATGTCCTATTCTGTTCATTATCTATCTATCTATCTATCTGATTCTGTTCATTATATATCTATATTATTTTATTTGTTATTTATGTTGTTTCTCATCTATCTATCTATTCATCTATCTATCTATATATCTATCTACATATATATATATATATGTATGTGTATGTGCGTGTTATTCTGTTTCTTATCTATATTAATCTGCTTCTTATCTATATACTTATATATATATATATATTATTCTGTTTCTTATCTATCTATATTAATCTGTTTCTTATGTATATATCTATGTTATTCTGTTTCTGATCTATGTATGTACGTATGTATGTATGTACCTATGCTCTATCTATGCCCCTAAACTACCCAGTGCATCGTCGATCAGTCCCTATCTATCTATCTATCTATCTAAGGCTGTTCATCTATCTATCTATCTATCTATCTATCTAAGGCTGTTCATCTATCTATCTATCTATCTATCTATCTATCTAAGGCTGTTCATCTATCTATCTATCTATCTATCTATCTATCTCAATCTCTTCATTATCTATCTATCTATATATCTATCTATCTATCTATCTAAGTCTGTTCATTTATATATTTATCCATATATCTATCTAAGGCTGTTCATCTATCTATCTATCTATCTATCTATCTATGTTTGCCGTGATTCCCCGGACACTTTTTAATTGTATTGCTCATTTAGTTTTCTTGTACAATGAACTTTTTTCATGAGTTCAGCTTCAACCCTTAAGCCTCAAGTTACACAAACAAAAGAACTTTAACCGTCAATTTAAAGTATATCGGATTTAAGGAAACATTCGTGGATCAATGGTGCTATAAATTTCTATTTTTACTGAACGATATTCGATAAATGCTAAAACAATTCATTCGCCGAATCCGTGTTATGTTACTAGGTACATGTCAAATTTGTTAACGATAAATTTAGTGTGGAAAATATTAGCGATTTCAGCTATTTTCAAAGTGAGTTTTTACACTATAAATAACAAAATCTACTTGGCAGCAGTGAGTGTGCGTATGTATGAGATAGCGAGATGGAGAGAGAGAGAAAGGTGGAGAGAAAATGCAGGAGAAACACCTATCTCAATGTTCCGGGTTTTCTAATGAGAAGCGAACGTCGCTTGCTGTCAATGAACTTCTGGGGAGTGCACTGAAAAAATAATTTTTGGAAAGACAATTCTAGTACGCGCGTGCGTGATTGTAATTTAATTTTTTCGGATAGACACTGGTTCTAATCGACAAATTTTTCGTTCTCTGCTTATCGTCATCATTAAATGTATTTTGCAAATCTTGATTTCGTGATAGTGTGAACTCTTTTTTTTCTCTTCATATCTTGTATTTGCATTGTTGTCTTTTCGAATTTTAGCCAAATATCAGGAACAACTTTTTTTTACGCGTTGCCTTTTTATGCGCACTCCTGATTTTTTCAAAGACTCTAATATGAGTCCAAATTCTACAATACCACCTTCAAAAATCCCCTCAATATAAGCAAGGAAAGGTATGTATGTACGAATGTTTTATTTGATATCTGTAAGCGATCTGGGATTGCAAAGGAAATATTTGTCGCAGATTACTTCCACAACGCAGAGAATAAATTAATAAGTTCAGATTCGAACATCGGGGGGCAAAAAGAAATGCCGAAAACTCGATTCGCAGGTGCTATCTCACAAATCAAAATGCCGCAACCAGTCAGAAAAATAACTCACTCTCCGACAAACGCAGTAGCCAAAATGCCCGATTTTTTTTTCTGCCGATTCGAGAACACTAACTGCTTTTATCGGCCGATCATTTTTTTCCATTTATCGACAACTGGGAGAGGACGCCCAATTTTTGTATATCAAAATACTTTTACAGCGACTCCTGCGATGGATTTGTTTTTAATTTACTTATTCCGTCTTCAGCATATCAAGCGGAATATGTGCCTTATTTTTTGGGGGGTAATTAATTTTATAATCATTATATTTTTATGACATGGGGCGCGTTTTGTAGGACCCCCTTGAGAGGATGCGGTATTATTGTGTATGGAGGATTGATTGGTGACGGACGAGTTTTTATGATGAATGGGCAAATTGTAATGAGTGAATGGGCCGTGAATCGGATTAGCTAGGTATAAGATAGTTAGTGACGACCAGCCTCAACCGTTCCCCCTTTTCGGCCTTGTGCCGTAATTGTATTCTATATACAATAAATAACAACACTGCAATCAAGAAGAAGGTTAAATTTAGAACTGAGATAGTTTGTATGTATTAGCCAATATCATTTCTCCCCAAAGTCTACGACGGCAATTATAAAAAGGATTACCCACTCAAAAGTTAGAGAGCGTACTAAATAATGCAAATATGTTACTTGTCATGCTTTTGCCTTGATTGGACGATCTATCAATAGGTAGGCTCCATACGGTCTACCTAATGCAGTTCGTTCCTGATATCGATTGAATTCAAGTCACGTCTCGACACTCGGAATGAAAGTAAGCGTTCATACAGAAGACATCTTGGAGACAACAATAACCTTTACATCTGTAAGGACATATTGATTTAATAGCAGTCGTTTGCACGGCTCTAAAGAGAAAATGACGCTTCGAAGAATATTTACTGCTATAGTACATGTTACAAGAAAACTCGAAAAAAACACATGTGACAACGAAAACACAACGCCAATAACCAATTATTAATTTACAAATCCCGAAATATCCGGCAAAGAAGAATCTAAAAACAACTATTTTTTTTTTCGTTTTGTACTTATTATTTTAAAATTAAACAGCTTTTCCCCATCTCTTCTTCCTATACCATAATCCGGCAAAATCGTAGGAGCATGACATGATTGGCTTGATCTAGACATTTTTTTTTTTTCGTTTTTTTACTAATCTCTGGGTCTGGGCAAAAAAAAATCACTGGTTGTTCTTTGCCTTAACTTTCAACATGTAGCATATCTTAGGCTGGCGATGTCCATCCCTCTCCAGGCCATGTTACAGCTGACTTTCTCCAATAACAGAGGGATCGCTTTGACCTCGGACATAACCACGAACGTTGTACTGGCAACTTCGCGTTCTGATTGGTGCCTTTTGTAGCAAGTTCCTACGCCCAGTGGTACCGTGTCAATGACACCTCCCCCCGTCGTTTAGTGCGCCTGATGAAGTGGGGTACCGGGGGTGTTGAGCTGGGAACCTGATGTGAGAGATTTAGAATATGGAGTGAGGGAGCAGTTCGCTTGTCTTTCCAACGCTCAAGAAACAGCAGCTAAGCTACAAAGGTCCTACTTCTCTTTAGAAGCATCTACACCCAAATATCTTTGAGCGTAAAAAAAAAATTTACATGCGAGTTGCTACAAATTTACAGAGTGTGTTTGGGAGAAAACAAGACAGTGTTGAGGCGGTTGATTTTATATGTCAACTTCTGCTTGGTTATATAAAGACGGTAAAAATTGGCCTTTTATATTTCAGTTTTTAAGAAATTACTGGATTGGTTAATAGCTAAGTATTGGCCTTTTATATTTGCTTTTTGGTTTGGATTGGTTTGTTTTACGGTATATCAACCTCAATGGGTTATTTAATGCCGACAAGATTTTTATTGCTGGTTTGGTTTGGTTTGTTTTGTTTTACGTCATATCAACCTCAATGGGTTATTTAATACCGACAAGATTTTTATTGTTGGTTTGGTTTGCTTTGTTTTGTTTTACGGCATATCAACCTCAATTGGTTATTTAATGCAGACAAGATTTTTTTATTGCTGGTAATATTTTGTTTTTGTCAAAAATCTACTTCTGGTAATATTTTTTCTTCAAAAATGTGTTCCTGCTATTATTTTTTTTTCTTTAAAAAATTATTGCTGGAAGGTACTTCTGGTATTAAACCCAATTTTTACACTTTCATAGTGTTTTTACTCCAGTTTCACGGTTAACTATTTACACATAGCTGGGACTCTAACAGGTGCTACCAACCCAGGTTAGGGCGGACCTGGGAACGCCAGCAATTAAGAGGCGGTTCCACGCTCCTCAAAACCTCCTGATCAGTTGGACGTAGTTTATCGTCATACCTAGGATGGCTTTTATATTTGGAGCTATAAGCATTTACTGGATTCGTTAATAACTAAATATTGATCTTTTATATTTGAGTCTATAAGCATTTACTGGGTTAGAGACTCAAATATAAATATCCAATATTTATCGAATAAAATTCGTAATTTATATTTTATTGAATAAATATTTATTTGGTTCGTGGCTAGATGAATATTGTTCGTTTGAGTCAAGTCCTTACGGCCATATCACGTTGAACCACCGGTTCTCGTATGATTACCGAAGTTAAGCAATGTCGAGCCTGGTCAGTAACTAGATGAATGACCGCGTGTGAAAGTCGGTTCTGTAAACTTGGATGTGAGTGTGGTGAAATAGATAACGGCTCAGAATGATAAACCGAAGAGTCGAGTTCGAATTCCTGTCGAGTACGGTATATTCACTTCACTTACGCGTTGGTTTCATGCCTTTGGGAAAGGCATGAAACCAACGCTTCTCAAGTTATGGGCTAATTAGTAAGACTTTTATCGAAAAAAGAACTGTTTGTATAATATTCACTCGCTAAAAGTAAAGAAGAGTTATTCTTACAATCTATAATATATTTCGGCTTTAAATAACCTACAAAACGGTTGATAAACAGTAAAAAATCAAATCAATCTATCAATATTTGAGTCTATAAACCTTTATTCAGGATTACTTGTGTATAAGTGAGTCTGTAAATATTTTTTTCTTTATTTTATGGTATATAGTGGGGGCTTGTTTTACCCCACTGCCGGGGAATATTGCCAGCTTATTCAAGAACCCACCGACAAGATTTTAGAAAATTTGATGTGTGATGCTAAAACTATGCTAAAAGTATAATCCGCTTACCAATAGTTTCCATAAGAATTTTTAAACAGTAAATAGTTAGAGGGGAACGTATTAAATTCGTATTTTGCCTCTTTAAAAACAATGTAAAATTCTTCACATATTTTCGGAAAGCTCTCCAAAGTCCATGGTTAGTATAATTAACTCCCCACAAACCCAACATGAAATATAAGTTTATCTAAACTTATAGATTTGTTATTTTTTCATTAAATATCATCCATGATAGACCATCATAGCGTGGAGAGGCACACTTGACAAAATTAAAACACTGAGGCATATTTACAAACTTTTCAACTGGTATTTATTTCACTATAGTTGCAATTACTTCTGAACATAATTCAAAGATCGTCATTCTACGGTCGTAAG
>OZ010600.1:7227473-7267473 GCA_963932145.1 Acanthosepion lycidas
TAACTTTTTTTTAAGCATTCAACACCAAGCAAGGCGGGAAGCCACTAGCACACAAGGGGTTACAGAGAGTTGGAGCCAGAGCAAATAGGGGTGATAGAGGAAAGGATGAAGAGAAGGATAGGGGATAGATCAGGACATCTGGAGACATCGATTGACATTACATTTGAAGAGTTGGAGATTATAGCTATCAAGAAAACAGGAAATGGGTAGGGAGTTCCACAGGTGAGAGGTGCGAGACATGAAGCTATTGGAGTAAAAGAGACGGCTACATTTAACAGTTTCGACAGTGAAAGGGTGAGAGCGAGATGCCAGCCTAGTAGAACGCTTAAATTCATGAAGTCTGGGAAGGAGCGTATTGCATCTCGCAAATTTGGCTCCAAAGATTATTAGGGTCTCTGCAAGAGCGTACTGAACAATTGCAAACTCTCTATACCTCCTTTGTTCAACCAGTTGGAAGTCCTGACCTCCTCTGCCGACAAGGCTGAATGCTTTGCTCGGAAATTTTCATTCAACTCAACGCTCGACTCTTCCGGTGTACCCATACCCGACTTCCCTCTTAGAACTGAGGCCCTATTGAGTGGGTTACACATAACCCCGTCTTTGGTATTGGGCATTATCTTCAATTTATACCCCAACAAGGCTAGTGGTGGGGATAGGATACCAGCCATTGTCTTGAAGAAATGCGCGCCTGAACTGGCTCCCGCCCTCTCTAAACTATATAACTACTGCCTCAAGGAATCTTGTTTTCCTGACTGCTGGAAGTTCTCTTCGATTGTTCCTGTCTTCAAGAACTCTGGCAACCCCTCTAGACCTTCTAATTACCGTCCTATCAGTCTCCTACTCCACTTCGGCAAAGTCTTCGAAGCCCTAATCAATACCGAAGTGGTTAACCACCTCCCATCCCATAATCTGCTCTCACACAAGCAATATGGCTTCCGCTTTGCCCGATCTACAGCTGATATGCTTACGGCCATCACTGAAACTGTCTACCAAGCTCTTCAAAATAACGGGGAAGTTCGTGCCGTGGCTCTAGACATCTCCAAAGCGTTAGTTAAGGTTTAGCATGCCGGCCTTCTTCGCAAGCTCCAGGGTTATGGCATTACGGGTCGATTGTTTGACCTAATACAATCATTCCTGTCAAACCGTGAATTGAAGGTCGTTCTCAACGGATTCTCCTCCAGTTCCTATCCCACGAACGCAGGTGTTCCCCAAGGCTCCATCCTTGGCCCCACTCTATTCTTTATCTACATAAACGACCTCCCTGATGCCATAAATTCCCAAGTTGGCATCTACGCGGATGACACCACAACTTATTCCTGCCTCAAAAACAAATCTAGTGTCACTGACAAAACTAACCTGGCCATGCGTCTCGAAAAGGGCCTCTAGACGGTTGTGAACTGGGGCAGGAATTGGCTGGTCAACTTTAATGCCTCAAAACCTTCCCTGCCCTCCATTAGAATGTCTGACGCTCAACTTCTCGAGATCACCTCTATGCGACTCTGGCGAGAAAAATTTCCTGGCACGGCACAGGGAGCCAATTTTCCTTACGGAGGACGAAGCTATTGACTCAACTAACGAAGGCGTGGGGCGGGGAGCAAAATTAGAAAATAATAATAATAACAATAACAACAACAATTTCGCAATCGGCTTTAAGAACAAATTGCATCAATTACTCTATATAGAAGAGGCGATTTACCGTTGTACAGGCTGTCTAATAGAGTGCACAACACATTGTCAGTAGCCGCATTCAGCTAATATATCAAGAGTACAGAGGACACCAACTCTCGCAATACATTGGGAAGAATGCAAGAAGTATGGCCTCGAATGCGCAGAGAAGTAGTACGATCATTCACCACTATCAGTAGCCGGTGAATCTTACGTGTGACACGACCATCATAACTGACAAGCGCTTGGAGAGCAATCGCCCTGATATCAGATTTGTGCACTCGAGTATCAAGAATTGATCCTGATAGATGTTTCCTGTGCCTTGAGATCGTGATGGCAGAGCAAACAAAAATGCAGAACGACCAAGGCCTAGCAGAGCAAATCAGACAAATATACACCAAGCTACAATTTTTGTTCCTTTTTTGTGATTGGCTCATTCGGGACTATTTCCTGCAATCTTTCTGCCTTACAGGACGCCTTGGAAGTGCCTGACATTATTGACAGGTCGCATGTGGCAGCATTGTTTGGAACAGGTCATTTGCTGGGAAACTTATTTTGTCTCTAAGCAGCGGATAACAGCTGAGATAAGATTCCCAGCAACTGTCCAAAACAGATAAGAGTTGGAGAGTTTATTAAATATAATATCAACAACGATAATAATAATAATAATAATAATAACGAAAGTGCTTAATTTTAAAGGACGTAATGAAAATGTGTAATGAAAATATGTATTAAAACGTGTAATAAAATAATACATATTGAAAACGTTTCATCCCGTAAAAGACACTGAATATGTGATATGAAGGTTAAAGAGGGGTGTAGAAATTAAGATTATGAGGATATGGCGGATAGATAAAAATTGAACCTAGGTTTGAAGAGGTTTAGATTTTAATTTTCGGGGAAACATCCATGCGGGAGTCTGCCCCACAATATAGCAGTTCTTAAGAATAATTTTTCAGAGTTGAATTACTTTCTTACTAAAGAAATACGGGGGTAATAAGGTTGAATCATCACTGTAGATATAGTAAAGAAGGTCTTAGTTGTAAAGGTCGGAACGAATAAGACTAGCGAATGGTGCTCGTCCGAACATTTGCCATGGAAATAGCGATAGAGAAATAATCAAAGCAAGACAATATTACATCTGAAGGAAATAGAGTAAATATGCCTTCTTTTTTTTACACGAGTTTGTTCCATAAAATAGAAGATTGGGGGAAGAAGACTTCAGAGTAAACCGTTTTTCCTACAAAGAGAATGAGGTTGATTCAACCCTGTAGACGTAGCAAGGAGAATTTGAGCTTCAAAGATCTGAATTGGTAGAACTAAAAAATAGATCCCGTCCGAACATTTGCCATGGAAGTAGCAATAGACAAATAATCAAAGCTAGATAATATTATATCTGAAGGAAATAGAGTAAAAATGTCTTCTTTTTTTTACACGAGTTTGTTCCATAATGTTGCAGATTGGTAGGGAGAAAACCAGAGTTAATCGTTTTTCTTACAGAAGGAATGAGGGTGATTCAACGCTGTGGACGTAGTATCAAAGGTTTGGGCTGTAAAGGTCGGAACTGGTAGCACTAAAAAAATGGATTCCTCCGAACATTTGCCATGGAAATAGCGATAGAGAAATAATCAAAGCTAGATAATATTACATCTGAAGGAAATAGAGTAAACATGTCTTCTTTTTTTTTTCACACTACTTTATTTTTTGGTGGGAAATGTTTTCCAATCCTTTTTCTGTTTATTTCTGATTCAACATAAACACGGGCCTTAAAATCATTCTTCCGTTTATACTGCTTGAGAACCTGATTATTGTTTCATCAATAATTCCACATTAATCTTAAACGAAATATTAGTTTTATTTACTAAACTTCAATTTATTGCTTGTAGGTGTAGATGGCGAAAACCTGAGTTGAATCTCCGACTGTTTCGATCACTCTCGCACAAAAGATAATTGTAATCTTAGATGTTTTCTTATAAGAAAATATTCGGCATTCATTAATTCCAGCAGCCAGTATTACTGTCGTTTTTAGTTTATAAAATCCTTCTCTTATAGGAAAATAGGTTTCTCAAGTCCAGAAATTGTTATCGATCTTTCCAGTAGTGATGGGAGTTTCCTTCCTAACTTTTTGCTTGAAGTAGTGTGGAACTGCAACATGATGGTTGTGTCATTATTTTCTCATCAAGTTACATCGGATAACCATTTTAGTTCTTGCTTTTGTTAAAAGTCCTCAACTGATTTTGTTTCTGTTATTTGGTATAGTTCTTTTTTTGTGATTCTGTAGCGCCAATCCACGAGGTCCGAAGAAGAATTTTCGTAGCTAAGATCTACAGACCTTATTCGCTCGAAGCCATTTTAAGCAATGATGTGAGAAAGCGTATACAGTTGACAGTTTAGATATTTCTGAACAAGTCTGTTATTATTCATGACATCCATATTAAGTTTCGATCTGACAAGATTATTTATGAACATGAATCAGGTTTTCAGGTTAATGTTTTGGTTTTGTGGCAGTTGGCGGTGTTGGGGAAAACTAACTCTCACTCAGTCTATTTTTATGCTCAATTTCATAATTAACTATACTAAATTCGTTCTAAATGATACATACACTATAGTATTTGAAGTGTTTAATCTTTACTAATTCCACGCCCTGATTTTTTCATTAAGAAAGACACGGATCCATTTGTTCCCCCTATAACGAGTTAAATGGCCACAAAACTGAGCTCTCTCACCGTGATAGCACCCAATCTAAGAGAAGGAAAAGTCTGATTTCAAAACCGCACAGAACAGAGGGAGAGCACTTCTTTAGCTTACCCAAGTTTTGGTACTTCCCAGATAATAAAACAAAAAGGAATTTCCGAAGAGCTATGATTGCCAAAATCCAAAAGAGACAGTGCATTAAAAAAAACCTTTGGTTGGCAAAAGCCATCAAATGAGAGTTAAATTTACAGAGAGAGTTAATTACAGAGAGTTAAACGTGTGAACTGGTCTGCTAAATAAACTCGTTAACCCTAGCATACTGATAGGACTAACAAGTAAAGAATTATGCAAAGAATGATAAGCAATTGCAAAATGCCAATCTTTCGAACAAGCTGAAGAGACACGGTCCATTAAAGAAATATACATTTGTGACCACAAGGAATAGATAGTAAGAGGACAAATCTTTCTTAGAGCTGCAAATAATATTGAATCGGCGTCCTGGGTAAGACGATAAACTCCATCCAACAGCAAGGCTTCTGATCAGGAGGTTTTGAGGAGCGTGGAACCACCTCTTAGTTGCTAGTGTTCCCAGGTCCACTCTGAGCCGAGCAGGTAGAACCTGTTAAGGTCCCAATTACGGGTAAGTAGTTAACCCAAACTGGGGTCAAAAGACTGTGAAAGTATAAAAGTACCTTTTAATACTAGAAATACTTTTTTCGAAAAATTATTACCAGCAGTACATTTTTTTTTTTAAATAATACCAGCAATAAATTTTTGGAAAAATATATTACCAGCAATACATTTTTATAAAAAAATATTACCAGCCATAAATTTTTTTAAAATATTACCAGCAATACATTTTTGAAAAAATATTACCATCAATACATTTTTGAAAAAAAAATATTACCAGCAATAAAAATCTTATCAGCATTAAATAACCCATTGAGGTCGATATGCCGTAAAACAAACCAAACCAAACCAAACCGGCAATAAAAATCTTGTCGGCATTAAATAACCCATTGAGGTTGATATGCCGTAAAACAAACCAAACCAAACCAAACCAGCAATAAAAATCTTGTCGGTATTAAATAACCCATCGAGGTTGATATGCCGTAAAACAAAACAAACCAAACCAAACCGGTAATAAAAATCTTGTCGGCATTAAATAACCCATTGAGGTTGATATGCCGTAAAACAAAACAAGCCAAACCAAACCAATATTTATTGATTCATTCACTCATTTACTACGGATTATCAACCCTTTGCATGTATTTAAAGCCAGAAAATATTTTTTAAATTGCAAGATTATCTTATAATAATGATTTACTCATACAAGTTTTACTAATTAACCGATAGTTGAGGGGGAGAATAGGTTGATTCATGCCTTACCGACGGGAATTTGCGCGTAAATGAATATAAGAAACCCAACTAGGATCGTTGGTGCGTCCCTTCGGTGCACGTATGAGAACCGGCGTTCTAACATGTACAGGTCGTAAGCCCCTGCGAAGAATATGAAGATAAAGAGAGCCATGCTAGACTATGACCTAAAGGAACAAGGCCTATAGCAGAAATAGATTTAGTTTAACAGGACCCTTCAATATTGCTATCTTTTATACCGAGCTCCGTCGGGTGAGGCTTCAGAATACGCCGGCTGCACCCATGCAGAGGAGTAAGACACCCCCACAATGAAGCATCATGGGCATGACGATAAAATACATCCGACAGCAAGGCCTCTGATCGGGAGGATTAGTTAATTGCTGGTGTTCCCTGGTCCCCACTGACCCGAGGTGGTGGCACCTGTCATGGTACAAGCTATGGGCAAAGATTTAACCCACAAAATAGGGTCAAAACACTATGAAAGTGTATCAATAGGTTTTAATACCAGCGACAAATTTTGAGAAAAAATTATTACTAGCAATACATTTTCGGAAATAAAATAAGAGTTATACATATTTGGAAAAAAAAAATTACCAGCAATACATTTTTGAAAAAATATTATCAGCAATACATTTTTGAAAAAAATATTACCAGCAACACAATTTTGGAAAAAAAAATATTATTAGGTTGGTGCTAAAATAATGACGTAATGTCGTTTTTTGACATATTTTTTAACGTCAAAAAACGACATTATTACGTCATTATTTTTGCACCAGCCTAATAACAGTAATAAAATTTTGAAAAAAAAAATTGCCAGCAATAAAATTTTGAAAAAAATATTGCCAGCAATAAAAATGTCGGCATTAAATAACCCATACCGTAAAACAAAACTTAACCAAACCTTTTATACAAAGTATTGAATAAAATATCAGTGGCCAACACAAATTCTAAACCGCCTTGTAGGCTTTATATTTCGAAGAGTGTATGAAGAATTTGGAACATTTAACCTTTGAAGATGCTCACTTGGTATTAGTGCAAAAGTCATTTCCCTGTGCTCTGTGCCGTTTTCAGGTAGCTTGACAATATGTCTCGTCAATGAGACGCAACGGTGGCTGATGGAAAAAAGAGCGGTTGAATGGGCACTTGAATAGCAAGTCTCCCGTTACTACGCTATTTTCTTTGGCTCTAGCAGAAAAAGCTGTTACCCTTATTGTCAGCCTTGATATAATCTAGTAACGTAACAACAGATGTGTTCAATCGACAAATGATTAAAATAATCATTAAACTCAGTTAAAAGAAATAGGTAAATCCAAAATGAGGTAAAACTGAGAGAGAAAAATGATCATTGGTTTTAATGCCTTCTTTAGTCAGAGTTAATATCGGTGGCTGAAAAATGTGTAGAATAAAATAGACAACATCAAATTCTGTTATATATATATATATATATATATCAAAAACCACCTGTGCAAATGAACTGAGACAAAACGAATAATTCCGTTATTATTTACTTTTTTTGTATTTTTTCAATGAAACAAGCCCCAGTGCACATGTTGGTACTTCGTATGTCCATTCCACGAGGTCGTTCCTTGCACATTGACCACATATTCACGATTGTATTTAAATCAGGAGAGTTCCCGAGCCAGTACTTTGATTTGCTCACTGATAAAGCTTGCCAGTGTGTTCGTGCAGCGTTAAAATTTTCGTACGTTTCCTTGGAGTAGGGTCCATCGCAGGTGAGGCCGTAGGACAACTAATCGACAGCAGATACAATAGTGTCTGGCATGAGAAAAATCTGATGCAATCATGGCTGACGCAACATTTTTCAATGCCAAACAAATTTTATCATACACCTCGAAAATAGATGCATATTACTGCACCTCACTGCAAGTGACCTAATCTAAGGAAAGAATAGAAATCGATTACACCCTGTCACTCCATTTACGCGAAAAATTCAAAACGTTTTTCACATAACTACATTGTTACCATCCTGAATTTGATTCCACTTGAGTTGGATGAAAGGGGTCGCAAAAGAAGCATTGTGGTTTCCTTTTTACGGGGAGTTAAAAGGGTGGATTCGATACAAAGATGGCGAAATACTGGTTTAATAAAATCATGCTTCAACGAATTATTTTGATAGGCACAACAATTCAGTATTTTAAAAACTCCTCGCAGAACATACAGAAGAGCGACTTATATTTCGTAAAGGCCTTTTCAGTTGGAAACACTTCTGCAAACCGTCATAATATTCAGCCATGACATTAGAATGGAATGCCGATTATGAAACTCCAGAAGGAATTGAAAGACATAAGCGGTAAATCATCAGGGTGCTCTCAAGGAGAGAGAAATATAATATTATTAACGTCAGCTGAATCACGGGTATGAGGTTTCGGGTCTTTCCTTACACGATATATCGATTGCTTACGGTACTGTAAGGTATCTTCTCTCTCCTTCTTTATTCAGTCGTCTTGTATGTATATATCCTAAGTGAGTCCACTTCTTTCATAATGTTGGTGCACCTACCGACATCATTTGAGGCCGAATTTGCCCTTGTTGGTTTTGAGGTCACTTTCTAGCTCAACCTTCGAGGTAAGTAAGTCTTTTGACATTCTGAGATGTTCCAGTTACTTTGGAGCCTTCTTCAACTAAACTGGAGAGGAACTTAGAAACCTGTACTACAAAACAGGATAACTGACGATTATTCATAAAACTCTGCATAGTAATTACTGAGAGTTTGTATTATAACACGGCTGGCCCGGTTTGATTCTGGGTCCTTCCCACGCCGGGAACTGATGGTTATCTGCTTGCTATTTCGTTCATTCATCTGTTTCTGCCATACGCTGTGCTCCTTGCCCACGGAGCAGTGAAAATCGAATTTCGTCGTATGTCGAACCGTCGCGAAAAAGACAAAGAAAGTTTCCGCTGGCAAAAACAAAAAGGACAAAACAAAATAACGAAGAAGGTAACCGAGTTAATTTTCAATTGGTTTATAAAGAAGGTCGGGAATTCTCTCGGCAGCAGGTCACGCGGCTTCTTCTGGCTTTTCCTGGCATCTGATTTTTGGGTCGCCTTTGCGCCCGTTTATATGTATTCCGCCCGACTCCTACCACACCCCAAGATTCGTTATCTTTCCAATTTTCGAAAAACGATACTGACCTTCAAACAAAGCAGCTGGTGGTCGGTCACTTATTCAAAACAATAAATTCTTCGACAACAAACTTTGTGTTTCTGAATCCTTTGCTATGTCATTGACGTCAAAGAATTTTCTTTGCTTTCAACTTTCCAATATTAAAAATCTTAGCCAACTTTACATGTTTACAAAACCACATTTCAAAACCACATTATGCAATCAATCACATCATTATCACAAAAAGAATACGTTGACTTGTTTGTGTAGAGAAGGGGATTTACAAGCAATCTTGCAACGGGTAGTTGGAGGACAGTCCACCTAAGAAAAGCCATTAAAGACAGTACACCTAAGAAAAGCCATTAAAGACAGTCCACCTAAGAAAAGCCATTAAAGACAGTACACCTAAGAAAAGAAAAACTGATTTCAAGCCTTGGCTGCTTTGCGGCGAAAAATATTGGACTGATGGAGCTATTTAGCTGTAGTGAAGGCAGTTTGATTGCGAGAAGAATGTTCTTCAAATTAAATTATGAATTCGAGGTTCGTATTTAGAAAGCCTTCTTTAAACCTGCTTGTTTATAAATATTTCTGATATTGGTGTTGAGGTATGGCACCCTCTTCTAAGATGTTCTATAGCTAGAACAGAAAAGAAAACCGATAAAACTAACATGAGAATATGACGTTGACGGTTTTGTCTTGCACCTCCGAACTTTTGCCATGCGATCAGGAGAGCGGATCAGCAGCGACCAGGAAATAACTCCTCCGGACGCCGATTGATGCCTTATGCCGTACAGCAAGAGGAAAATGAATATGGCCATTGAATGGAGGCGCGCTCTTTGGAGAGTACTATCTCATCCGAGTGCGCAATCTGCTAGCGACAGTGATAGGGAAAGATGATGTAAAAGCGACTACATTCTGATTGCACAGCCTGGAATCAAGTTAAATGGGGTTTTTACATTCAAACAGATCGTTCCCTCTAGGGCGAGATTTAGTAAACGCCAACAAACAGAAGAAAAACATTTCTTTTAAGCATTCCTCATTCAAACAAGGCGATAATGCCACTAAGACGCAACGGGTTTAATGAGAGTGAAAAATGAGAAAAAAAAAGTGGTGGGGAAAGGACAATACTAGAACAGCTTTCAGCAAGACAGAAGATGGCAATTGAGATTACATTTAATTTTTTGAAAATCGCTGTTAACATGGAAGTAAGATGCGAGTTTCACAGGCAAGAAAAGTAACTGTTAGTATAGAATTTATGGTTTCATCTATTCCAACACTAAAACGATCATAGCTATTTGCCAATCTAATATTACGCTTAAATTGGTACGGTCGAAGTACTAAGGAGGAAAAGCTCATTGCATCACTTACCATGAAAATATTTATAGACAAAACACAGGGGAGCCACGTTAAAACGGTGGGAAAATGTTTGAAGTCGAGATGCCATGTCAAGTCCGATAACATTACACAGACTTCTTTGAATTTTGTCAAGAATATATATATATATATATATATATATATTAAGACATTTTTTTTTTTTGTACGTTCTTTTTATAGATACAAATATTTAAGTAAACGCTCTGTTTATAATAAACAGTATTAAACAACATTTAACGGCCTGAATGTCCGAGAAATTTTCATAGGAAATATACATCTTCAGACAGAAATCGAACCTGTATCCTATACGGAACCGTCATATAGACTGGCGTGTTTTTACGGATTGAGCCACAGAGGAGCGTTTTGGTTGATTTTACTGTTTTTAAACTACAATTCTCCATCAACTTTGCTAACCGGGACGCTCCTCTGTGACTGAATTGGTAAAGCACGTCAGACTAAAAGTGAGCAGTTTCGTTTTTGGAGGCGTTCAGATTTAAAAGCCATTTCTTTCCCTCATTTAACAATTGAGTGAAGTTCATTTTCGGTATCAGCTGTCTATTTGGCCTCATCGGACTTGATTTCGTCTGTTCGAAGTTGTTAGGAAGCATAAAGATTACAGTTGCTCTAGTTGTTATCGGAGCACGGAGAAAAATCATGGAAAACCAAACAACCAAGTAAGAAAAGCTGCAGGAAATGGTGAATAACTATATCGAGATTTTAGAAAAGAAATCGACAGATAAATTTACACTGATATGCCTACATATGGGAAACCTTAGTAAGGGAACTGGATCGTTATAAATAGCGTGGCAAGACAATGCTGTTAGAACCAATCGTGTAAGACCCTCGAATGATAGGAGGACTGCAAATGTAAACTCTGTGTAATATATGTTGAGATAAGTAACCACAACATCGTTGAATATTGCAATCAAAATTACAATAATATACTATGCATTTTAACTATACAACCTAATGGTGCATACATAAGCTAGAATCTGACCTAAGATTTAATGAATAAAGTACGGAATTTTGAGATTCAAACTGAACACCCAAGCCAGAACAGAAGACCGAATAAGCTTGTTGTAATCAAAATGAAGAAAAGTAAATCATATAATGGCATTCACTCTGCATTAAGATCACAGAGTAGACCTGACAAAAATGTCAGACAACAGAGGAAAATAATGTAACAGCAGTAGTATCAGTAGTCATTCGAGCACTATTAAGAATGATCACAGTAATGGAAATCTTAATATTAGCCATTTCCTTATAAGGAAACATTCGGCAGCCAGTACTACTGTGGCACCATTTAACGAGGCAGAAAGGGAAAAGAAAGAAAAGAGGAAAGAGGAGAGGCTAAGGACCGAATCGTGAGTGATAAGCAAGAACACACACACAGCTAAGAGACAATGGATAAAAGGATATTTTGATAAGTAACAAATGGCGAAAGAGTGTTATTACAATGACAGGGAAATTCTGAGTAAAAAGAAAGGGAAAGAAGGAAAGAATCAGATATGTTTTGGCATCGGCTGTGTTATCTAAGGATATGAAAACAAACTATTGGTACGGGAAGACAACTTATTATCAACTACAGACCGGCTGGCCAAAGAAAAAAAATTCAAATGAAAATGTTATTTCGATAAGTGACGAAAAACAGGCAACTAAAGGGACTTTGGACAGATATTAAAAATTAAGGACCACCTACTAGTGTCCGTTGACCTATTTTCCTTCGACGGAACATCCTTGGCCTGCGATAATAAAATTATGTTATCAGAAATATGTACCGAAGGAAAATGAATGGGAACCTAGAAATGTTTTTTTTTCTTTCTTCGAGGTGACAGACTGACTGGAACTTTGGAGATGTTTCTTTTTGAGACCGTGTTAGGAAGACCACACATTCTGATAATTAGCGATAAAATACCTGACGTAAACCACGTGTAGAACAAGAGTTATGACCGCCATTGTCATATTGTCCCGTTCGCGGCCAGAGAAATGATAACACAATTAAGAGGAGAAAAGGGAAAGAGAAGAGATAATTTTTTTTTAGTTAAGCAAGATATTTTTTTTCTCTTCCTGAAACAAAGCCGCGGATTCGTCCACGCCCGACTAAGACATCATTGGTCGAGTGGTGATCACGTGACGCACGAGGGAGGCTGTTGCAGCCTATCTGGAGGATGAGTAAGAGAGGTTGCTACGAAGATGTGGGGAGGGCAGTTCACGCCCCTCTGAAGCATGATGAGAAGGTGGGAGTGAGGAAAGGTTCCCAAAAATGGAAAAAGGTGGAAATTCCTAACCAGAGAAGTGGATATGTATTTAGAATTATCGAGGAACCCCCCGGCGCCGACAAACTCACCCCGGATTTGGTCGGCGCCCATATAAACGAAGCCACAACGAGCAGAGTTGAGTCCCAGCAGTTCCCAGAGTCAGTCTCCAGTTGAAGCAAGCCTCGCAGATAGCTGACCAAGATTCACGCACATTCCGGACCCCTCTTCAACTCAAGAACAATTATTTTGAAGAGCGACTTAGATCCAGATCACCGAAATAAGTTTTTTCTTTTGACTTTCGTCCAAAGACCCACCGAAACACCAATTTCTTAGAGAGCAGACAACTTGAACTGTTAAAACTTGCCTAGCGGAAAACGACGTGTCACAATCCATAGAACGGGTCGGGAGATAGATGCAGTCCTATGTATCGAACAACTAGACATAAAGTTTGTTACCTTTTTCTTTGATACTTTGAACTTTTGAGTTTTCATTTTATTGTCTTTTATGCATATTTGTGTGGTATCACCCTCCGTTGAACTCGGTTTGCAGTACGGCCCCAACCACTGTTTGATCTCGTCTGCCTAAGATCAATTCACAACGTGGGTAGGCGGACTGGGGGATCAGTGAATTTACCTTGGTAACCAGGCGTTGGAAGCGAGTTGGGAACGACGAGGCTGATATCAAATCTAACCAGATTCCCACCCGAATCACCAAAAGGTTAGAACGTCACATTTGGAGCAGCGACACCCGAACGGAGCAGCGAGGAGCGAACGGCTGGCGCCACGGCGAGGACGTCACAATTGGTGCTGTTTAGGGACGTCACAGTTGGTGGCGTGGTAGACTAGGATAGAACGTCACGGTTGGCGCTGCCACCAGGGGACGACGTCACACTACTTTCGGCTAAAATTTATAAAATATTTCTATAAAAACAGTTTTTCAGGAAAACAGGTTTTCCAAGTCCAATAATTGTTATCGCTCTTTTCATTAATGACAGGAGATTTCCTTCATAGCCTTTTGTTTAGAGTGATGTGGAACATCAACATCTTGATTATGTCATTATTTTCTCTTCGGATAACATCTGCTATTCATTTTAGCTGTTGCTGCCGTTGAAAGTCAAGTGATGTGGTTTCTGTTATTTGGTACAGTCCTTCGTGATTCTGTTTACAAGACCCCAAGATTCAACACAGGATAGTCCTCGATAGAATTTGTAGGCTTCATTTGCAGGAATATTATTTTTAACTATTGAACCGAGAAAGTGTTTGATAGCAGTTTTGATATTTCTGAACAAATTCGACTCTGTGCTTGGATTCCATATGAACGTATCGATGTTACGGGGCTATTTAAGAATATGACTCGAGCTTTTAGGTTAATGTTTTGGTTTTGTAGCAAATGGTGGTATTGTGAGAAACTACACCTAGTTCAATTTCTTTATAACTAAAGTTTTTATAACTGGTTCATCCTTCAAGGTATTTGAAGTGTTAGACATTTGCTTATGCGCTGAGAGATAAACTAAACAAGTCTGTCTCCTGAAATGCCCACAACAAACATGACAGACTCATGGATGTGAGTCCGGGTAAAGAAATGTTAAGAAACAGGAAGAACCAATATATATCTACAAACAAATGATAATGTATTAACAACAAAGGGTTACAAGTGACAAAGACAATGTGTGTAGCAAATGAATGCGGAAACGTTTTAGTCCAAATTATGTGAAGTGAGTGAATGTGCGTACGTACGTGTGTGTATGTATTGTTCAAGCGTTTCCCAAAAAGGAAGGCGTTAAAATCGTGTTCTTTCGCGAGGAATTTACGCGTCTGTAGAAGTCAAATGACTTGCCTGCTAATATTGCTGACTTCTTGTGTCCTCTTGGGAAAGAAAGCCAGCTAATTTTACCTCATTTATAGGAGAGTACGTAATGCAGCAGGATGGTTGCTCCATTTTGCTAGAACGGACTTGCCCAACACATTTGCATGAGTGGTCTCTATTCATCCATATATATCCCCATTAAATGACTCAGGGATAGTTTTTAACTTGATGGCTACACCAGTTTACTTGTGTGTCAGGCCACTTGCAAGCTAACCAATATCCAACAACGTTGACGTACAAAGTAAGAAGAGGTTGCAAATAATTATCGCGAAGTATTTATAGTGCCAAAAAGCGTCCCCTAGTAGCGGTTTCAAAAATTAGGAGGAGGTAATCAGACACATTTCCCGATCGGCATAGACAAAGGCTGCATAAACTATAAACCAGAGGAACAGTTGATAATGTCAAGTAATACTGTAAATCTCGAGGATACTAAGGGTGCTGGGTTATTGAGGAGACTTGATCTCATTTAATCCCTAGTTTTAGCCACCTGTTACTACTAGAGGGAGCCCTCGATGAGTGAAAGATAAGAACAAAAATCAAAAGATGATTAAATACAACGAATAACAATAAAAAATATCAGACAAGAAAAACGGGTAAATTCAAAAATTGTCAGTTAAGAATTTAAAACGAGTTCCGTGACTTGACGACGTGATTCCTTGTGCTGGACACAATTGAACAAATAATCGGACTAATCAGTAATTCGATAAGTTGTTTACGTAACGACAATAAAGTCTTATGATAAAGGGTTCATGTCAACAAAGTAGGACAGGAAAGTGAAAGAGAGGAACTGGGAGAGAACGAAAAGGTTAAAAATGCAAAAGAAAAAGAGAAATATTAATAGAGAGAGACATAGTAAGAGATGAATGATAGAATAGTAACTAAAAGACCAATAAAAAAAAATTAAGGAAATAGAGAAGCAGAAAGGAAAGAGAGAGCTAGAAAAAAATGCTTAACACACGAGGGGGGATCGATAAGTTCGTAGCTGAATTTTGAGTGACCTGGGCAAGACGATAAACTACATCCGTATCATGGGTAAGACGATAAACTACATCCGCGTCCTGGGTAAGACGATAAACTACATCCGTGCCCTGGGTATGACGATAAACTACATCCGAGTCCTGGGTAAGACGATAAACTACATTCGAGTCCTGGGTGTGACGATAAACTACATCCGCGTCCTGAGTAAGACGATAAACTACATCCGTGCCCTCGGTATGACGATAAACTACATCTGAGTCCTGGGTAAGACGATAAACTACATCCGCGTCCTGGGTGTGACGATAAACTACATCCGCGTCCTGAGTAAAACGATAAACTACATCCGTGCCCTGGGTATGACGATAAACTACATCCGAGTCCTGGGTAAGACGATAAACTACATTCGAGTCCTAGGTATGACGATAAACTACATCCGCGTCCTGGGTGTGACGATAAACTACATCCGCGTCCTGGGTAAGTCAATAAACTACCTCGAACATCAAGGAATCTCATCAGGGAGTTTTGAGGAGCGTGAAACCATCTCTTTATTGCTCAGGTCCATCCTGAGCCGGGTGGTAGCACCTGTTAGGGTCCCAGCTATGAGCAGATAGTTGACCTAACCACCACATTTTTGCAAAAGGTTTTTTTCTTTTTTACCAGCAATGAACTTTTGAAGTTAAAATTATTACCAGCAATACATTATTAGCAAAAATACATTTTTGAAGAAAAAAAACTACCAGCAATACATTTTTGGAAAAAAAAAAACAGTGCAGAAACAAAATAAACTCTTGTCGACATTAAATAACCTATTCAGACTGATATGCCGTAAAACAAACCAAACCATTCCAAACTGAATTCTGATTTGAAATTTATATGGTATATAATGCTTGATCTCAGTGATTATAAATCACCTGCTGATGTAAGTGTCTTGACATAGAAGAAGATTGTGTTGGAAATTTAAAAAAATACCTATACTTTAAAGTACTTGTAAAATCCACAGTTAACAAATTCTTATTATGACTTTATGAATTCTGAAGAGTAAAAAGAACACATATACTCAGAATTATGACGGAGCGAACAAAGAAATCTCAAAGAAAATAGCAAAAGAAAGAAATCTTATACTCAGAATCAACTGAAATTTCTTGAATACATGATGAGGAAGAAAACATTGGAAAAGTCAGCACTCACAGGCCATATCGAAGGCAAGAGAGACAGCGCAAGGAACCGATCTGCCTATATGACTAGCTTTTGTAAATGGATGATGGGGGCCTTAGCAAAAGAAAAGAAACTGGTAAGAGCCACAAGAAATAGAAAATTTTGGGGAGCTATTATTGCGCATGCTTCGAAGGGATGTGGCATATAGAAGAAGAAGAAGAAGAAGAAGAAGAAGAAGAAGAAGAAGAAGAAGAAGAAGAATTATTTGTAACAGTATCTAAAATAATGTAAAGGTTCTTACGTTATTGTTTTCGAAAGAACTCACTTTTTCGGTATAGCATCAAACTTCGTTTTGTATTCATTCAATTCTACTATTTTTTAATGTAAATGGTTACAATAATAACGTTTTTCGTTGTTGTTATTGATGACGATGATGATGATGGTCGTAATCATGATTTTGTTCTTTTGTTTTTGTTTTTTTTTTAATTTCTAAGTCCGAATAGATCAGCTTTTAATAATTTTTGTTTGTTTTTTTTTTTTTGAGTTTGTATTTCATTTTTTTTGTTTGTTTTGTTTTTTGAGGGATTGACGGTGGAGCTATATGTTTTGTTTTTAATTTTGCATTGATTTTGTGTTTTTTTGTTTGTTTTTGCCTTGGTTTTGTTTGTTTTTGCTTTGCTCTGTTTTTATGTATTTTTGCATTATGGTTTGTGTTTCATGCATTTGTTTTTTCATTTGTTCTTTGTTTTTAATTTTTTCCTTTATCTTTTTCTTTTCTTTTCCTTTATGTTTCTTTGTTTTTGTTTCCGTTTTTGTTTTTTTTTTTCTTTTTGTGTTTTTTTTTTCGTTTTTCTTTTTGTGTGGGATTTTGTTTTTTGTTCTGTTTTTTGTTTTGTTTTTTGTTTCATTTTGGATTGAATTTCTTGTTTTGTTTTGTATGTTATTATTTTTTTTGTTTTCGCTTTTGCTTTCGTTTCTTTGATGTTTTTTTTTTTCTTTTTTCTTTTTTCTTATTTATTTCATTCTATATATCTATTTATTTATCGTCACCGACCCGCTATGCTGCTTCTTTGATGTGATTATCCCGTTGACTTAAAATCAAATCTCTCAAGAGTGAAACAGATTTTTCAGCCTTCCTGGAATCCTTCTACTTCCAAAATCATCTCCTCCCTCTTTCGATTTTTCCACCCGAATTACTAATTCTCTAATAATACATGAACCGTTAAACAATTCCATTACTATTTCTAATGCAATCTCCATTCTGAACGCAGAAGATTATGACTCTCCACACATTCCGCTTCTTTTTTTTATATGTCAATTGCCACGCATTCTTGGGACATATAATAAAGTGGTTTCATATTGCTGCCTCCACGGCTTTGGGATTCGGAATTTTCATTATCTTGGTTTGGTTGCCACCCATGGTTAAAGAGCCGGATCTACTTTGCTATGCGGGGAAAAAAGAAATGCATTCATACCATTCCCGAGAGCATTTTTGCGAAAGTGAATGCAACAGTCTCGCTCGGAATTTGGTTTCGTGTGGCCGATCCTATGTCCGGGTCGACAACCGCTACGTTACACGCACTTCATTCACGGTGTTACGCGCGTTTTGTTTGGGGAGAAGTCTCGTCAATTATTCATTATTCTCTTACAAATAAAACAACAACATAAAAACCATTACAGAAGTGCCCACACGTTTATGTTGTTTACCGACTATAAGGACACTGTTATTTCATCGCTGTTTAAATCTCTGCAACAAATCCATCCATTCTATTCGAGAACCGAACACGAGTCAGCCAGCGGTGCAGTTGTTCTATTGAAAGAATTATTACAAGGAAGACTTGTAGAAACAATCTAATCGCCAACGCCATTAACGAAAGGATTATATTTACCAACAGCAGAATCAAAGCTGCCAAATATGCCATGTTGCTATATTCAGAGAAAGAGTTTATGCCAAACATTTTTCAATTTATTAATAGAATCCAGCTTGTCAAGATCGGATGAAAGAATGCATTATAAAGTTAAAAACGTATCCATTCTACAAATAACATAACAAAAATATCTCGCTTGTTAAGCGAATATCAAGACAAGAAAAGCAAAAGATATTGTTTCTTAAAGAGACATTTCTAACCATCAGGAGATAACTGGAGCGCCTCCATAAACGAAACGTCTCTCTTTTAATCGCCTTAGTCAATCTTTTTTGCCGTCCATCATGGCTGATGCTAACCTCCATGTGAGTAACACAATGCATCTTCTCGAAGAATGATTCTCCGCAGACATGAAGTGGAAAGATTATATTGATCCAATTGCTAGGTTTGCTGCTAGGAAAGTTGGTTCACTGTGTCGTGTTAGACAAATTTTCTTGTCAGAATCTATTTTACACGTTTATATGTCAACCATTCGTTCATGCATTGAATAATGCTGTTACATCTTGTCTGGTGCTTCTGCTATATAATGAAAGACTCTTGATGAAACACACAGAAGAATTTACAAAATTATTGGTCCTGATCTTACATCTCGACTTCAGACACTTTCCTATCGCCGTAATATAGATTCTTCGTGCTTTTCTATAAATATTTTCATGGTAATTGTTCCTCTATGATACCTCGACTTTATGAATTTAAGCGAAGTACTAGATTGGCAGATAGGTCTCATCCTTTTTACATTTGAAAGGTAAGGATGTAACCGCAAGTTCTATGCTAACAGCTTCTTCACACGCATTTCTCGCTTATAGAACTCTCTTCCGGCCTCTTGATTTTAAGTGAAGTTTGAGCTTCAACAACCTAAATGCAATATCAATCGTTATCTTCTGTCTTCTTAATTATTGTTATTTTATCGTTCGCTTTTCTTAATAATGTTTTTTTTTCTTTTTCTCATATTCTTTCACAATTAGTAAACCCCCACATCTTAGTTGGTGTATTGACTTCCTTCGGGTAAAATGATTAAAAAAAAAAAAGAAGTCATACGCCGCTGATGATATAATACCATTTCTGGCCTGATCTTTGACAAAATAGGCAAGGGTTTTAGCAGTAAAGAGAAAGGGCATCATATCTATCAATAGAACACGAAACTCTATCTATCTATCTATCTATCTATCTATCTATCTATCTATCTGTCTGTCTGTTGTGGACCCGGAAGAGGTCCGAAAGAAAACTAGAACTCAGCAATTCAGTGAAAACGTATTATTAACAAAAAGAACGAATACACAAGTCTGACGTCTAAGTACAGTAGTCAACTAGCCTTCTATCTACAGTCCTCTTGCGAGTCTATTTTGTCACCATAACACTATCTATCTATCTATCTATCTATCTATCTATCTATCTATCCCCATAGCACTATCTATCTATCTATCTATCTATCTATCCCCATAGCACTATCTATCTATCTATCTATCTATCTATCTATCTATCCCCATAGCACTATCTATCTATCTATCCCCATAGCACTATCTATCTATCTATCTATCTATCTATCTATCTATCCCCATAGCACTATCTATCTACCTATCTATCTATCTATCTATCTATCCCCATAGCACTATCTATCTATCTATCTATCTATCTATCTATATATATATATATATATATATATATATATATATATATATTTTATATATATATACATATATATATATATATATATATATATATATATATATATATATATATATATATATATATATATACATATATATATATATATATATATATATATATATATATATATATATATATATATACATATATGTATATATATATATGTATATATATATATATATGTATGTATGTACCGGGTGTAACAGCAAAAGTGTCCAAATCGTGTAACAGCAAAAGTTAGATTAAACTTTTGAACCGGTGTATTTTTAGAAATGATTAAAGACATCTTACTGGAATTCTCCGACTTTTTTATAACCTCTATTGATCTCTACTTTAAGCAATAAGAATGTATTTACCTCTTAAGTTAAAATGATGATTTCTTTTCCTGTTGTGACCTCCTGATCCAGTTTTCCTTTCTACTGTTCCCTCTTTTTTTTAAATTTATTCAACGTCTGCTTGATGGTTCTTTGAAGATGGAAGCCAGAATATGAATTTTGGTCCATTGCTGAAGGCCTGAATGATCTTTTTCCTCTCACCATTGCTCATTTGGGAAGACGGTGGGGCTGAGACAAAAACGATTTTAACCTGTTCTCTTTCTAGCTGAATAACTCAAAGAGTTTTCCAGTGATTCATACGACGAATGGTGTCAAGATGGCTAAACATCTTACCTGAAAGCCTGAAGAAAAGAAACTCATTTAGTTTAGTGGTTTTTAGATACAAAACATTTTGTGGGGTGTACAATTATTGCATGCTGTTACACGATTTGGACAGTTTTGCTGTTACACCCGGTTAGCACGTGCACACACACACACATATATATATATATATATATATATATATATATATATATATACATTCAAATACACACACATATATAAGTGTGTGTATGTGTGTGTGTGAGAGTGTGTGTGTGTGCGCGCAATAAATGAAATATATATTATCTTGTTTCTATCTACAGAGTGGAGACAAAACAAAATGAAATTTTAACTTTATTATTATATAAGCAAAAGTGCTTGTTTTAAAAACGTTATTTTCTATAAATGTCTTAATCGACCATTTTAAACGAAATACAATATTTGGTTAATATATATATATATATATATATATATATATATATATGTATATATATATATATATATATATATATATATATATATAGTTTTAAGGTCTGCTATATTTATGGAAAAAAGGGCTCAATATCAGATAAAGAGCGTATGTAAATATAAATATAAAAATGAACATTGAAGTCAACACTCAGAGGCGACAGACTGTTTCATGCTGGACGCAATTGTCAGGCCGCCTGAAACAGCTTGTTGGCTCTGAGTGTTGACTTAATGTCACTTATATATATATATATATATATATATATATATATATATATATATATAATGTAATGAAAAACAAACCACTTTAATATACCATTACGATAATTTATTTCACCTTTTTTAAGGATTCAGGATCATCAGGTAAAACTTTCAACAACGAATTGAGAAAAAAAAAAAAATGGGATTAGAAATTGGTGGGTAGTGTAATTTTTGTAATTTAATAGAGGGGGTTGAGAGTGGTAGTTAACCAGACAATATAAAGTATAGGGAGGGGTTAATTTTATATCTCTCTTAAGTATGTTTTATATTGGAGTAGAAGGAGTGACAGAACCTTGACCTCTTTAGATGGTAAATAAAACGGAAATGAATTGTAGAAAATGTATAAAAGTGAGTCTTATGGTAAAAAGAGAGATAGGGGGGAGGGAGAAAGAGAGATGGAGTTGTTATAATTTTGTTTTAACAAAATTATGTAAAAGATAGTTTACAATGTTTGATAGAAAATTCAATGTCTGAAAAAAATTTTATTATTAACTTAAATGTTTAATTTTTTAAGTAAATAGTTTCAGGACTAAATATAACTATTATTGTAATAAACATATTTATCTAGGACATAAAGAAATATTTAAAATTTTAATAGTTTATTCACCCGACTAATTGTATTTCCACAATATAAAAAAAAAAATAATAATAACAATAACATCTATTTTAATATTTAAAATTAATTTATGAATGTAATTTATTTATGTAAACTAAATTAAAGATTAGGTTTCATTATTTAATAGAATTTGAGGGTAATATTAATTTTCATTTATTCATATATGTCTCACAAATGTATTCATGTGAATCCCTACATACATACGATCATTAACAAGTCCAAAAAAAAAAAAAAAAAAAAAAACCATAGAAACACTTGAGATAATTTACACAAAAATTCATTTATCCTCGTACATAAACTATATATACATTTTACAATCTTTATCTATATTTCAAAATATATATAGATTTCACAGTTAAAATTTAATTTTTTTTATCAATGTGATTTCGGAAGTGTTTCATTTTAAAGGAATATAGCTAATATTATTACTATTATTAATAGTCAAAGAATGGTATATTTAAATTTAAATTATCAATTTAGAAATGAAACTCCCTTCAGAAGAAAACAAAATTTAAACTATAGAATATTACAAAAGAAGGACATTACAAATTAAGAAAATAAATTAAAATGTCATTAGAAAGACCCAATATTTCATTTAAAATCAATTCATGCACGTACGCACATATATACATACACACGCACACACACATATATATATATACATATATACATACACACACACACACATATATATACACATATACATACATACATACGATCATTAACAAGTCAAAAAAAAAAAACCCATAGAAACACTTGAGATAATTTACACAAAAATTCATTTAACCTCGTACATAAACTATATATACATTTTACAATCTTTATCTATATTTTAATATTTGAAATATATATAGATTTTTCACAGTTAAAATTTAATTTTATCAATGTGATTTCGGAAGTGTTTCATTTTTCATATATATATATATATATATATATATATATATATATATATGACTAGACCAATTCATTTATTTGTGTTGTTCATTGAAGACATTTCAATTTAAGATCAAAAGATAAATATGAGAGAAGAGTTCAAAATATCAGCTTTTATTTCCTGGTGTTTATATTCAGATGTTTTAAACAGCTTAGAACATTCCACCATTTTTGTTAGATCACCCCATTTTTAGATGAGCAAAAGTAAAGGAACATATAGTGTTAAATTAAATAATAAACGACCAAGCATAGAAATAAATACAACATGAGAACCAGTAATAAGGAGTGCCAGAGAAAAGCAATGATAAGAACAAAGTTGCAATATGAGCTCTGGTAAAAAAACATGCAATATTGCAATATGAGCACTGGCAAAAATGGTGAAGACATTAGGTTTATAATACCCAGAAATTTATACCAATATGTCCGCAAGGACACATGGCTCAGTGGATAAAGGCGTTGGTTAGATCAAGTGACGGGACCCAAAGACTGTGAGTCCGATTAAGGTAGTGGAGAACTTTCAGAGGGAAATTAACAGGAGATAACTGATTACTGACAAACGAGGAACTAGAACAATCTACCCCAGTGAGCGAAATTTCGAAGGCCGGAACGTTATGATAAAGATGAGGACAATAGTCCGAATAATGTAAATAATTTAATATTTGGTTGCAAAACACTTGCTAGCAATGACTGCATTAGGCCTGCGATCCATTGACGTCATGAAACTTTTGCATTCTTCATCGCAGCCTCTTTCAGTTCTTTTTTTTTTTTTTTTTTTTTTTTTGTCGTTTCCTCTTTAAGACATGAAAGACATGCTCTATTCGGTTATAGTTTGGTTATTGAATTGACGAGTCTAAAACTGTCCCCTTCTTCCACTAATGAAGTCCTTAGTTGTTTTAGCAGTATGTTTTTGGTCATTGTCCTTCTGCATGATAAACTTCCACCCGATGCATTTCTATTTAAATTGGAAAACGAAATGTTTCTGTAGACTTCTGAATTAAATCCAATCTAAGCATACACAAGCCATTATCAAAGATGACAATTTCAATAAATCAAACAACGACGGACAAAACAACAATGCTAGTCCGCCTTGCTGCATGAAAATTTCCAAGTAACGACAAACTCATATATACGAGACGTGGAAGTGAAAATTGCGTCGCAGCTCGTGACGTCAGACATGACCATGCGGGAGTGAAAAACGAGAATTATTAAGTATGGGAAGCCGTTGGTATAAACCAATGGCTTCTATTATAAATTATAGGCATTTTAGGATATTTGTGGAGATTTCATAGTTTATTTTGTTCAGGTTAGGTTTCTTTTTATGTATAAAGCTCAAGAATTTTTAGTTTTTGTTTATTGTTTTCATGTTTAAGTATAGTGGTTTTGTCAACAAGGATTTTCCGGAATTGAGTACGCGGGCAGGCATGTTGTTCTAAATGCCTAAAAATGTTAGAGTTATCATTTAAATGTAGAGTTAAGCGCCGTGAAAACGAGTTTGTGGTGTCATCAACTTAAATGTTACAATCTCCCAAAGGGCACCTGAATTTGTTAATTATGTTGGTTTTCTTCAAATCTCTAACAGGGAGGGGAAGAATCATTGCGAATAGTTAAGTGGGATATACTATTAATAGATTTAGTGTAGTATATGATTAATCTAATTTTTTTGTTAGGGTCTGTTGTGGATATATTAGTATTTACTAATTTTTTTTAGTATATTTTCATCTTGTTTATAATAAGTATGCATTTAACTACGATAAAAGAGATTAATATGTTTTAAATTAGTTTAAGCAGTATTATGTTCTATTTGCGTAGTATTAAGACTTCTAAGAAAGTATTTTATTTGCTCATCAACTATATAGTTTGGAAAGCTGTTATTAATAAGTGTTTGTTTTATATTCTTTAATTCACTGTAAAAAATCTGTTTTGTAGATGAATTGGTTTTTGCACGATGTGTTAGATTTTTTTATAATTGCTATTTTGTAGTAATGTGGCCATTCGCTTTTGTAGTTAAGTGTACATGAATTTATGCTGGGATATACCAGTTTGTCGTTACTTGGAAATTTTCATGCAGCAAGGGCAGACTATCATTGTTGTTTAGTCCGTGTGTTGTCTGATTTATTGAAATTATCATCTTTGATAATGCCTTGTGTAAGCTAAAAGCTTAGATTGGATTTAAACATGTATCAATATGGTGTTTTCCTTTCGTCTTTCAATAATAATGTAATTAAGCTTATCAGACAATACGAAAGGAACTTATAATAAATAGACAAAATTTGTCTATATTATTTAATGAAACATGCATTAATGAAAAATTGCTGCCTAAATATACACTATATATATATATATATATATATATATATATATATATATATATATATATATATATATATATATATAAGAATTAATGGAGCTATTTTTTGAGTCGACATTTTTATTACTTCAAGCGTTTTAAATTTTCTCAAATCCTTTTTATGAGATTATTACAGCAGATTTTCTTCTTATCTTGCTGGAGTTTTCAATTTTCTTTCATTATTGTATGATCTCTGTTAAACACTTTCGCAAATTTTAACGCCTTGTTATTACTTCAAATGATCTTTGCTTCTGCTTTGAGGCAATAGCTTTCTAGTGTCTCGCGGCAATATTTATACATCTGATAATAGAAAAGGAATACCAATAACTATATTATTCCTTAGTTCCACCAGTTGTAACCTTAACGGCTACGACCCGCAATATCACGCACATTTTAGCGAATTAAACTCATTGTCTAAGTAGTCCCGTGACATGTAAGTGACACTCCGACAGCTTCTTCCTACAAAACGCTGCTTTGTGGAACCGACTCCCAAGAGGTTGCTTCCCAACTACTTCAATAATAACCTATTCAAATCTTGATAGATAGATAACGGCCCTAGATAGATAGATAGATAGATAGATAGATAGTGACCATATATATATATATATATATATATTTATATATATATATATATATATATATATATATATATAGATAGATAGATAGATAGATAGATAGATAGATAGATAGATAGATAGTGACCATATATATATATATAGATAGATAGATAGATAGATAGATAATGACCCGAGATAGATAGATAGATAGATAGATAGATAGATAGTGACCAGATATAGATAGATAGATAGATAGATAGATAGATAGATAGATAGATAGATAGATAGATAGATAGACAATGACCCGAGATAGATAGATAGATAGATAGATAGATAGATAGATAGTGACCAGATATAGATAGATAGATAGATAGATAGATAGATAGATAGATAGATAGATAGATAGATAATGAAAAGACTGACATAGATAGATAGATAGATAGATAGATAGATAGATAGATAGATATGAACAGACTAAGATAGATATGAACGTTCAGTATATTAGAGAAGATCGATAGATATTTTGACATTTTGTTCTTTGCTTGTAGAGTGCAACAAACTTTACCTGAGACAAAAGGTCTCGGATTATTCAATCCTTTCTTACCGACAGGAAATGTTACGAATGGAAGTTCCGAGATGTTTTCTTTCGCTTTGACACTATAAAATATAGAGATATTAAAATCGCTGACTTCTCCTTTTAAATATATTAATAGAAAATTCAAGCTGAAAGCGTCATTTTCTCTTTTTTACTCGCAATGAATCAAATACTGTTTTGTTTTGTTTTTTAAATTTAATAACACAATATACAGGAGGAAAATAAAATTTTGCTTATTATGTAAATTTCTCCGTTTGTCGTGACCAACAATTTAAATAGCAGGCTTTGGAAAACAAGTATAGATTACAAAGTTTAACTTCTCATGATTCTTCCCAATCAAGAAGGTTGATCTCATCAATGAGGACAATCTCTTGAGTGACAAATAGTACGGGTTTCGATCGGCCCGCTCCACTGCTGATATCCTCTCTGCTATTACTTACGGAAGTCGTGAGGCACTAGAACGCAAATACATCTCAAATATCTAATATCTACATGTCCAATTTTTCCCCTAAGGAAGACCTTAGTTGTGCTGGTAGTATGTTTTGTATCATTCTCCTAATACATAATAAACTTCCACCCGATTAGTTTGGATGCATTTCTCTGTAAATGGGCGGACAAATATTTCTGTAGATTTTTTAATTCATTCTGCTGCTAGTATTATGAGTTACATCATCAATAAATATGAATGAGCCTGTTACGGAAGCAGTCATGCAAGCACAAGCTAAGACAATGTCTTCATCATGTTTTCCAGGTGAGTTTCTATGCTTTGGATTATACACAGATCTTTTCTTTCTCCACACATTGGCTATTCCATCATTCTGGTAGAAATTAATTTTGGTCTCATCAGACCATAATACAATTTTTCCAGAACTTTTTCTCCCATCTCTGTACTTCACTGTAATTCCAATCTGGCTTTCCAATTCTTACTGCTGATGAGTAGATTGCATCTTGTGGCATGGCCTCGATATTTCTGCTGTCAAAGTCTTCTTAGAACGGTGGAATTCGAAAACATGATGTCACTGACTGTTATTTTGGGAGTTTTCCTCACAGCTCTCACAATGTTTCTATCATCAATGTTCGGGCCATGTGATCCTGAGCATCCTTCTGTAGAACTATACCTCGCGTGGTGCAATGGATAACTGCAAGTAATTGGAAATCAAAGTAGGGTTCGTTGTATTAACTTACGCGCAAATACACTTCTTCCCGCCTATGGGTTAATTAGTAGAACTTGTAACAGTAATTAATTATTAATTTCAAACAATTTTTACAATCTATTTTCTGGGATTAGCTAACCGGCAAAGAAACAAATCAATCAAACCAATATGTTATGCAATCACCTCTTAATTGCTGTGTTCCCAGGTCCGCCTTTCCACCAGCAAGGTTTCTGCTCGGGAGATTGGAGGCTTGAGGAGCGTGGAACCACCTCTTAAATGCTGCATTTCCCAGGTCAATCCTTCGACCAGCAAGGTCTCTGAACATGAGATTGGAGGTTTTGAGGATCATTGAACCACCTCTTAAATTCTGCATTTCCCAGGTCAATCCTTTCGAACAACAAGGTCTCTGATCAGGAGATTGGAGGTTTTGATAAGCATGAAACCACCTGTTAATTGCTGCTGTTCCAAGCTCCACCTTTCGACCAGCAAGGTCTCTGACCAGGAGATTGGAGGTTTTGAAAAGCATGGAACCACCACTTAATTGCAGTTGTTTCCAGGTCCGCCTTTCCACCAGCAAGGTCACTGATCACGAGGTTTTGAGGAGCATTGAGCCACCTATGAATTGCCGCTGTTCCCAGGTCCACCTTTCTAACAGCAACATTTCTGTTCGGGACATTGGAGTGTTTAAGAAGCGTAGAACCACCTCAGTTGCTGCTGTCCCCAGATCCACCTTCCGACCAGAAAGGTCTCTGATCAGGAAATTGGAGGTTTTGCGGAGCATTGAACATCCTCCTAATTGCTGCTGTTTCCAGGTCCACATTTCCAGCAGCAAGGTTTCTGATCAGGAGATTGAAGGTTTTGAGGAGGATTGAACAACCTCTTAATTGCTGCTGTTCCCAGGTCCCCTTTTACACCAGCAAGGTCGCCGATCAAAAGGTTTTGAGGAGCAATGAACCACCTCCTTATTGCTACTGTTCCCAGGTCCACCATACAACCAGCAAGGTTTCTGTTCAGGAGATTCGAGGTGTTGAGGAGCGTGGAAGCACGTCTTAATTGCTGATGTTTCCGGGTTCACCTTTCCAACAGCACGGTTTGTGATCAAGAGATTGGAGGTTTTGTGGAGCATGGAACCACTTCTTAATTGTTGCTGTTCACAAGTCCACTTTTCCAACAGCAAGGATTCTGATCATGAGATTGGAGGTTTTGAGGGGCGTGAAATCTCCTGTTATTTGCTGTTGTCTCCATGTCCACCTTTCCACCGGCAAGGTCTCTGATCAAGAGATTGGAGGTTTTAAGGAGCGTGGAACCACCGCTTAATTGCTGTTATTTCCAGATCCACCTTTCCACCGGCAATGTCTCTGATCAGGAGATCGGAGGTTTTGAGGAACATTCAACCACCTCTTAAATGCTATAGCTCCCAGGTTCAACTTTCGACCAGCAAGGTCACTGACCAGGAGATTGGAGGTTTTCAGGAGCATTGAACCACATCTTAATTGCTGCTGTTCCCAGGTACACCTTTCCAACAGGAAGGTTTCTGATCAGGAGATTGAAGGTTTTGGGGAGCGTGAAACCTCCCGCTAATTGCGGTTGTTTCCATGTCCACCTTTCCACTGGCAAGGTCTCTGATCAGAAGATTGGAGTTTTTGAGGATCATGGAACCACCTCTTATTTGCTGCTGTTCACAGGTCTGCGTTTCCAATAGCAAGGTCTCTGATCATGAGATTGGAGGTTTTGAGGAGCGTGGAACCACCGCTTAATTGCTGTTGTTTCTAGAGCCACCTTTCCACCGGCATGGTCACTGATCAAAAGATTGGAGGTTTTCAGGAGCATTGAACCTCATATTAATTGCTGGTTTGCCCAGGTGCCTTTCCACCAGCAAGGTCTCTGTTCAGGAGATTGGAGGTGTTGAGGAGCATTGAACCACATCTTAATTGCTGCGATCCCAGGTCCACCTTTCCAACGGCAAAGTTTCTGATCAGGCGAATGGAGGTGTTGCGGGGTGTGGAACACCTCTTAATTGCTTGTGTTCCCAGATCCACCTTTCCACCGGTAAGGTCTCTGATCAAGCGATTGTTAATTTTGAGCAGCATAGAACCAACTCTTAAATGCTGCTGTTCTCAGGTCCACCGTTCCAACTGTAGGGTCTCTGATCAGGAGATAGGAGGTTTTGAGTAGGAATGAACCACCTCATGCTGCTGTTCTCAATTACAGCCTACCACAAGCAGGGTCTCTGATCAAGAGATTGGAGGTTTTGAGGAGCATGGAAACACCTCTTAATTGCTGATGTTCCAATGTCCGCCTTTACACCAGCTAGGTCGCCGATCAAAAGGGTGGAAGTTTTGAGAAACAATGAACCACCGCTTAATTGCTGCTGTTCCCAGGTCTACGTTTCCACCAGCAACGTCTCTGATCAGGTAATTGCTTGTTTTGAGGAGCATGGAACCACCTTCTTATTGCTACTGTTCCCAGATCCACCTTGTGACCAGCAAGGTCTCTGATCAGGTGATTGGTCGTTTTGAGGAGCATTGAACCACCTCGTAATTGCTTCTGTTCCCAGGTCCACATTTCCAACAGCAAGGTTTCTGATGAAAAGTTTTGAGGTTTTGAGGATCGTGGAACCACCATATCATTGTTGCTGTTCCCAGGTCCACCTTTCCACCGGCTAGGTCTCTGATCAGGAAATTGGAGTTTTTGAGGAGCATGGAACCAACTATTAATTACTGCTGTTCACAGGTCCGCCATTCCAACAGCAAGGTCTCTGATCATGAGATTGGAGGTTTTGAGGAGCGTGGAACCACCGCTTAATTGCTGTTGTTTCCAGATCAACCTTTCCACCGGCAACGCTTCTGATCAGGCGATTGGTGGTTTTGTGGAACAGTGAACCACGTTTTAATTGCTGCTGTTCCGGGGTCCACCTTTCTAACAGCAAGGTTTCTGATCAGGGGATTGAAGGTTTTGAGGAGCATTGAACTACCTATTAATTGCTACTGTCCCCAGGTCAACGTTTCAAGCAGCAAGGTCTCTGACCAAGAGATTGGAGGTTTTGAGGAGGATAGAACCATCTCTTAATTGCTGCCTTTCCCAGGTCCACATTTCCAACAGCAAATCTCTGATCACGAGATTGGAGGTTTTGAGGAGCATGGAAACACCTCTTAATTGCTGATGTTCTCAGGTCCAGCTTTCCACCAGCAGGGTCTCTGAACAGGAGATTGGAGCTTTTGAGGAGCATGAAACCACCTGTTAATTGCTGCTGTTCCCAGGTCAACCTTTCCGACAGCAAGCTTTCTAATCAGGAGATTGGAGATTTTGCGTAGCGCGGAACCACCTATTCATTGCTGCTGTTCCCAGCTCCTCCTTTCCACCGGTAAGGGCTCTGATCAAGAGATTGTAGGTTTTGACCAGCAAGGTTCCTGATCAGGAGATTGGAGGTTTTGAGGAGCATTGAACTACATTTTAATTGCTACTGTCCCCAGGTCCACGTTTCGAGCAGCAAGGTCTCTGATCAGGAGATTGGATGTTTTGAGGAGGATAGAACCACCTCTTAATTGCTGCCGTTCCCAGGTCCACCTTTCCAACAAAAAGGATTCTGAACAGGAGAATGGAGGTTTTGAGGAGCGTGGAACCACCTCTTAATTGCTGCTGTTCTCAGGTCCACATTTCCACCGGTAAGGGCACTGATCAGGAGATTGTAGGTTATGAGGGGTATGGGACCACCTCTTAATAGTTGCTTTTCCTAGGTCCTCCTTTCCACCAGCATGATCTCTGATCAGGAGGTTGGAGGTTTTGCGGAGCATTGAACCACCTCTTAATTGCTGCTGTTCCCAGGTCCACCTTTCCCACTGAAAGTCTCTGATCAGTGGTTTGGGGGTTTTGAGGAGTGTGGAACCACCTCTTAATTGCTGCTGTTCTCAGGTCCACCTTTCCAACAGCAACGTCTCTGATCAGGTAATTGCTTGTTTTGAGGAGCATGGAACCACCTCTTAATTGCTGCTGTTCCCAGGTCCACCTTTCCAACAGCAACGTCTCTGATCAGGGGATTGGAGGTTTTGTGGAGCATGGAACCACCTCTTAATTGCTGCTGTTCTCAGGTCCACCTCTCCACCAGCAAGGTCTCTGATCAGCAGATTGAAGGTTTTGAGGAGCATGGAACCACCTCTTAATTGCTGCTGCTCTCATGTCCACCCTGACCCGTCGTGGTAACACCTCTTAGTGTCCCAGTTAGAAGTAAATAGTTAACCCTAAAATCGGGACAAAACACTATGAAAGTGTAAAAATGGGTTTTAATATTCCAGCATTATTACCAGCATGTCATTTTTGAAGAAAGTAATTAAAATAAATAAAAAATCTTGTCGGCATTAAATAACTTATTCAGTTTGATATGCCGTAAAAGCAACCAAACCAAACTGACTTCAATCTCAATAACGCTTGCTAACCTCGAATCCACTTTAATACATGCAACACTGTAGTTAATAATCCTAGAGTTTGTATCAGCAGCAGCAGCCACAGTGTACCACTTATCCGTCCATGTTTCTTTTCTTGCATCTAACATATGCCTCGGTGTATTCTCCTTAAATATACATAATGCGGTGGGCATATCGATCTTTGAATACATATTCCTTTTACTGCTGCATATATTCATGCTAATTCGCTTTTGCAGAGAATTCATGAGAACTCGCCTGTCCTGTGTAAGACGATAAACTACATCCGCGTCTGGCTAAGACGATAAACTACGTTTAACAGCAAGATTTTTAGGAGCCACCTCTTAATTGCTGTTGTTCCTTGGTTCACCCTGACCCGCAGTTGTAGCACCTGTTAGAGTCCCAGCAATGGGTAAATAGTTAAACCCCAAAACTGGGGTCAAACCATTATGAAAGTGTAAAAATAGGTTTTAATACCAGCGATACATTTCTGTCAAAAATATTACCAGTAATACATTATTACCAGCCATACATTTTTTTTAGAAAATAAATATTGCAAGAAATACATTTTTAAAGAAAAATATTATTACCAGCCGCACATTTTTGAAGAAAAAATTATTACAGGAAATACATTTTTAAAGAAAAAAAAAACATTACCATCAATATATTTTTGGAAGAAAAAAATTAGCAGCAATACATTTTCGAAAAAAATATTACCAACATTAAATAACCCACTGAGGTTGATATGCCGTAAACCAAAACAAGCAAACCAAACCAGCAATAAAAATCTTGTCGGCATTAAATAACCCATTGAGGTTGATATACCGTAAAACAAAACAAAGCAAACCAAACTAGCAATAAAAATCTTGTCGGCATTAAATAACCCATTGAGGTTGATATACCGTAAAACAAAACAAACCAAACCAAACCAAACTAGCAATAAAAATCTTGTCGGCATTAAATAACCCATTTTGGTTGATATGCCGTAAAACAAAACAAAACAAAACAAACCAGCAATAAAAATCTTGTCGGCATTAAATAACCCATTGAGGTTGATATGCCGTAAAACAAAACAAAACAAACGAAACCAGCAATAAAAATCTTGTCGGCATTAAATAACACATTGAAGTTGATATGCCGTAAAACAAAAGAAACCAAACCAAACCAAACGAGAACTGGCTTATTTTGGTAACAAGATGAGAGAGTCAAGTTGGTAAGAAGCCGATAGGATTTGAAGGGATGAAACAAGAAGTATGCAGGTTGCTGCAAGGCTTGATAGAAATACGTCAAAGCCAAGGATCGAGCGATGGATTGAATAAAAATAAATAAAACTTAGGTATAATTTCGTTTGACATTAGGCGGGTTGGTCTGAACGGAGGTAAAGACAGCGTTACACCAATCTTCCATTTGTGACATATGTTCCCACATTGTTGAGAGAAAAAAAATGCTCAATAGTTATTTTTTATTGTATGAAAAACATTTGAAAGTTCACGATACTTATCGACGATGAACTCAAAGTTTCTCGATGCTTCGCTCTTCTGGAACCACATCAGTTACGCCCTGAAATGGAAAACATCACTAAATTCAGTGTCAATCTTCGATAAATATTGTGAATTTGCAATATTTTTGATACAATTATTATTGCTCCAGATACTGAGCGTTTCTTTTTTGTCAAATATGCTGTTCGCTTTAACATACGTTAAATTATATAATTTTACTTATATCAACAGATGTTGCACTGAAAACTCCTGACGAGGGGACCGACCGATTACAAATAGGTAAAGCAAATATCTAAGGTAAATATGTAAGGCAAACACTAAGATGAAATATGTGTAGACCGAAAAATGTTTTTTAAATTATGCTATTTATTGACAGTTGAATATATCTTTTGACAGTAAGTTAATGTTTCATTAAGTCTTGTTAGCGAAGTGATTTCGCTATTCATCACATTAACATTGCTATTGAGATCTTTATATAAATTGTTTCTTTACGATATAAAATATAAGCTGCACACTATAATATGTGTGTGTGTCTGTGTGGAAATACTTCGATTATTAGATATGAATTGATGAAAAATATATGAACAGAATAATATACATGTGAATAAAGAAGACTATTTACATAATTCGGATTATTGTTCTCATCTTTGACGCCATGTTTATCACAACGTTTCGGCCGCTGTACGCTCCGGCTTTCTTCATTTAGTTGGAATGTCAAACTGAACCCTTTCTTTCGCTCAGTGGGGTAGACTTTTCTCGTTCCACGTGCCATGTCAAATGGATGTCAGTTATCTCCTGTTAATTCCCCTCTGCAAGTTCTCCACTGCCTTAACTGGGTATTGAACTCACACTCTTTGGGTCCTGTTACTGGATCTAACTAACGTCTTTATCCACTGTGCCATGTGTCCTGGATAAAGTAGATAAAGGCGTTAGTTAGATTTAGTGACAGGACCCAAAGAGCGTGAGTTCAATACCCGGTTAAGACAGTGGAGATCTTGCAGAGGGGGAATTAACAGGAGATAACTGATAACTGATAACTGACATCCATTAAACATAGCACGTGGAACGAGAAAAGTCTACCCCACCGAGCGAAAGAAAGGGTTCAGTTCGACATTCCAACCAACTGAAGAAGGTCGGAGCGTACAACGGCCGAAATGTTGTGATAAACATGGCAACAAAGATGAGAACAATAGTCCGAATAATGTAAATAGTGTACATAATACCTCATCTCAGAAATATAGACAGATAGTGAGTAAAGAAATAGATATTTATATAATATGGCGCCATCAGATTTTATACAGATACAAATGTACTGTTTTTCTGGGGTCTGTGAAGATCCGTTCTTTCAACAAAGAACTTAAGAAAGAAGAACACTTCGCCGAAAATCTCGATGTTTATCCGGATAGCACAACTAGCTCTAAGAAATTTATCATTTCAGCGAAATCTCTGGTGAAAATTAGTGCATATTTTGCAAGTATTATGAATGTAGCAGGACACGAAGAGCTATTTGCATCTTTTTACATTAATGCGGGTGTCACCAACGGCGATGTCCTTAGACTCAATTTCTTTTAATAACGTTCTTCCCGATGTCATCAGTTCCAGACTCGGTGGCTATGCTGATGACACAACTCCAGAATTGGTTAGCATTTTACCTCGCAGAGTTTTCTTTCAGATAAGCAATATGGATTTCGCTTCTCTCGGCCAACTTCTGATGCGCTAACGGTTATTGCTGAAAGTGTCTGTCAGGCTTTAGATAAGAAAGACAAAGCTCGAGCTATTGCTTTGGATATCACGAAGGCATTTTACAGGGTTTGGTATATTTTTCTTCTTCCCAAAGTATGAAAGTTGTCTTCAACACAGTTTTTTTATGAAAAAATATTACCAACAATACATTTTAGAAAAAAATATTACCAGCAATACATTTTAGAAAAAATAATAGCAACTACTCATTAAGATTGATATACTGTAAAACAAACCAAACCAAACAAGAAATGACTTATTTTATTTCTAGAACTTTTTTGCATTAAAGTTCTGTCTTTGGACTTACACTGTTCCTAATTTTCATTAATGACCTTCCTGATGTTATCAGTTCTCAACTCCGGTCTTAATAGTAAGTCTGAGTGATTCGATAAGATCAAATAGGTAGCTGATCTAAAAAAATTAGGTAGCTGATCTAAAAAATTATCTATATTCTGTTGTTAACTGGGGCAAACAATGGCTTATTAATTCTAACGTTTCCAAAAACGAAACTTCTCTCATTTAATCGTCTGAAAGAACTCTTTTTACCATCCATCAACATTACTGATGCTAACCTCCAGGATAATGATTCGTTACACCCCATCGTACTGACTTTTCCAGCTGACATTAAGTGGAAAGATCCTATTGAATCAACTACTAGATCTGCTGCTAGGAAGGTTGGTTTACTGTGTCAATCTAGGCAATTATTCTCGCCTGAATCTATCTTACATATTTATAAGTCTACCATTCGTCCAGGCCTTAAATATTGTTGCCATATTTGGTCTGTTTCTCCCGCTATATATTTTGAGATTTTTCATAAAATCCAAAGGATATTCAATATTATTGGTCCAGACTTAATATCTCGGAACCAGTCATTTTCATACCGCCATAATGTAGCTTTCCTGTGCCTTTTCTAGGAAGACATTCATGACAATTGTCTTGGTGAACTTTTCTCTAGGGTACGTAGACTTAAGCGCAGTACTAAATTGGCGGAAAGGTCATTTTACAGTTGAAATGGCTAGATGCAACCGTAAGTTCTATGTTCAAAGTTTCTTCTCTTGCACTTCTCGATTGTGAAACTCTCTTCTGGCTTCTTGCGTTCCAGTCAAATCTGATCTTCAAAAATGTAACTACAATGTCATTCATTATCTTCTATCTTCTTAATTCTTGTTCTTTTATCGCCTTCTCTCCTGAATAGTCTTTTCTCTCATATCTTAACTTCCAGGAACACATTGCATCTTAGTGGCGTTATTGCCTTGATTGGGATGAAATGATAAAAAAAATTAAGTCTAATCATTTCGATAAAATCAAATTGGCAGCTGATCTCGAAAATGATCTACAATCCGTTGTTAAATGGGGCAAAAAATGTTTTGTTAAATCATCTTAGAGAAACTGTTTTTTACTTCTCTCAGTATGGCTGATGATAACCTCCACGAGAAGAACTCATAATGTGCCTTCTCGGTCGAATGTTTTTAAATTGGCATGAAGCGGAACAATAATATTGAATCATTTACTACGCCTGCTGCTACCAAAAATTGGTTCACTGCGTCACACCAGACAATTTTTCTCGTCAAAATCCATATTTGCCCATTTATAAGTCTACCATTCGTCCATGGAAAAAATATTGTTATCACATCTTAATAGGAAAAGGCTCAAATGTAACAGAAAAAAAAAACTAATTTCGACATTAATTAATACAGCCAGGGTTAAAATGTCGTTAAATCAGCTGACCCAACATAACTTAAGTCTATTGATATTTATCTATTTAAATCTATCTTTGTAAATTCTCTTAGTGTCTGAGAAAGTTGAGTACTTGTAATTAAGGTTCAATCAAAATTTAATCATTTCACGCTAAGCAAGGAACAAGAACCTGCTGAGAAAGAAAGAAAGAAAGAAAGAAAGAAAGAAAGTACAATAAAAAAAAAAAAAAACAAGTTTTCAAAGAGACAGGGGAGAACGATTGACATTCGATTTATATTTTTGGCAGGAAATCAAGGAGGAATAAAGTTCCACAAGCGCGACGTTCGGAAGAAGAAACTATTGACATAGAACCTACGGCAACATCTAGAAATTTCAACAGCTCTACGCTTAAATTCATGGAGGTGTGAAAGTAAAAAGATTATGAGAACAATTACCTTGAAAAAGAGTTAGAAAAAAAAAAGAGCAAAATGAAAAGTACGTTACGGCCGTGAGAAAATGATTGAAGCCGATATGCCAGGTGAGGAGTAATAGCATTGCAGATTCTTTCAATTTTCTCAAGAACTTCCAGATATATAGCAGAAAGACCAAGAAGAGAGGAAGATTAAACAGATAATTATTGATTGCGCGAAAGGCACAAATGTGGCCTAAAATATTGTAGTACAGGCAGGACTTAGCTCTCCTATTCCTGACTTCAATCGACGCAATCACTGCTCGAAGAATTCATCTTTCACCAAAAGATCTCAGTTACACTGTACAGAGTTAGAAAGGACACAATAGAAATTATAAGCAACACCAACGACAATATCAACATCAAAAAACATTATTATTATTATTATTATTATTATTATTACGAGAGAGCGATAGTAGCACGCCTGAAACGCCATGCTGGGATACAATTATATGAAAGCTAATATGCACAGCATAATACCAAGTGTATAGCAGGTACATGCATCAAAGCCAAATGTGCATGATATAGTGACATGTTTTAATAAAAGCAGCGTGGAGCCCATTTAAAATATCTTCAGGTTGGATAACACAGTCCGTTTAAGCGATCTCCAATTGAAGCTGTTCACAAATATCAAAATGTGACTCCCAAGTCATCAACCTTCTCGACACTTGGTCAAGATGCTCCTTCAGTACTCCCCCTCTTGAACAGATATGAACACTAGGGGACATGCCGAACAGATTAAGGTTAGGCAACTGAGTCGCATATTTACTGTATTTCATATAACCGTGAAAATTTCACAGTTTTCTTATTTTTACATAATAGTATATTGAGAGCTTGTGTTTACTCTCTCATCACTAACTTAGCTCGACGCATTCACTGATCAATATTTTCGAAGAATTTACCTTTCACCAAAAGACCTCGGTTACACTGTACAAAGTTACAAAAGACACCATAATACAGTCGTTTCTATATGAAGTCTTAATGAGTCATATTTTTACATTTTTTTAATTGTGATGACGATAATAAATTTTGTATTTTACCCAATGCATATTTACCAGAAACAAAAGAAAAATGAGTGCTAGGAATAGAAACCTTCACAATCTTAACTGTGACAGAAATAATAGTGTTATATTCCGTTTTTCAAACATCCTCGTCGCCATTGTTATATTCCATGCTAAGGGAATAAATACTTAACACCAGGTGGATACTAGAAGAAAGGTTTATTGTACACAAAAAGTACAATATGAAATACGGTACAGTTATACACTACAGGTCAATCTAGTAGTGAGTTCCACTAATTGGGAGGTCAGACGTGCTTGCGTCGTCTCTATCACACTCCCCTAATTATTATGTATAATTACGTAATTCTGGCACAAGACCAAAAAAGGGGAGGGGTTGAGGCTGGTCATCACTATCTATCTTATACCTAGCTAATCCAATTCACGACCCATTCACTCATTACAATTTCCATATTCACCATAAAAAACTCTTCCGTCACCAATCAACCGTCCATACACCATAATACCGCATTCACTCAAGGGAGACGTACAAAAACGCGCCCCATGCCATAAAAATTTAACGATAATAAATTATTATATATAAAAATCTAATCATGAAGAATGAGAGGCGTGGGAGATGAACCCCATAAGAAACTAAATATTAAAAAAGCAAACTAAACATAACTGATGTTAGTAGGGCCCGTCCAACCCTCAAAAAAGAGAGGCCGCTATATTCTGCCCATCGGACAATATCAAGAAGCTCGCTCGCTAAGATTCAGAGTTGTCCTTCTCCTAGACCAGTTGCCATCCAAGGCTATAGAACCCACTCTGTCCTGCTATTTACCCATAGCTGGAGGGAGAAGAGGAGGATTCACACCTTTCCCAAGGAACGTAAGTGAATGTGACGGATTCGACTGGAATACGAACTCTGCTCTCCGAGTCCTCAATCCAAGCCGCTATCCATAGTGCCTCCTAAACTAGTAACTAGGGAAATTATATATATATATATATATATATATATATATATATATATATATATATATATATATATATATATATATATATATATATATATATATATATATATATATATATATATATATATATATATATATATATTCCCCTATGTCTGTAGTGATTAAAGTAAATAACTAACTTTAATCACTACAGACATTTTGGTTGAAATACAATACTTTGAATTTTGATAGATTTTTTTCACTGTGGCCACTTATTTCTAAAATTAATTTCATTGATTTTCTTTGTAGCATCCTGTAATAAGCATGTTTATTTACCAAGTATAACATAGCTTTGGCACAAAACCAGGTCACCTAGTGAGGTGTGAACTCGCTACTAATGATCTGTAAAAGCACTAGGTAATGCCAAACCGGAAGAAGATGTAATAAATTTGTTTTTAAACATTACTATATTCTCTTCTCTAATGCAAACTATGTTGTGTTATCAGCCAAAACATGTTTATTTTTATTTCCCGCAGTTTAATGTAACGCTTGAAAAATGGATCAGCTAAGAATCTTTGCGATGAAAAGCTATA
>OZ010600.1:7272473-7287473 GCA_963932145.1 Acanthosepion lycidas
AGAAGAAGAAGAAGAAGAACAACAACAACAACAACAACAACAACAACAGCAACAACAAGGATATAGATAGAAGACAGTGAAAGACAGACACAAGACGAAAAAGATACAGATAGAAGAAGGAGACAGAAAACAAATAGAATATAGATAGAAGAAGAAGAAGAAGAAGAAGAAGAAGAAGAAGGAGGAGGAGGAGGAGGAGGAAGACGAGGAGGTTGAAAAAGAAAAAAACAGATACAAGACGACGAAGGAGAGAGATCGAAGACGGAAGGGGACTGGTACAAGAAGATGGAGACAAAAAGAAGAAGAAGAAGAAGAAGAAGAATATAGATAGAAGACGGAAGGAGACAGATACAATTAGAAGAAGGATATAGATAGAAGAAAACGGAAGAAGTCAGATAGAAAAGGAGACAAATAGATAAAAAGGAGACAGATAAGACATAAGGAGAGAGAAACAAGAAAAAGGATATAAATAGAAGACGGAAGGAGACAGATACAAGAAGACGAAGGAGACAGATACATGAAGTCGAAGGATTTAGATAGAAGTCAGAAAGAGACAGAGATAAAAAGGAGACAGATAGAAGACGGAAGGAGACAGACGCATGAGGAAGAAGGAGACAGTAGAAGACGGAAGGAGACAGATACAAGTAGTCGAAGGATATAGATAGAAGACGGAAGAAGAAAAACGCATGAGGAAGAAGGAGACAGTAGAAGACGACTGAAGGAGACAGATACATAAAGAAGGATATCGATACCAAAGGAGACATGTACAAGTAGAATAATGATACAGATAGAAGTAAGAAGAAGAAAACAGCTAGAAGAAGAAGAAGAAATAAAGATACATATGGGAGATCGAAAACAGATTTCATGAAGAAATGGAGAAAGTGACGACATAGATAGAAGAGAGAAATAATAATAATAATAATAATAATAATAATAATAATAATAATAATAATAATAGTCGTGTCGAGAACTGATAAAAACGGAGGTAGAATTAGATGGCTGTAGAACTCAAAGATTTAAATAATTCTATTCGTAATGGAACCTCAGCTTTCGGGTTTTGTGGCGACCGAGCGAGACATCACGTCTTTTGACGACTTAACAAGATCGATCAGCGCCATTTCCACACCACGTCCGCCAATCTAATGGCTGGAGGATGAGACGGGAGATAAATACTGAAGATCGATAACTAGATGGAATAGATAAGAACACAGCGGATAAATTCTGCTAAGATGACCCAGGATTTGGCCGAATTAGTTCGGGGCGATGTCATCCGTTGCGCCGTCTATATTTCCGAACTGAAACACTCGTCCGCAAATACACAAATAACAAGAAAAAACGAGATACGCCGATCTATGTCAAGCAGGGTTATTTGATGCTGCCAGGGCTGAAGAAGTTGGTGAGGGTCGGAACTTACTCGCGTTTGTATCATCGATCAAAATTGATAATAAATCGTCCTCAATGAGTGCATAAATCGAGATACCTATGATTTATTTTTCAATTTAATTTATTTATAAAGTTAAAATACTATTTATTTATTTAAGATGAAGCATTTTGTTGTGTTTTATTTAATTTACCTTTGTTCTTTTTTATCAAAATATTTTCTAGATGTTTCCACCCTTATAATAAACTCAAGGAAACCAGGATACAAAAAAAAACTCAGCCCAAATTACTTCTTTATCCAATATTTTTCCTGTATGAAGTAATATCGATATGATAAAAAAATAAATAAAACAATAAAAATAGAAGAATGTTTGAAAACTGCCCCACTGTTATAGTGGAACACACCCTATTCTATTGTTATTAGACTCTTCCACCTATAATTAGTAAGAGTAGTAGGAGTCGCTCAGTGAGTGGGTTAGTCAGTCGACTGGGTGATCGGTTGAACTCCATGCCTTCAGGCGGGGAGGAACCCGAAGGAGGCTACGCCGAAAGGCGGATTCTCTTTCGGGGAGGTAAACCGACTCTGAACCCGTTTATACGAGTTCAATGGGCATATTTTTGGCCGAGCCCACGGGCCCGGATATACCACGTTAAAAAGGCCTTGTGGCACATGACGCCCTCGTCGTGGGGGACTGAATATCGTGGGTCAGTCAGTCGACTGGCTGATCGGTTGAACTCTATGCCTTCAGGCGGGGAGGAACCCGAAGGAGGCTACGCCGAAGGGCGGATTCTTTTTCGGGGAGGTAAACCGACCCTGAAGCCGTTTATACGGGTTCAATGGGTATATTTTTGGCCGAGCCCACGGGCCCGGATATCCCACGCTAAACCGCCCTTGTGCCACATTATGCCCTCGTGGGGGGATGACTAAATATCGTGGGTCAGTCAGTCGATGCCGGACGACTGTTAGTCGGATACTGAAGTATCAGCGACCACCACTAGATTTCTCTGCGTCATTACCTATTATATCAAGTTCCTAACTTTTTGTACGTCGAACCTATTTTTGGACCGACTTAGTGAAATACAACCCTCCACTGTGAAACTACTCTTCAACACCCACTTTCTCTGCCAAGGGACTTCTATTAATTCCCGCTAGGTGGCATTGTAAAAAAACAGTATAAATGTAAAACTTTATCACTTTACTTTCGCCCTTTAACTAAAGAATGCAATAGTGATAACCCGCTTCTTCTCAACAATCCAGAAATTGTTAGTCCCCACCGAGCCATTTGTCCTTGAGAACAAAATAAATGGTTCAGTTCGAAATATCAATCACCTGAAAAAGGTCGTAGCGTACAAAAGCCGAAATGTCATAAATATGTCAATAAACATGAGGACAACAGTCCGAACAATGAGAATAATGTAAATAAATGAATTTTAGTTATTACTATTCTTGTATTTGTTGCTATCTTACTCGAAAAGATTCATCGAGTAATGATATTATCAATAATCGAGATATGTAACAATATTGAGTATTATTTTCAGATTTAAGCGTATATAGACATGGTATTTAAATATCTTGTTGTGATTGGAAATATCCTATGATAAATTGGCGTGCGGTATAGTTACGATGTTAAATCATCCCCCACCTCGCCTCAAGTTGTCCACTGACGATTCTCACTGGATGTATAATGAAATGCTCAAAATCCTCTATCGGGTTACCAAAGATCAGACGAATGAAATAAATCGTGTCAAGACTTCACAGACGTAACGAAACGAACACTTTATCACAACCGTTCGTCCAGGTTAACAAAGATTCTTGAAGCAGACGACACATGTTAAGACCTAAGAGACCTGGAACGAGCAATGGAAGATAGCAGCCGATCTGTCTGGCTGCCAAAAATGATTTGAAGTACCAATCAGTCAAGGCACATATTTGGTAACATGATGTGCCCAAAGGAAGACTGTTTATCCAGTTGAGCTCATAGATCCACCTGAGAACAATTGATGCAACTCAAATGAGGAAAGATGAGCTGCACGAAAGGTTTGTGTAGGAAGGCGATGATGAAGGGTAAGAGGCTAAACATTTCCCTGTTTAGACTGGCTGCGCAGGACAGAGAAGAATACGCTTCCGGGGATAACTAAGATTGGTTGGAATCAAGCAAATAAAAGTAAACACAGCCCTCAAGGACATCCAATCCATTGATAAAAGTATATATATAATTAATATAATTATATATATATATATATATATATATATATATATATATATATATATATATATATATATATATATATATCTGTGTGTGTGTGTGTGTGTGTGTGTGTGTGTGTGTGTGAAAAATATATAGAAAATAGGAAAGAACTCGTTAGGTAAATAATCCAAAGTTCTTTAATATTTTTGTTATTATTTTTTTTTAAATAGTTTTCGATACAAAAGTAGAACATAAATATAATTATTTATTTAAAAATATGATTCCATATATTAAAAAATATGATTTTTTTTCCTGTTTTTTTTTTTTTCTGGTTAGTACAATTGTTTCTATAATTGATGTTAGCATTTTTGTATCCACTATTTTTTATAACGCAGCCCAAAAAATCATTTGGTATAACCCTCCATTCAACCAAATGGTTAGTATTAAGCTAGGACAGAAATTCTTAGCTTTAATTGAAAAACACTTTCCTACCAATAGTAGACTTAGTAAAATATTTAATAAGAATACCCTAAAATTGAGTTACAGCTGCACTAAAAATCTAGAAAGTATAATAAAAAAACACAATAATAAAATCCTGAACAAACCCCCATGCTTGAATAGTATTAATAAAAACCCTACACTTAAATTAGACAAAAATAGTGAAAAATTATGTGATTGTAGAAACCCAGAAGACTGCCTATTGGAAAATAAATGCTGCGTCAAATCTGTGGTATACCAATGTACTATCTCATCCATTGAGAGTCCTAATACTAATATGATATACATTGGGTCTACGAAGAATGAATTTAAAACCAGATGGAGGCAGCATGTGCTCTTTCAACAATATAAATAAAAGAAATCAGACATCTCTAAATATTTTTGGCTTTTGAAGGAAATGAATAAAACATCAAAAGTAAAATGGAAAATTATAAACAAAACTAGAACTTGTAAAACTTGGAATGGCCCATGCCCTTTAAGCCTGCATGAAAAACTACACATTATTAAGTTTCTAAATAATAAAAATCTATTAAACAATAACGGTTTTTTGCCGACATCATCAAATTTTTGCATTGAATAATTAGCATAAAAACAATAAAATAATTTTTAAATTCCATAGTCCTAATAAATAGTTTAAATGCCTTACAAAAAAAGATAACCCTTTATGAAGTCATCAAAAAACAAATGTTAGCGATTTCCGAGTTTTTATATACACAAAACCCTTTCAGAAAAAAATAAAATATAAATAAATCTCCATAGACGCTTAACCAGACTAGACGATGTCATCTTCCGCTTTAAATTTAGACACCCCAACCTTAGCCTGACTTGACATCTGTGAATGTAACTGAGATATTGATACACATTATTAACACCTTACGCCCCTTTTCTTTAAACGATTGCTCTAGCCGTTACCATAGAAAATTTGATTTCAATAATGAATATGCTTATAAAACGCGTAAACTTCAGAAATAAGTTATTCCCCAAAAAATTTTCGCTTGAAGATGGAACAGAGCTTAGTACTTTAATTCAATTTAATTCAAATAATTATATTGAAGTTTTCGGCTCTTGTTTTGAAACATGAGAACTCTTATGTAGCGTGTTGGAATCATATTTTAAATAAATAATTATATATATATATATATATATATATATATATATATATATATATATATATATACAATTATTATAAAATCGAAGACTAAGAATACTAAAAAGATTTCATTTTTATAATAATTATCGTTTGCTCTCTTTTTGTATTGAGCTATCGTTGGAATTATTCATACGGATTACCAAATAATATATATATATATATATATATATATATATATATATATATATATATATACTCACGAAGAGGATGCTTTATCAAACCATTTCGAATATCTCGGCAGCAGATTTACTGAGCGTAGAAGATATTTAATTTTTTTCAAATATGTGATACACACAAGCAAGATTGTCGGCATAAACAACCTCATAGAGCAACACTCTAACCTGAGTGGCACTTTGGCCTTGTATAACATGAACAACTATGAAAAGAAATATGTTCAATGCTCAGTAAATTTGCTGCCAAGATATTCGAAATGGTTTGATAAAGCACCCGCTTCGTGAGTATATATATATATATATATATATATATATATATATATATATATATATATATACTCTTATATATAAATATATATATATATATATACTCTTATATATATATATATATATACTTTTATTAATTATATATATATATACTTTTATTAATTATATATATATATATATATATATATATATATATATATATATATATATATATATATATATATTAAACGGTAATTATTTACAAAACAACGTAATATACCAAGCCAAGATAAAATCAACAGATAATGAAGAAAAAGTATACATAGGAGTAACTGAAGGACCCTGGAAACAAAGAAATTATACACACAAAACATATTTCACAAATAGTAAATATGCGAACAGCAAAATGCTTTCTAAGTATATCCGGGAAATTAAAAACAAAACGAATATCACACCAAAAATATCTTGGAAAATATGAAAAAAATCATCAGCCTACAACAACCAATACAAAACTTGAAAACTTTGCTTGGAGGAAAAAATAGCTATCATTACTTTCCCAGACCAAAATAAATTATTAAATAAAAGATCCGAGCTCATCTCAAAATGCAGACATGAAAACAAATTTTTACTACGTTACTTAAAAATCGAAAACGGAAAAATAAAATAAAATAAAAATAAATAAACAAAATAACAATAAAATAAGCAAAATAAATTAACCGAAACAAATTACTAAATCACACCAGACGAAATAGAATTAAAAAAATCAATGAACCCAAATAAATAAAGTAAATAATAAACAAATTAGCAAATCATTATGACCAAAATATTAGTTAGACTATAAAAATCAAACCAAAAATCGGACGAAAAAAATAGCTATAACTGTTATATAATGATAGAAAAATATATACTACGTTACTTAAAAATCGAAAACCGAAAAGAGAAAATATAGAGTATAACAAATAAATAATAAGTAAAATAAATTCATCCAAATAAATAAACTAACAAACTGATCCCGATAAACTAACCGTTATAAAAAAATAAATAAAGATAATCAATCCAAATAAATACATGAAGTAATAAACAAATTAAAAAATTGTCCCCGCCAAACTAATAAATAGAATAAACTACAACAATCAACCCCAAAATTGAATAAATAGCTTTAATTATCTTCCCAAAACAAAACAAAACTATTAAATAAGCGATATAAACAAATTTTTACTACGTTAATAAAAATACCGATTAAAATAAAAAATAAATAAATAAATAAGATAAGAAATAAAAAATAAATAAATAAATACAAAAAATATAAATAAATAAAAACAAGCAAATTAATTTAACCCAAATAAATAAACAAATAAACACCTTCCGGTGAAATAACCGCCAAAATAGACTACCCACAATGCACCACTGACTGGTATATACAGAAATAACCGAGAAAAATAACAGCACTCGTGCCCTGACGATTGCATCTAACATAAAACAAACTGTCGCCTCTAAGTGCTGACTTCTATGTTCACTTTCACTTATATATATATATATATATATATATATATATATATATATATATATATATTCATCGTATGAGACTCAAGCAGCTCAGTTCCTACGACCCGAATGCCAGACACCAGCATATGTGATTTGATTATAGTGGTGAAGCTCTTCTTTTTGAAGTGCCGAATACAGAGACCTGTGCACTATGTGCCACAAGGTCCCTAAACTCAGAGTTTTCCTTCTCCTACACCAGTTGCCATCCAAGGCTAAAGAACGCAGTCTGTCCTGCGATTTACCTATAGCAGTAGAAGAAGACGATTCATAGTACGATGACTCGAAGAACTCACTCTGATCGTTCTGATAAGAAAAAGCAATCCCGAATTTGTTTTGGTGGGGCTTCAAACAGAACATGGAGGCCAGTGTCAGCTGTCTCGGTGAGTTAGTGCTGTCTTGGATCAAGAGGGTGGCTGCTGGAAGACCCTATGTCTGACAATACCCAGATAGATAGATAGATAGATAGATAGATAGATAGAAAAGGCATTGTCATCAATAGATAGATAGATAGATAGATAGATAGATAGATAGAAAAAACTATTGTCATAGATAGATAAAAATATAGAAAAAGTATTGTCATCAATAGATAGATAGATAGATAGATAGATAGATAGAAAAAGTATTGTCATTGATAAATAGATAGATAGAAAAAGTATTGTCATTGATAAATAGATAGAAAAGTATTGTCATCAATAGATAGATAGAAAAAGTCTTGTCATCAATAGATAGATAGATAGATAGATAGATAGATACATAGATAGATGTGAACGTCATCGTTGTAAACGTCGGTCGAGTTTAGTTTGGAATTTTGTCGTAATTCACTGTTGCCTCGGCTTTTGCATATAAGGAATGGAATGCAAATGGAATGACAAATTTAAAAAAAATAAGTAAAACAGAACACACTAACGAACTTTATTTTCCCTGACGCATCAAGTCGTGCAACAGACCTGCCACTGCCGTTTTGTCAATGCAAGCTGTCGAACGCTGGTCTTCTCTATTTACGTACACGAAAAATGCTGTTGGCAAAATCATCGTCGGTGTCACTGCTATACCGTGTAGAGGATGTTTAACCCACACGCTTACATCAGTACGAGGTTGACAGATTTGTGACAAATTCAATGTTTTCAAAAGGAATATACTTCAACCCATACAGGAATTTTACATTTTTATATATCAAAGCAGATAGTAATTATCAGTGTGTATTAATTTATATACTTCCCTGTCCTATCTGTACTAAAAAGGGAGGTAAATCAACGCAAATTAGTAATTTTATGGGAGATTACTTCCCTTAGTCGTTTTAATAATCTATACAAAAATATTTATTAGACAAAATGAACCTTTAAATTAATCAGATCCTTTATTCCTACGTGTCTTAGGTTGCAGTCTTATTTATTGAAGCCTTTCATGTGAGGTACTCAGATACCTTTGTCTATTAAGTGATTGTCTTGCTTCAACATTGTCTTGAGATACGATTTGTCGTCGCCGTCTATGTCGTTTAGTTGTTAATGATTTTTAACTGAGTGATATTTCCATTTCGCTGTTACATTAACACATAATATTTTTAACATGAAAAGATATTGAGGAAAAAGCGATTCATACACCCTTCTTCAAATTAATTGAAATAACTGCTGTAGTTTCCTTTCTTTCCCCATACGGTCAGTTTTAGACCCACTGAAGTGACAGGGTGTAATCGATTTCTATTTCTTTCTTGGATTAGGTCACTTGCAGTGTTGTGCAGTAATATGAATCTATTTTCAGGGTGTATGATGAAATTTGTTTGGTCTTGAAAAATATTGCGTCATCTGTAATTGCAGCAGATCTTTATCACGCCCAGACACTATTGTCTCGACTGTCGATTAGTTGTCCTATAGCCATTGTCTGCGATGAAAGTTACTTCAAGGAAGAGTACGAAAAATGTAGTGCTGCATGAACACACTAGAAATCCTTACCAATAAGCAAATCAAAAAAACTATCGGCTGGCCCGGGAACTCTCCTGATTTGAACCCAATCGAGAATCTGAAGTCAATCTACAAGGAACGGTTTCCTGGAATGGACATACGAAGTACTAACATGTGCATTGGGTCATGTTTCATTGGAAAAATACGAAAAAAAAAGTAAATAATACCAGAATTATTCGTTTTGCTTAAATTAATTTGTACAAGGGTGTATAATACCGGAAGTGTTGAATGAACTATAGACACCATTGAATGTCAAAAATATAAAACAAACGGATTATTTAAATGGTTCATTGGCCTCTATTTTATGGGGGATAATCTTTATCTCTGTTTTAATAGACTGTTTCAAGATTTCTGTTTCATTGCATCTCAATATTAGCAATTGCTGCCATTTTTGACAGTACGGGTACACTAGTTTATATATAGAGGAGTAATAATACAAGAAGATATACTTGCGTATACACGGATAGCTGAAAAGAAATAAAAAACATTTGAGACTTACCGATTAGAGTATAGTTTACGTGAGGCTTTTGTGTATGTGAGTTTAAATTTAATAGGTGGTCGCCAGAGGTGAAGAACTTTTCTCCAGTAGGACAAGACTCATGTTCATCCTGTTAGATTTCGGTGCAAAAGAGAGAAAGATTTGATTGAGCGATATTTTTTTACGGATTATCAACCCGTTGCGTGTTATTTAAAACCAGAAATATTTTTACATTTTCAGAATTTGGGGGAATATTTTAATGATTTACCGATAAAATTCCTGCTAATTAACCCATAGTTAAGGGGAGAAGAAGTGGATTCATAAGTGAATATAACAAACACGACTTGAATTGAAACTCAGTTCTCCGATTTTCAATCCATTCATATCCATTACACCATCCGCACATCAAAGCTGATATTCCCAGATGGTCACCCATCAAGGTACTAACCAGACTTCACGTTGCTTAACTTCGGTGATCGTACGACAACCGGTGTTTCAACTTAATATTGCCGTAAGACACAACGAAAGAGAATATATACTTGTGTATAGACAGATAGCTCAAAAAATAATTAGAGGCTTTTCTTTTCGTGTGCGGTATGCGAAATGCGTGTTTGTCTCTTGGTTAAAATCTAGTAGGTGGATTGCCAATGGATGAGGGAGAAATTTTATCCAGTTTCGACAAGGTTCAGATTGACGATGCTGCATTTCAGTGCAAAAGAGAAATGAAGAAATGGTTATATCCGTTCTTGTATAGTGTTTTTTTTTTTAACAGCGTCTCCTAGCGGACGCCATGACGTACTAGAGGAAGGTAATCCCCGTAATCGCAAATCCGAGTCTCTTAAACATTCCACTAGAAACACGTGACTACCGATGAAAGAAAAAATATTTGGTATAAGACAGCTGTGTTTTTTTCTTCTTTTATTGTCAAATAAACTGGCAGAGGATAATTAGTTGTTTAATTTTGTCTTTATATTTTCACACTTTTTAGTCGTCGCGCATACTAACAAAGAACTTTTTTATACACCGCGAAAATATATCTTGACGCTACGCATTCGAATTTATATATATATACATATATATATATATATATATATATACATATATATATATATATATATATATATATATATATATATATATATATATATATATATATATATTCTTGACACTGATTCACTTACCATGCAGAGAGGTACCAACTGACTGAGATACGCGCGGTGGGGTGCGTTCAGAATCTCACCCAGTTCACACTCCTCCCCAGTTTTTTGAACAGGAGTAGAGGTTTATCCCTTGTTTCCGCTTTAGGATTGGGCTTCCAGTTCATTCTAAAGTCTACTTCAACTCTATACTTCTAATGTCTCTGCCTAAACTCCGAACCGTCCTGGGTATGACGATAAACTACGTCCAGCAGCAAGGCCTCTGATCGCTTAATTGCTAGCGTTCCCAGGTTCAACCTTACCAAGAATGGTAGCACTTGTTATATTCCTAGCTATGGGCAAACAGTTGACAAACAAACTTGTGTAAAAATAGGTTTTAATACCAGAAATACTTTGTAATAAAAAAATATTACCAGCAATAGTTTTTGAAGGAAAAATTATTATCAGCAATATTTTAAAACAAAAAAAGTACCATCAATACAAACAGCTACACATTCTTTGAAAAAAATATTACCAGCTATAGATTTCTTCAAGGAAAAATATTCTCAGAAATAAACCAAACCAAACCTAAACTCTGAAAGTAAATAATTATTTTTCCTTGCCTCAATAGGAGTAGATAGGTTCGCCTAATGTTGCTTGGTGGGAGTGGTCTTGGACAATGGTTTCAATTCTATAATAATGTTGCATTTTTCTTTCGCTCGTCTACTCGGCGGGTGATCGCTAGTTGTTTTGGTTCGGAGATAACAGAACTTCAACACAAAGAATTTTAGCTTAGCTATTTTATTAACATTGACGTATACCTTCTATCTAGGCAATGGTGTCGCTCTCTCCCACCACTAGGGAGTCGTTTCAAACACGAAAGTCAACACGTCTACATTGTTTGATGGTTAAACCTTGACTCCCTGAAAATCCTTTCTCTATCTATCGTTGTCACGCTGGCTCAGCCAGTCAACATCGAATTCTTTGTTTTGTCACCCATCTGACCTCAATGGTCAACGTCAGGAAATCGGGGCAGCGATACACTTCCTCCAAAAAAATAATAGTCTGCAAAATTAGTATTTAACAATAACGCCCGTTTCACGCTTCTCCCTTGTTTGGGATTTAGGACCGGGTTTCTGGTTCCTTCTAAATACTTTTCATTCTCTCTTACTCCCAGTACCCTCAGCTTTTGTGTCTGATGAATAGATGAAGAATGTCATTGCAAGAACGAACGCAAGAGAGAAAGAAAGAAACGCCTAATAAGATAAAAAGCAAACAGAATGATTGCAGAGAGGTTATAGACACCCCCCCCCCCGCGAAGACAAAATAAAAGAAACTTTGTAATTTTATAAATTGTTAATTGATTAATCCTCATGAATCGAAAGTTCTACATTTCAAAACCACCGCTTAAATTCAGTTAACGAAATGCTGATACGAATTAACAAGTTTAAACTCATATTTAATTTTTAAATTCAGCAAACAGCCCTAATGATATAATTACGGAGTAGAGAAATTTTGTCTTTAGCTATTCAGAATGGCTACTGCTAAATTACTAACACTCAAATACAGAAAATACCAAGGAAGTACGTCTTTTAAACATTTTGTCAACTATACAGCCGCTTTCTAAGGCCAGTGACTATTTTAAATCTGATCAGCATTTTGTGTCAATGTCAGACTATACAACAACTATTTTGAATCTGATCAGCATTTTGTGTCAATGTCAGACTATACAACAACTATTTTAAATCTGATAAAAAAACACTTGTAAATAAACTGACAACACTCATCAGCGTGCACACACGAACAAATCGACAGATTCAAAAAGCGCACAGTAGAGAGTGAAAGAGAGAGAGAGAGAGAAGTGAAAATTGCAATCAAATGGTAAATTTGAAAGCAATGCAGAAATACATTTGAGGTTTGTAAAGGCTGACTTGCGATACAACCATTAAGTTGTGTTATTTTTTTTTTCTCGTGTAATCGAATCGACAGATCTTTTTGAAAGTGGTTCTTATCTCAAATTTAGAAATTGTCGTATATTCACTGCAATTTAACACCACCTGAGGTCAAATACTAACGACCAGACTTCAAAGTCAAAATCAACAAACGTTATCGTAAATGAAAACATAACACAACAGTAATAGTCACGCGTTAGTTTTATGGGAAAAGGCTGTACCTATTGGACATAGGCAAAGAGAATTATTTCAAGTGTATTAAGTAGCGGGAAGAGGATAGCATTTCTAATGTTATTAGATTACCGGTTTGTAGCGGCGTTGACAATTGCTTAAAGAGGGCTATTTTCTTGTGCTAGAGCGATGCATATATATATATATATATATATATATATATATATATATATATATATATATATAGAGAGAGAGAGAGAGAGAGAGAGAGAAATATAGAATAAAAAATGTGAATAGAAAGATAGAGCCCAGGTCCGTCCAATACAAACAAAACTAAATAAGAAATTAACTTAAAGGCATATTAAAAAGCTCATTTATAGTATTTCAAATAGAGTTGTCTTATATCCGTAATATACGAATGATTTGTAGGTCTGATGAATTGGATCGTGATTCCGATTCCAATGTAATAAATTATAACCATGGAATATTAGTGTTTGAGCCTTTTTTATAATATATATATATATATATATATATATATATATATATATATATATATATATATATATATCAAAGAGGATAGAATCCCGGTAAGTATATATTAGGTTGGTGCAAAAATAATGTCGTTTTCTCACATAGTATCATATGTGAGAAAACGACATTATTTTTGCACCAACCTAATAATATAATAATCAAAATATAATATAATGACTAAAATTTTATTTTTTATACTCGGTGTTATATTTTCCGATTTTTTTTTTTTTTTTTTTTGAATTTGCAGGTCTGATGAATTGGATCGTGATTCCGATTTCAATGTAATAAATTATAACCATGGAATATTAGTGTTTGAGCCTTTTATATTTATATTTATATTTATTCTCACTCTCTCCTGGACATTGAGTTCTACCTGGATTCTATCCTCTTGGAAATTATATATATATATATATATATATATATATATATATATATATATATATATATATATATATACTGACCACTAATATTATATATATATATATATATAAGTGAAGATAGAAGTCAACACTTAGAGGTGACAGTCTGTTTCGTGGCCTGACGATTGCATCTAGCATGAAACAGACTGTCGCCTCTAAGTGTTGACTCCTATGTTCACTTTTATATTTACACACGCTCTATCTCTGATATTGAGCACTTTATCCCATAAATATAGCACATCTTAAGACTATATATATATATATATATATATATATATATATATATATATATATATATATATATATATATATGAGGAGAACAAATAGACCACAAGTCCAACATTCGTAACATTTAATTTAAAAGAGAGCTCAATACAGAGTAGATCAACTTATTATTTATTTTAGGATATTAAATCAAAAAATCGTTACACAATTGCGATCGTGGTTCAACACATCTCAATGCATCTCATCGGGCAATTAATTGTAAATTACTGGCGAGTAATTTAATTTCAAAAGCAAAACACCTCCTCTTTTTTCGGAAAAATATATATAGGCTTACGGGCTTTACCCTGATCAACCAATCGAAAATGACCGACGTCAAATTCAAACTAAACGAAAAAGATTTTTTTTTTTTTTAGAAATGGGTCAAGACAGGAAGTTGTCTACAACTTTTTATCAGCATCTTTTAAACTTCAAAACTATTTAGAAAGTGATGTATTATTTTTATAAGTACTATTAGTAAAGGACAACATACGTTGATACCATCTAGTCTTAAAAGAATCGAACACATTAGATTAAAACTGATACAAATATTTACGTTAATTCTTAGTGTAAAAATCAGACAATAAACTTTCCCAAGAATTAAAAGCGGAGGGGGGTAAGGGGTTAATTTAACCTGACGCTAACTAGTTATATGCTTTGTGAGTTTCCGACATAACATTTTTGTTGTTGATGAATAAGAGGCCTCTTTAAGAAATTAGTAAATAATTTAAACGTATAGAATTATTTGGCAAATTAATATTCAATCGTTAAATAAAGAACATCCATATAAGATCTTAATAATACTAGCTAACCAATGCAAGATGTTAAAAATACTAACTAAATACCAGTACATCCATATAAGATGTTAATAATACTAACAGGAAATTAATACAGAACTATATTACATCTAAAT
>OZ010600.1:7292473-7314973 GCA_963932145.1 Acanthosepion lycidas
AGGTTTCATCACAATCATGTTGTTTTTATTTCCTTGTTCATTGTGACAGTGTGAACGCTGGAGAATAGTTTCTTTGGGAGATTTTATATCATACAATGTTGACTTTCCTATGTTAAAGTCAGCCATTAGTTATAATGAACTTTCCACCAGCGTCTAGTCTGTTTAAAACTTCCACTTTTTGCGATAACTCCAAAGTTGTTCTTTTCCTCTTATTCCCATCATCTTTTGCGACAATACAAGCCATTAGGGTGAAATAAGCAGAAGCAATTATACAAAGGAAATTTCCGGAAAAACAAATTAGTTACATATCACTCAATTAGTTCAAAGATACGCATCAAAATCATGTCCGGATATGCAGCATTCCGGATATGAGGCACTCCGGATATGAGGGATTCCGGATATGAAGGGCTCTACTGTATTTGAAAATGATTTGCTACTAAAATTATTTGGAATTGGTTTGCTTCAGATTATAAGTCATTTACTCTTGATGGTTATGTATAAAATAAGAATGACATTAAAGAAACGAATAACAGTTGAATTTAAGTGTAATGTATGTATATGTACGGAGTATAACAGCATAATTGTCTAAATGGTGTAACAGCATAATATACGAAATCAGAATTATGTCCGGATATGAGGGATTCCGGATATGAGGGATTCCGGATATGAGGGATTCCGGATATGGGGGGTTCTACTGTACTATGATGACAAATAACGAATATTAAACTCAATAGTGGTCAAAATGCTTACTCGATATTTCCTTCTTATTCTTCTTGTCATCAAATTCCCTTTGAGTGTTAAAAAGGCTATCTTCTTTATTTTTTGTTATTTTAACTGTCTGATACTGCCATCTTTTTTCCCGGTCATCATCTATAAAAGGCAATCTCAAAACAGACATTCACAAACTAGCCATTTCATATTCAATACAAAGATACTTTACAAGCCAATTGGTGAAGAGAGAACGGAAGCTATATATCATATTTGAAATCATTTCCAAAGTGAGAAGTATGTTTTTTAAGCACGTGGTCAAAATTTTTTTTTAATTCGCTGGAGCGAATCAGAGACGCCATGGTAAATTCTCAAGATAGTTCCGGTCGAGAAATCATTATGAAAGCAATCATTCTTTTCACTTAGAATTTCAGCTGCACGTATTGGCGCTGTTTCGATTATGCTCCGGACTTTTGAGAGGTCAAGCTGAATTCTAAGGCAAAAATCTGCATTTAGTCTTTCACTTCATACCTATTTCTATAAAGAAAAATAGGAACAGCGAAAAAGATCTTCTTTGAGAATTTTGAATCATACACTTACGGCTATATCATGCTGAAACGCCAATTTCTAGCACAATCACCGAAGTTAAGCAACATCGAACTTGGTCAGTACCTAGATGGGAATACCAGATGTTGTAAGCTAGGATGTGTGGATGGTGTTACGGAAAATGTCCCAGAATTGTTAATTGGAGTACCGAGTTCTAATTCCCGTTGGGTTCGTTATGTCCACTTACACACAAATACCCTTACAAAACGTATGCATCTACCATTTCTTCTTCCAGTTATGGATTAATTCTATCGTTAAACCATTATTATCTCAAAAAAATCTTACAATCTAAAAATATTCTCTGCCTTTAAATAATCAGCAAAGGGTTGATAACCCGTAAAAACGAATCAAACAATTTATTCAAACAATATGGGTAATTTATTCTCATTCCGCTTTCTATTCACACGGATATTTTATCTGAGGTAAGTACTTACCGTCTATATTGACATTTGTGTCGCTTCAACCACTGGTTACCGAGTGTAAAAAGAGACACTTGAAGAAAGCCGGAGAGTATAACCGACGAAATAAAAAGGCGAATTAAGAAGATAGAAGATAACGATTGACATTGTATTTAAACTTTTGAAGATCAAACTTCACCGGAAGAATGTTCGACAAGCGAGAAGCGTGTCTTTTTATTTGTGAGAATTGATTCGTTTTTTTTTACGACTTATCAACCTTTTGCAGGTTATTTAAAGCTAGAAAATATTTTTAGAGTGTAAGAATCCTTTTGGAGATAATAATGATTGACTGATACAAGTCCTACTAATTAACGCATGGCTGAAGGGAGAAGAGCTTGATTTATAACTTTCCCAAGACTATTTGCGCGTGAATATAACGAACCCGAATGGAATTGAAACTCGGTTCTCCTTATTTCCAATTCCAAGCCGTTATCCATCACATTATCTTCACCATTCAAGCTTACAACACCTAGTATTCCCAATTAGTCACCCATCTAGTTGCTGTTCAGGCTCGACGTTGCTTAGCTCATTTTTTTTTTTTTTTTTTCATTCTAATGAAATTTTCCTGTTTCTTCGTTACTTAGCTTTTGGAAGGCTTCGGATTTCAGTGTCACATTTAAATCTACTTAAATTTCTGAATTAGTTTGATTTTATTTACATTATTCGGGCTATTGTCCTCATCTTTGTTGCCACATTTGTAGCGATGTTTCGGCCATTGTTCGTTCCGGCCTTCTTCAAGTGGTTAGAATGCCGAACTGAAACCTTTATTTCGCTCACTGGATAGACTGGGGTAGACTGTTCTAGTTCCACGTGATATGTTTAATGGTAAAAACATGGAATGATAACAGCAAAAATTGTAATATGAGCGCTGGTAAAAAATGGTTGCTGAGACATTAGGTTTATAATGCTCAGAAATTCATACATGGACACATGGCACAGTGGATAAAGGCGTTGGTTAGTGACAGGACCTAAAGAGTGTGAGTTCAATACCCGTTTAAGGCAGTGTAGAATTAACAGGAGATAACTGACATCCATTAGACATGTCACGTTGAAATAGACCAGTCTACCCCAGTGAGCGAAATGAAAGGTTAAGTTCGACATTTCAACCACCTGAAGAAAGCCGGAGCGTACAACGGTAATAAATATGTCAACAACGATGAGGACAATAGTTCGAATAGTGTACATAATACCTCATCTCAGAAATATAGACAGATACTGAAAGGCCGAAACGTTGTAATAAATATGGCGACAAAGATGATGACAATAGTCCGAATAATTTAAATAGTGTACATAATACGTCATCTCAGAAATATAGACAGATACCAAAGGGCCGAATCGTTGTAATAAATATGGTAACAAAGATGATGACAATAGTCCGAATAATTTAAATAGTGTACATAATACCTCATTTCAGGAATATAGACAGATATTTTTTTTATTTTGATATCTCCAATTCGGATCTCGTGTTTTCGTTCTTTTTTTGTCTCGCTGACAATCATACATAAAAAAACAGAACCCTCACTGAATTCAGTTACTCAATAATCATTTGACGGAACTCTTATTAGTAATCAGAGAGAAAACCTCATGATAAGCGCGCTCAATAGTTAATAATTAAATTGGTTAGGTTTGGTTTATTTTGTTTTACGGTATATCAACTCCTCAATGGGTTATTTAATGCCGACGATTTTTAGAATAGTTTCCAATGAATAGAATATGTATTGTTTGTAAGAAATCAGTTTGTAGATCAGGTTTCATTGACGTATTTTGGATTTGGTTTATTTTCTTTTACGACATATCAATCTCAATGGGTTATTTACGACTAGATATTTCGGATAGGTTCGTATGAATAGAATATTTATTCTTTGTAAGAAATCAGTTTGTACATCAGGTTTTATTGACGTATTTTGTAAAGAGGGGGTTTTGTCGAGAGTCAAATGTATTGATGGTAATATTTTTTTTTTTTCAAAAATATATTGCTGGCAATATCTTTTTTCAAAAATTGTATTGCTAGTATTTTTACTATAATAATCTATTGACACCTGTTTTGGGGTTCACTATTTGCCCATAGCCGGGACCTTAACAGGTGCTACCACCCCGGACTGGGTGAACCTGAGAATAACAGCAATTAAGATGTGTTTCCATGTTCCTAAAAAAACTTCAGGTCGGAGACCCTTGCTGCCGGATGTAGTTCATCGTCATACCCAGGACTATAAGAGTTAGACATGAAGGGTGAAGTTCCAAGGCAGCTTGAGTAAGTTTTCATCCCAATCCATTCACGCTTGGGCTCGCATTTTAAACTAGACTTTGTGTTACATCCTGTTCGACCCGACGCACAAATAAATGTAATGATAAAAATCGCATGTATTTCTTATAAATTTTACGTAACAATGGCAAATACACGTTGTCATTTCAGATTATTAATATAGGCGATTAAAGAAGAAAATCTCGCCCGAAAAACACGTTTGCGGATTTTAAATGCCGTATATACTCGCGTATTAGGTGACCTAATTTTGAAGCTAATTTGACTACAGTAAATGGATATATAGTTTGATCAACGTCGTAACCACGGCCAGCTGTGCATACGCTAATTTTAATCTCATGCATAATGAAACCTCCTTAAAATTAGCTTCAAAATTAGGTTATCAAAAGTCGCATGATACGAGAGTATATACAGTATATATAACAAACCAAACTATGAGAATATTAATCAGCAACTGCTTAAACCATGTCTAGATTATAGAAATGGATAGCATATACTGTGGCCAAGAAATGGGGGATGATTTTAATACTAAAGAACAATAAAAACTGATCCCCCATTTTTTATCATCCTTTCATTTGATAACCTCTAAGAATATTTTTTAGAATTTCACTTATGAATCTATTATGGCCAAGAAATGGGGGATGTATTTAATTCTAAATAACAATGCAAAACTGTTCCCCAACTTTTTACTATCCCTTCCTTTGATTATCTATAAGTATTTCTTTTAGTTACCGTATATACTGGTGTATCATGTGAGCTTTGAAAACCTAATTTTGAAGCCAATTTGACTACAATAAATGGATATATAGTTTGGTCAATGGTGTTGCCAGGGCCAGCAGTACATAAGCTAATTTTATATCTCATGTATGATGCAACCCCCTTAAAATTGTCTTCAAAATTAGATCTTCAAAAGTCCCATGATGCGCGAGTATATATGGTATTTGATAAACTAGGTCATTTGGGAAATCTTTATATAACTCTAAGAATATTCAATTTAAAAAGGAATTAGAGTATATATCGTAGAGTTAAGGAAATATTGTTCATAAATCAAGTACGCCATTTCTCTATAAATAAAGTGTATTTCTCGTTTACAAATAAAGTGCACTTTTCTATAAATAGCGTGCACTTGTTAATATTTCAGTTGTATTTCATTTTGTATACTTCTTTTTTTATATAGCACGTGTACTTTTTGTTTATAAGCCAAATACGCTGCTTGTTTATAAATCAAATTCATTTTTGTTTATAAATCAAGTACAATTCTTTTTAATAAATCAAATGCATTTCTTGCTTATACTTGAATTTCACTTCCTGTTTTTATGTCAGCTTCACTTCTTTATTAGTGAACTTCTTGTTTTTAGAACAAGCGCACTTTATAAATCAAGTACAATTCTTGTTAATAAATCAATTGCATTTCTTTTCAAATGAAGCCAAAAGACTATATTAAATCCATTGCTTGGTCAACTGCTAAGAAAGTCGGTTCACTGTGTCAGGCGAGACAATTTTTATCCCCCAAATCTATCTTGCATATCTATAACTCTACCATTCGTCAATGCTTAGAATATTGCTGCTACATATGATCTCGTGTCCCTGCTATTTACATTGAGTTCCTTGATAAGATCCAAAAAAGAATCAGCAATATTATAGGGCTTGATCTGGCAGCTCGGCTTCAGTCACATTCCCTCCGCCTCTCTGTATCTTTTCTATAAATAATTTCATGAGCTTTTCGGGTGAGCTTTTCGCTATGGTACCTAAAGATTTTGAATTTAAGAGCAGTACTAGACTGGCGTCGAGATCTCATCAATTTGCAGTTGAGCTGGTTAGATGCAGCCGTAAGTTTTATTATAATAGTTTCTTCTCTCGCACTTCTCGCTTGTGGAACAACCTTCCGGTTCCATGCTTTCCAGCCAATTTTAATCTGCACAACTTTAAATGCAATATCAATCGCTATCTACTGTCCTCCTGATTAATCTTTTCTCTTTCCACTCATTATTAATGTTTCAGTTCCTAATTCTTCCACACCCAGTAACCTCTTGTGTCTTAGTGGCTTTACTACCTTACATGTGAATGAAACCGATTAAAAAAATAAAAGAAAGTGTACGTGTAGTTCATTTTTATAAATCAAGTGTAATTTTTGTTAATAAGTTAATTGCATTTCTTTAAATAAACCAAATTCATTTCTTGTTGATAAATAAAGTGCAATAATAAATCCAGTATATTCCTTTATAACAAAATTGTACTTCATATTTAAAACTGATGTAATGGAATAACCTGTTACCCCCATGAGTGACTACACTATAGGTAGTAACTAACTATAGGTCTCTGTAAGTCAACGGAGTCCAGGTGGGATCTGTTCCAGCGGTGCTGGTCAAACTCACTGCCTCCGGGCAGAGAGGATTCCCAGACGAGGCTTTGTCGGGGGAGGGTGGAGTCTCGTCTCGGGAGGCAGCTACCCGACCCCGTTTTATACGGAGTCTACGGGGAATTTTTGGCCGAGCCTACGATCCCGGTTTGCCCCACATTAAACTCGGCCTTGTGCCACGTCCTACCTCTGGAGGCTGGTAAATATCGTCTAGCTGGGATCCGTTATTCAGCTTAGCTGTTGTCGAACTCTCAACCTTCGGGCAGAGAGGAACCCGGACGAGGCTAAGCCGAAGGGCAGAGTCTCGTCCGGGGAGACAGACCCGAACTCTTTTGTGCAGGGTTACGGGGAATTTTTGGCCGAGCCTACGGTCTCAGATTGCCCCAGATTAAATTCAGCCTTGTGCTACATCCTACCTCGTGGGAAGCCTGGTAAATATTGTCTAGCTGGGATATGTTGAGTACGACTCAGACTTACGCGAGAACTACCGCCCTTCCAATAGTTGCACTCACTACTGGATTGACTTGCGACGACCTTTTGCATAACTGTTACCTTTATTCTTATTGTACTGTTTTTTTACAATAAACATTTACTTATTTTATCCACCTTGTTTTTCAACTATATATTCCTATTAGAAGGGAATATAACAAAAAACGAAATCAGTTTCATTTATAAATTCAATGTATTTCTTATTTATAAGCTTTATTACCAAGTATTGATTGCCTACATTATTCATTGTTTATTCCTCTAAAATATTATTTTCGAAAGCACTTGAATAAAGAGAATTTGATCCCATAGTAATTGAGAGCATCTATCCATCAAAGTTGTCAGTGAATATTGCTGCTATTAGCCATACTATAATAAGCGAGAGAAAATAGTTTCCTCGTTCTAGTGTGTTGTTCAGTAAAGTAGACTTGTACGACTTTAGTAGTGAGTTCGAACTAAATGGCTGCTTCTTCTGGATTTGATTCGGTATCATGGCATTTGTTCTGGTGAGCTTGGCGCTTTAACTGCATGAATTTAAAGGTGCCACTAGAATGGCATCTAAGCCTCCTCGTTTTAATGTTGAAAAAATGCAACTGTATGTTCAATTCTAATTGTTTCTTTTCTCACCTGTGAAGGAAATCCCTTCCGATTTCTTGCTTCCTGTGACCTACAATCTTCAAATAATGACTTGTGACTTTGGTTTGCTTTGCTTTATTTTGTTTTACGTCATATCAAACTCAATGGGTTATTTAATGGCGACAAACTTTTTATTACTAGTTTGCTTTTTTTCTTTTACGGTATATCAACCTCAATTGGCTATTTAATGCCGACAAGATTTTTATTGCTGGTTTGGTTTGCTTTGTTTTGTTTTACAGTATATCAACCTTAATGGGTTATTTAATGCCGACAAGATTTTTTGATTGCTTGATTGCTGATTCCCTATTTGGCCCTAGCTGGGACCCTAACAGGTGCTACTACCCCGGGTCAGGGTGCACCTGGGAACACCAGTAATTAAGTGTTGGTTCCACGCTCCTAAAAACCTCCTGATCAGAGGCCTTGCTGCTGGACGTAGTTTATCGTTTTACCCAAGACGCTGATGTAATTTAACGTCTTACCTAGGACGGACCTGTGACTTTTTGCTAGTACAATCAATGACGACTTCCTATGAGTTCCTCCTGCTCGATTTCACGCAGCATGCTTGACTCAACCCGAAAGTTCTGTACGCTGGCATGGTGCTAACAGGCCGATAAGATCAAGAAATGAAATGATTCGTGGCAAGATTCGACCTCGGGTCTCATACACAGAAATGCGAAGTTTCAAACCACTCGACCGACAATTCATTTACAGTAATTAAATAATATTTTCATATTTCAATAAAATAAAGCTCATATCTAATTCCATATACACACTCTATTTATATTTACTAACCTTCCCACAAGGCAAGATGTGGCACAAGTCTAGATTTTAACGCGGGGCGTTCAAAAATTAACCGTAGACCCCGTATACACGGGGTCTGCGGTAAGACCCAGATTACATCTATTTTATTCAAGGTAGCCGAGGTTTTAGTTAAGCGAATTTTCACATTCTTTCCAGATTTTAATTATTCCCCTGAGACAGTCTGTATTGAACCTTGCTGGTTAAAGCCTATGAATTCTGTTTTAGAGGCACTGAAACAGAGTTAAACATCTAGTTGATGTAGCATTGCTGCATTGGTAATCGGGTCTCTAATGATAGCTAGGTCATAGCCTAGTCAATGTCTGTCAGCTTCTTTTTGCAAGATATCGACTTGCGGCTGTTGGTGATATAGAAAACCTCGTTAATGATTTTGCGAAGAATGTCCTTAATAAGTAGTAAAAGGTGATAACAAAGAGGTAATGGCACAAGGACCCTTTCTTTGATGTCACTAACAAATTAGCATTTGGGTCTGGAGATCTAAGCAAGGATTTGGTATTTTTGTAGAGCATCATTATTGCAGTTATTGTCTCGGGGGTGGGTGGACGCATATGCCAGAAGGATCTTCTCCATTTTCCCGCTATGTAAAGAATCGAATGGTTTAGAGAAATCTACAAAAGTAATTCGGCCTGTAGATTCTTTGCCCTGACGCCCTCAGTAAACCACCGAACAGTCAGGATTTGTCCAACGGTTGAACGATTTTATCGAAAGCCATTTTGTTTTTTAGGGGCACCTTTTCTACTTCCGGCTGTATTATGTTGAGAAGCATTGAATTGTAAATTTTTGCTGCAATGGAGATATGTGTGATTTTTCTTCTTTTTTTTTTTTTTTTTTTTTTTTTTTTGCCTATCCTAGATCTCTATTTTTTTGGAAAGAAAGTGTGTAACCTCATATCTATCTTTCTAGAACTTCTCCATTACATGTCTTGCAGCCAACTTCAATCTGCAAAAATGTAAATGCAATGTTAATCGCTATCTACTGTTCTTCTGATTACTCTTTCTTCTTCCGGCTCATTATTAATGTTTCTGTTCCTAATTCTTCTACCCCCTGTAAACCCTTGCGTCTTAGTGGCTTTACTGTATTGCATGGGTTGATACCGATTAAAAAAATGTGGCGTTACAGATTTGGAGTATAATATCGTTGAAGTATTCCAAACATACGATGGAATGTTATCAAGTTCCGCTGCTTCCTTCTGTTTTTAAACCCGTTTCAAGTTAAGCATCTGTAAAGTTTCCAGGTTTAATGTCAAGAGGATGTTCAATGATCTGATCGATCTTATTATTGAAAATGTCAGGTACACTTCCCTAAAAGATTTTTTAAATGCTCTTGACATTTATTTAGCTTTTCAAATTGACTATTCGCCTTTAATTTGGATTTGTTGCTTTTCTTTTTTGTAAGCATTTCACCCCAAGCAAGGCGGCAGTGTCACTAGCACGCAAGGGGTTACAGATAGTAGGAGGAAGAGTAAAGGTGCGTGATAGAGGAAAAGGTGCATTGAAGGACGGGGAATAAATCAAGGCATCTGGAGATATCGATTGACATTGCATTTGAATAGTTGGAAATTAGAGCTATCAGAGAAGCAAGTAAGAGGAAGGGAGTTCTACAGACGGGAAGTGAGAGACATGAAGCTATTGGAGCAGAAGAGACGGCTACATTTAAGGGAGATATTGGAGTAGAAGAGACGGCTACATCTATCCGTTTCCACAGTGATAGGGTGGGAATGAGATGCACATTTAAATTAATGCAGTTTGGGAACCAGCGAAAGTAGCTTTTCGGAGCAGTTACCGTGAAAGTATTTGTAGAAAAGACAGAAGGAAGCAACGGCATTTTTTTTCCATTTCATTTTATTCCAGATACGGTCATAAAGTCACTAAGTTATTGAGTGTGAAACAAAATAAGAAACGTTGCTACTGAGAAATGACAATAAAAGGATGGAATTCAAACAGACAGAAGATAACGATTTATATTGCATTTAATTATTTGATGATGATTTACAGGAAAAAAAGAAGCCGGAAGAGAGTTCCATGGACAATAAATGTTAGAGAAGAAACAATTAGAATAGAACTTACGGTTCTATTCCATGTGTAAATCTAGCAATTTCGACAGTGAAATGATGTGACCTAACTGTCAATCAAGTACCGCAATTATATTCGCGAATCCGAGGTTTCAAGGAGGAAAACTCATCAGAAGAATTACCATGGAAATATTTATAGCCGAGTTACGGCGCTGGGGAAGTGATTGAACCCGCGATGCCAAGTTAGGACCGATAACATTCTTCTTTGGATATTCTCAAGAATCTCTAGATACATAGTAGAAGCCCCAGACCCGATGTAGCGACAACATTCGATGCAGGATCAGAACTAAACGGTCCTCTATATAAGTTGCCCCCAGGTTACTCTCAGTTGCTTGACACGTCCCCAGGTCCGAGTGGAATTGATTATTTTAATGTTTGTGATCCCGCGTGGGACTTCTACTGTAAACACGTTCTTGTGTCGTATTTCGTTCGAGAAAATGTACGGAGAAATCCTTAAATTCGTTGTTAACTGGTGTCAGTCTTTTATTTAATATTTGCGAAATACGCTCAGATTACTAGTTTTATATATTTAATTAATTTTCAGTGTTTCAAATAGGCACACACATAAATTTGAGTTTTATTAGATTACTTCATTGCAATAAATTAAATAAGCCTTTTTAACGCTAAAAAGTTAAAGAAAATGCTACTTATTTCATATAAATTAAATATGACTTTTATTAAGATCAGTCCTTCTATATGGCAGCGAATGCTGGACAATCTCCTTACAAAAGACTTGAAGCTACAGAAATGCGGTTCTACAGAACGAGCCTTAGAATACCATGGACTGAATATGTGAGCAATGATGAAGTTTTAGACAAAATGGAAACAAAAAAGGACACTTATACTTAACATCAGAAAGAGGCAGTTGAAAGTTCTAAGACCCATAATGAGAAAAGAGGGCTTGGAAAATATAATACTCACAAGTCATATTGAAGGCAAGAGGGACAGCCAAAAACAGCATACAACCTACCAAATAAGCTTGTATAAATGGACCACAGAACATAGCATAAAGATAAAATTTACTAGGAGTCACAAAGAAAAGGAAATTGTGGACAGCCATTATCTCCAACATTTTGAAATAGTTTGGCACATAGAAGAAGATTAAATAAAATAATACTTATTTCACCAAGGATATTTTGCCTATTTTAATTGAAAATAAGACATTTTATTAAAAATATATTGCCTATGTTAATTGAAAATATTACTTATTTTCATTAAAAAATATATTGCCAATTTTAATTGAAAATAGGACATTTTATTAAAAATGTTTGCCTATTTTAATTGAAAATATGTCATTTTTATTAAAAATATATTGCCTATTTTAATTGAAAATATGGCATTTTGTTGAAATATATAACCTATTTTAATTGAAAATATGACATTTTATTAAAAATATATAACCTGTTTTAATTGAAAATATGACATTTTATTAAAAATATATAACCTATTTTATTTGGAAATATGACATTTTATTAAAAATATATAAACTATTTTAATTGGAAACATGACTTTATTAAAAATATAACTATTTTAATTGAAATTATTGCTTATTTTTTCTTAGGCTGTTACCTATCCACAAGCTAAAATTGTTATTTTTTTTTATATGGCTTTTTCCTACTTTTTTTTCCATGATTGTTTTTTTCTGTGACATTTTCTTCTCAGTCAATCTAGCGTCGTTTCTTTTTTTTCTTTTCTTTCTTTCTTTCTTTCTTTTTTTTTGGGGGGGTGGAGATGGGGGTGGCTGTATCCGGTGGCCGGGATCAGGAATGGACACTGGAATTATTCTTTTTTTTTCGTCTGTTTTAAATTAATTTCTTTTCGTTATTTGTTATTTTAGGTATGAAATACGTTTGATGGATTATAATTTGGTAGGTCACGAATTGTAGAACATCAGTGTATATAGCGCACTATATTTGAATATAAGAACGCAGCCTTAGAAAGTGATGTCGTAGTTATAGGTCACCGCACCCCACAAACAGAAGCATTCAACCTGATATCATCTTGGGTCAAGATAAGGGTATTGATAATTTATGCACTTTTACGACGTTGTTTACAAATAGTGCAGTTGTGTTCGTTTCTCTGAAATCCGAGTTAGAGCAGAAAAGGTAACAAAATTAATCCAAAGTATCCGACATTTTATATGAGTTAAGAAAATAATTAAAAGAATTGAGAAAATGCGCAGAAACTAATCAGAAAACATGTTAGAAAGAATTAAAGAAAGAAAGACCGAAAAAAAAAATATATATATATATATAAATATTGTGAAAGTTGTGAATCCACCGATTGCAAAGAATAAAATCACAAAAATGTCAATTCTGTTGTTCCGTAGTAATTGATTTCAATCGTCAGCCTCAACTGCAGTGAGATCCACTGCTGACCTAGAAACCGACCAATGAGAAGAGAAAGTCACTCGTCACTCACGTGCCAGCCACTGAGTACCCGGATGTTGCCTAAACAAAGCACGTGATGCTATCGCCAAGCGCTAAATGCATAGAGCGTTGCCATAGCAACAGATTTGAGAGTTCGTCGCTAATATATAACACGAATCTTGCAAAGCCTCTAAATATCATCCCTCTCGTCATCTCTTATCGTTGCCCTTCGTCGCTCTTTCTTTTACATCTATTGTCTCTTTCTGACTGCCCCGCCCTCTTTTGATCTTTCTTTATTTCTTTTTAATATCTCTCTTTTTTTTCTTTTTTTTTATCGACTTCTGGACTCGCAATTCTTTCCCCGCTCTTAATAATTGCTCCTTTTCCCCTCTTCTTTTTTTTTTTTTTTTTTTTTTTTTTTCTTATTCTCCGGTACTCTTCCTTTTGTCAGTTTGTTTCTAACCCTATATAGAGGAATCGGTCATAGGTATATCACGTTCTCTTCTTTCTCTCTTACACTGTCTTTTCTCTGTTTCTATCACATTTCACACACGCCCTCACCACTTCTTTCATGTTTCTTTCTCTCTTTATCCCATTAATTTCATTCTGAACTGTCCTACCCCTCCTCTTACCTCTCATTGTCATTTTCCATTTTTATATCACGATTTTTTAACAAAACCCCATTATCTGATCTCCACTCGTATTCAAATATATTTTCTGTATATACACTATATACAGCCTCCTGATAGCTGATGTAATTACGTAGCCCCTGTGTTTTATATTTGTGCCCTTGAAAAAATAAAATAAAATAAATAAATAAAAATAGGGTTGAAAGACTGGTAGGTCTTTCTCAATTAGGTAATTAGCGCAACACAGTCTTCCTATATCCTATTTTCACCTGTTTAGCCTGGTGATGCACTAAACTAGACATAGAAACATCCATATTCTCAGTATTGTTATTGAATAAGTTGAGTATAATGTGACGCAAATGTGAGACAGGGGATTATCATGTCGGCCAATTCTTTTAAATTTGAAGGACATTTGGATTCCTGGCTTAATTTTTAGGTCTGAGTTCTGTTCATTGGATCCAATGGTAAATACGCAACAACCTTAGGGACAAAACCTGCACTTGTATAAATATTTGCAAATCTTTAATTTTATGGCCAAATCGAGTAAGAAGTGTAAGTAAGAAAAGTCTTCTGCACCAAGCTTTAAAATAGATACGGCCTGCCTTAAAAATCAGAATTCGAAATCTAGGCTTTTGGAAGGTGGTCTGTAGCAGACGCTAAACCTTTTCACTAGTCACGCATGCGTTGATAACACGGTCAACAGCATCAATCCCTTTTTGGATATGCGTAAAAAAACAAAAAAAAACAAAAACTGGAAACATGTGTGCTGTGAATCCCAAGAATCTAGCTCTCTTTTACTTAGGGTTGAGGTTGAGATAGGATGCTAAAATCAGCGCTCTTTTAGTAGCCGTACATGGTTTAGATTATACACATCTCTCACTATTTAACTCACCAACAAATCTCAGCTTTTTCTTCATCCTTTTTACAGAGACTCTCTTAAGAACGTTCTTTTAGGCATATCTGCTTTATTTGTAATGATCATTTTTTTTCTATTCCTGAAATCTTTTCGTTGAGTCAAACCTCTTTTACCTGTCTCCATTTACTACTAACTTCTTTGTACAATGTCCGATATTCCGTGCTATACCTTGGCATTGTTTGTTGTCTCCTTTTCATCATTTCAAAAATGTTATTTGTTTTATTCTGTTTAACTTGTCTACTTTTCTTCGGGACGATCTCGTTTGTTGATGTTACAAAAGCTTCTCGTAAAGTATTCCACTTCGAACTTCCATTGTCATTTAGTTCATTCTATCTGCTTTTAACACTGTCCGTATATCTCTCCTTCAAATTCGGGTCATTTGCCGTATTGCTATTTGGCTGCTGCATTTGGTCCTCTTATGTTTTTTCAGTAAGGTTTCGTTCGATATGTTTCATCTATTTTATCCAATAATTGAACAGATTTTCTCTTCTCTCTCTTTCAGCGTTTCGACTGATATAGTCTTCAGTCTAATTCAATTGTCTTCTGTATCTGATGAGATTTAGACGTTGTTTTGTTTAAATTTTTTTCACATCTACATAAACATCCAGTAAGATAAAAGATGCAATCAGTTCATGGTGTCTGCCTATGGGAAGATGAAAAATAGATTAAATAAAAAATGACATTTAAAGCGTAAGACATTCACGTAAAAATGGCGGAACGATATATTAATGGAAGATGAAGATAACAATTCGAAAATGTGTGGACAATAAAAACACTTCATTTAAGAAAATCAAAAATTGTCACCATTTATTTATTCCCAGTTCTTTTTATCTTAGATAAGCGAAAAGTAAGGGTTGTATTTTCTAAGGAAAAGTAAGGATTGCATTATCTAAAAACAGTAAGGATAGTATTATCTAAAATAAGTAAGGATCGTATTATCTAAAATTAGTAAGAATCGTATTATCTAAAAAAAAAAAAAGTAAGGGTCGAATTATCTAAAATATAAGTAACGTATTATCGAAAAATATAAAGGATCATATTACCTTAAAAAATAAGGATCTATTATCTAAGGAAAAGTAAGGGTCGTATTATCTAAAATAATTAAGGATCATATTATCTAATAAAAAGTGTTGCAAGAAAAACCTTTAACACTTTGAGCCTTGACCACCGCTTTACCGGTGGTAGAGAAAAATGACTTAATGTCCAGCCACCGGTTGAACGGTGGTAGAGAAAAATGACTTAATGCCCAGTCACCGGTTGAACGGTGGTAGAGAAAAATGACTTAATGCCCAGTCACCGGTTGAACAGTGGTAGAGAAAAATGACTTAATGTCCCGCCACCGGTTGAACGGTGGTAGAGAAAAATGACATAATGCCCAGCCACCGGCTGAACGGTGGTGGAGAAAAATGACGGTGGGTAAACACTTGTAACTATTTTTATATCTACCGTGAAACATTACATAACAATTATTTGCGAATTTTGACTCAGGAGCTCAGGCGGAAGGCTTAAAATTGTTCCGGAACGCAGGGCTCAAAGGATTAAATACTTCTTTACACATAACAATCCTTTCTTTTTCTTTGCCTTTCCTTTCCGTTTTTTCTTTTCTTACGTTCAGACGTAAAGGATAGCGGCTCAAAATGCTAAATCGATGAGTCGAGTTCGAGTCCCAATCAAGTTCTTTACATTAACTTACGCACAAATACATATCCGACCCCCTAGCTATTAATTAAATAGCAGAGCAGACTCGGTTATCCAGCCGTTGTTGGCAATCATTCTAGATGGACAACTCTAAATTCAAAACCGTATGTAGTCTTGGAACCCAAATCTGGGGTCGTCCTTTGTGAAAGCATAGCATTTGGAAGCCACCCTTCCCATTGCAAAGGTGCCATGCAAAAAGAGTCTTCCTACTGGACAATAGATGAGATCTAAATGAATATTCGAAGTAACGGCAAGAATATATAGTGTGTGGCGACTTGTGTTTCCTAATATAAGCGCAACTAAAACGCCTATAATGACACACAGGCAACCTCGACTGACAATCTACTTACGTCTTCCTTCCACTGGTCTCGAGAAGGACTTCCAATCTGTGGTTAACTGGGTCAGGAAATGGTTTGTAAACTTTAATGCCTCCAAAACGAAACTGCTCTTATTTACCCACCATAGAGAACCCTCACTGCCTAACATCAGGATGGTCGATGCCTAACTCCACGAGACTGCCTGTCTGCGCTTGCTTGGTCTCATGCTGTCCACTGACCTGAGGTGGAACAACTACAATGAATCAATACCTTCATCTACCGCAAGGAAAGTTGCTTCTCTATGTAGCGCCAGAAGGTTTTTTTCGCCTGAATCCATCCTTCAAATCTATAAGTCAACCATATGTCCATGCATTGAATATTGCTGCCATATATAGCCTGGTGCTCCCGCTGTTCATCTCGTGGTCCTCGATAAAATCCAGAGACGAATATGCAATTTGATAAGTCCTGATCTGGCATCTCGTCTACAGTCATTTTCTCACAGACGTGCTGTGGCTTCCCTCTGTCTTTTCTACAAACATTTTCATGGCATTTGCTGTTACGAGCTACTTTCACTGGTACCTAAACTGCAGGAATTTAAGCGTGCTACTAGGTTGGCATCTCAATCCCACTATTTTACTGTCGAAACGGTTAAATGTAGCCGTCTCTTCTACTCCAACAGCTTCTTATCTCGCACTTCCCAACAGTGGAACTCCCTATCTCTTAGTAGCTTCTCTGAAAGCTATAATCTTCAAATATTCAAATGTAATGTCAATCGACATCTTGTGTCGCCTTGATCCTGATCCCCGTCTTTCTCTATATCCTTTCCTCAAACACCCCTCTTTACTCTTACTCTCACTCTCTGTCACCCCCTTGCTTGCTAGTGGCAATCCCGCCTTCCTTGGGGTGATATGCTTAAAAAAATAAATAAATACCTTCCTCGTGTCCAACTTCTCAATTTTATTCAATTCACATTTTTTTTTATTGATCGATTCGTTTTTTACGGCTTATCAACCCTTTACAGCTTATTTAAAGCCAGGAAATATTTTTAGATTGTAAGAAATTTTTGTTAGATAATAATGATTTAGTGGGACAGGTCTTACTAATTAACCTATATATGAAGGGAGAAGAAGTGGATTCATGCCTTTCTCAAGGTTATTTGCGCGTAAGTGAATATAACGAACACAACTGGAATTGGAACTCGGCTCTCCGATTAAGAATCCAAAATCATTATCCATTACAGAAACCGCACATCCAAGCTTACAGTAGATGCTATTCCAAAGCGGTCATCCATCTAGGTACTGAGCAGGCTCAACATTGCTTAGCCACAATGACCGTACGCCATGTGGTGTGGCTGTAATTGCAATTTACATTTTGACGTGATTTTCTTTTTAATCGTTACAGTCGACACTTTTTCTGAATTGGATACTGTGATGTTTGGATAATGATTAACAAGGTAGTTTGGTTAGCCATTGTTACTGAGGCGTGTGTTTAACCCATAGTTGTGGCCTTGTGCCAGACGAAGCTAAGTAAAGGAAAACATTGGATTTAGTTTCACACAGCCTCAGTAGAATGCAAAAAAACAGCTTCATCCCAAGCAAGGCGATAATCCCCTAAGGCGCAACGGCCTACTGGGAGTGAAAGAGAATGAGAAGACTTTAGAAGGAATCGGAAACCCAATCCTAAACAGGAAACAAGGAATAAACCTACATTCCTGTTCAATAGACGGGGAGTTACTAGGAACCGGACGATAGATGGCCCTATCTACTTCTAACGTCAAAAGTTCCGAGTGGGATATATAGGTACATACAGATATAATGATGAAAAAAAACATTCATTTTTTCAAACAGATATTTATAATTTATCTTTCTACATAATCACTTTTTCTTGTCAATGCACTTAATATGCCGCTGAATATTAATCAAACAGACTGAACATTATGCAGTAAAATTTTCAGATCAAAATTTAATATGACTACATATCAGGCTAAAACTGATTGATCCGCTCTCATAAAAAATGTTTTGCAATCGTAATCGTCGCAGTCACTCAGTGGCTCCCACAGATAGCCAACAGCCCCTGAAGAAGTCTGAAAGAACATATACATAAAATATGTGTCTGATATAACATACCTTATTTTGCTGCATATAACAACTACGCGTGATACTGTAAATTAATTCATCGACCTTCGTAATAAAATATCCCCGACAGGACACACTTCCCCAAATCTGACCAGATGAATTTGGTCAGATTTGGAGAAGAAACTCAGTGATATTCAGTCTGTTACTTAATAGCAATATAAAAGAGAATCCCTCTCCCATTTTATGTCCAGAAGAAATTTGCAGCAATGCAAAAAGAGTAATAAAAAAAGACTTCTGGTCGACCTACTTGCCAAGGTCCGGTAGGTTTTTATTCTCTCTCAGTTGCGTCTCTGTTTTCGGGTAGAGTGCGACTCGATTGCGACTCCGTCGGAGGACAGAGACGCAACTGAGGAAAATCACGCTGTGAGGTGCCCAGCCCTGGGGAACAGATGTCCGAGGCTGCACCTTCTCATTGCACTAGAGAGAAGTATCGATGCTCGAACCGAGGCCAGCGCAACCGACGGCTCGGGGAATTTTTTGTTCTTGGCCCGAGTGTACGCGCTCGGGTTTCCCACATTAAAAACCGACCTTATGTCACAACCCGTCTCAGTGCGGAGGCCAAATCAGACCCAAACATCACTTTTTTTTAATCTCTTCTTATTGGCCCTAGAACTTTGCAGCACCTTTATGTAACAATTTTGAAGGGTTTGGTTTGGTTTGGTTTGATTTGGTTTGGTCTGATTTGGTTTGGTTTGGTTTGGTTTGATTTGTTTAACGCCATATGAACTTCTTATGGGTCCTGCCGAAATTTAATTTTCTTGCGAGCTTTTTTTTTTTAAATGTATTGCTGGCATTCTTACAACAAATATATATTTTTATATTAGGTTGCTGCAAAAATAATGTCGTTTTCTCACATATGTTACTATGTGAGAAAACATAATTATTTTTGCACCAAACTAATACTTCCATAGTGTTAACTATTCGCCTATAGCTAGGTCCCTAACAGATGCTACCACCCATGGTCAGGTTACACCTGAGAACAACAGCAATTAAGAGATGGTTCTACGTTCCTCAAAACCTCCAAATCAGAGGCCTTGCTGCCGGATGTAGTTTATCGTTATACCCAAGTATTTTGAAGAGATCAGTCTATTACTTAATAACCATCTGAAAATGATCCCCAATTCTATTTGAATAGTAGAATATTATGTTAATGAAAAAGAGTGCTGAAAAGTCCTCAGATCGATACATTTTCCAAAATCGCAAATGTCCAAATATCAATTTTTAATCCCTTCTTCGTCTGGCCGAGAACTTTTCAGCATTTCCTCGTATATAATCAGTTTATTACAATATCAGATCGATCGGCGTATTTAAATCCAGTATAATTTTATATGAATATAAGGTGATGTTAAAATGTTCATGACCCGTTTCACTTCCGAAAATCTGATCAGATAACCAAATATCAGAATAAATAAATCCTTCTTGGTAGGGCGAGCACTTTTTAGCACTCCTCATAGATAGATAGATAGATAGATAGATAGATAGATAGATAGATAGATAGATACGAAAAGACCGACATAGATAGATAGATAGATAGATAGATAGATAGATAGATAGATAGATAGATAGATAGATAGATATGAAAGAACTGAGACAAAATATGAACCAACTCAGATAGATAAAAACAGAAAAAGAAAGAAACTGAAGTAGAGAACCACTGAAATAAGTAGAAAGAAAGAAAGAAAGAAAGAAAGAAAGAAAGATAGTTCGCTCGCTAGATACTGGGTTAAATAGATATGAACTGGGTGAGATAGATAGATAGATAGATAGATAGATAGATAGATAGATAGATAGATAGATAGATAGATACGAAAAGACCGACATAGATAGATAGATAGATAGATAGATAGATAGATAGATAGATAGATAGATAGATAGATAGATAGATACGAAAAAACCGACATAGATAGATAGATAGATAGATAGATAGATAGATATGAAAGAACTGAGACAAAATATGAACCAACTCAGATAGATAAAAACAGAAAAAGAAAGAAAGAAACTGAAGTAGAGAACCACTGAAATAAGTAGAAAGAAAGAAAGAAAGAAAGAAAGAAAGATAGTTCGCTCGCTAGATACTGGGTTAAATAGATATGAACTGGGTGAGATAGATAGATAGATAGATAGATAGATAGATAGATAGATAGATAGATAGATAGATAGATAGATAGATAGATAGATAGATGAACAGCCTTAGATACATAGATAGATAGATAGATAGATAGATAGATAGATAGATAGATAGATAGATATGAAAGAACTGAGACAAAATATGAACCAACTCAGATAGATAAAAACAGAAAAAGAAAGAAAGAAACTGAAGTAGAGAACCACTGAAATAAGTAGAAAGAAGAAAGAAAGAAAGAAAGAAAGAAAGATAGTTCGCTCGCTAGATATTGGGTTAAATAGATATGAACTGGGTGAGATAGATAGATAGATAGATAGATAGATAGATAGATAGATATTTACACTATTTACATTGTTTGTCCTGTTGTCTTCATCTTTGTTGCCATATTCACCATGTTTCGACTGTTGTACACTCCAGCCTTCTTCAAGTGATTAGAATTTCAAATCAAACCCTTTATTTCGTCCATCGGGGCGGGTTGTTTGAGTTCAACGTGCTAGGATTCCTCCGGATGTCTCAGTATCAGATTACTTGAACGAACGTTTTTATTCACTGGTATGCAGATTGTGTTACTTGTAAAGAGGGTTTACATGTTACAGGCCGTGAAAATCCGGATTCAGAGTCCTTGTTTTCACTCGACCTAGAACCCTCACCACAGGCGTTAGGGACAACTACAAAAAAAATCTAATTCACCAAACGGATAAAAAAATAAAATCCCGCCCAAAGTATAGCAGATGTTAGCTTTTCACACCTGTAACGACTGCTGAAAGATCGTGCTGTTCAAGAAAAAGCCCTTAAATTTGTTTACGTTCGTGGTATGTATTAAGCGTAGCATCGTCGGCCCCAAGGCTTCTAAAAAGGGGTACCCGGAGAGGATCGATCTAATTTCACGCTTGTTCAACGATTTGTAAAAATATTAATAGCTTATAAAACTCGAGCGTCAGAGACTACTCCTTTTTTTATGTGCAGTGTCCCTTCAGGACGTAGACGATAATGGCCCTCCGCAACTTCCTGTCTCTTGTAGCTCTTAATAAGTTTTGTCTTTTTATTATTTCTCTTAAAAACTGTTTTTGTCATCCATTTGCTCGAGCCCATCAGGTATATTACACGCTGCTTTCTTCTGTCGCCCTTTCTCTCTATCTGTCCTGTGAGTATCAGATTTTCCAAGCCCTCCTTCCTTATTAGCTTCCCTAAGTGCTTCTTCCTGACGTTAAGTATAAGTTTCCTCTCCAAAACCTCGTCGTTATTCACATGTTCGGCCCATGGTATCCTCAGTATCCTTCTGTAGAACCACATTTCTGTTGCTTCGAGTCTCTTCCTCTTTGAGGAGATTGTCCAGCATTCGCCATACAGGAGGACAAATGACGCGTAACAGTGCAGTACTCTTTACTTTGTTTCCTACAATATTTTCCTGTCTCTTAATACCCTTCTTAGCTTTTAGAATGCATTTTTTCATCCCAATACATCTTCGGATATCAGTGTTGCACTTTCTGTCCTCTGTTAACACACGTCCAGATATTTAAATTTCTGTATCGATTTGATTTTAGTATCCCCGACCTGTAATCTGCATTTTAGCCTTTCTATACGTGACTGACGAGGCAGATTTTTCCCGCAATAGGTTGCCATTTCTTTCTACGGTAGATCAGTTAACCCCGGTCTATAGAACCCGTATTTACCCATAACTCGGGGGAGAAGAAGCGGATTCATAACTTTCCCATCCCACGTGAATATAAAGGATCCGACTGGAATTCGAACTCGGCTCTCCGATTCCTCACTCCGAGCCGCTATCCATTACTCCACCGTGCCACTGTACAAAATAAGTGAAATAGATAACTTGCAATCGAATCGTGACGCCCACGCGTCTTTTTTTTTTTTTTTTTTTCTGCATTCGAATCCTTTCAAATGATCGCA
>OZ010600.1:7317473-7342473 GCA_963932145.1 Acanthosepion lycidas
AACAAAAAGATTCATGATGAAATTGATCATAAACAAAAATGACATGTTCATCATTAATTAATCATAGCTAAGGATCAAAAAGTCATGAAGTATTGATATAAATTTCATATATATATATATATATATATATATATATATATATATCATTAGGGGATTTGAATAATCATAATTAACTCATCGAGTCTAGAAGAATCCTCAATAGAATGCAGAAAGCACTTGACGGCCATTTCATCCTATTTTGGGGACTCATGAGCAGTGCGCATCAGTCGATGAGTCACACAACGGAATTTGTTAAGAGGAGGCGCTATAGTCTAGTTTGTTACCGTTGGTCTAGTGAGTATAATGCTTATGTCATATCGTAACGGTCCGAGTTCGATACTCGGTAGTGGATACGCACTGCAGATGAGTCCCGAAAATAGGACAAAACGGCCGTCCAGTTCTTTCCGCATTCTGTTGAGGATTCTTCTAGACTCAATTAATTAATTACGATATATATATATATATATATATATATATATATATATATATAATGATGCTGAAATAATATATATATATATATTATTTTAGGATCATTTTCCAACATATTCAAGATGATCTTCGCCCTCTCTAATCTTCTAACCTTCTGTTCTAGAGTAACAAGGTTCCTCACACGTTTCACCTTACGATTTCATTTTCAAGTCTTTTTTCACTGCTCCTTGGATTGTCATAGCTGAAATTCCTCTCTCATTGTGTTGGATCTTTTCTTACTGATATCTTTAGCTCTAACTTGAAATGATGATCCCTCTTCCTTTTGTGACAGGATGTAGGAAAAACTCTATTAAAGAGAGAGGACAATAAAAGAAAAAGGATTAAGAAGACAGAAGATAACGAATGAAATTGCATTTAACTTTGAGAAGATCGAAGCAAGAGTTCAGAAAACATTTCCACAAGTGAGAAGTGCAATAGAAGAAACTGTTAGCGTAGAACTTACGGTTACATTCAACTGCAAAACGATGAGACTTTGCCACCAATCTAGTACTGTGCTTAAATTCATATAATGTAGGTACCATAAAAGAAAAGTTCATCAGACCAGTTAGTTTGGTTTGGTTTGGTTTGGTTTGGTTTGTTTTACGGCATATCAACCTCGATGGGTTATTTAATGCCGACAAGATTTTTATTGCTGGTTTGTTTTGCTTTATTTTGTTTTACGACATATCAACATCAATGGGTTATTTAATGCCGACAAGATTTTTATTGCTGGTTTGGTTTGTTTCGTTTTGTTTTACGGCATATCGACCTCAATGAGTTATTTAATGCCAACAAGATTTTTATTGCTGATAATGTCTTTTTTTCAAAAAGTATTTTTGGTTATATTAGGTCATCCCATAAGTTCTGTCTGAATTTTAACTTTTTGTTAAAATGAACGAAATTTAATGAGTATTTTATAATGTCTAATGGAGCTGAACATTATTTTTATGTTTAGATGCATTTAAACTGATCAAATTTTATTTCAGGGAAACAATAAAATTAAATTTTGTTTGATTAAAACCCTGCTAACATGAAAGAACACAAGAATTATTTGAGGCACATAATACTTTATGAGTTCAAGAAAGGAAACTCAGCAGCCGAAGCGGCAAGAAACATTCACTCAGTTTATGGAGAGGAGTGTGTGAATGAAAGAACTTGCAGAAGATGGTTTGCAAAATTCAGAGGTGAAGATTTCACCCTTGAAGATGAAGATCGAACCGGACGTCCAGTTGAGTTTGATAAAATGCTTCTTGAAGCAGCCCTTGAAGAAAATCCTGCTTTATCAGTTGAGGAATTGGCAGTGGTTCTCAGTTCAAACCATACAACTATTCATCGTCATCTTCAACAACTTGGAAAAGTTCCTAAACTTGGAAAATTGGTGCCTCATGAATTGTCTGAAAACAACCTGAGTTGACATCTACTCTTCTCTCCATTCTCGCCAACTTGTTTTACCTTTTTTAGATAGACTTGTGACTGGCGACGAAAAATGGATCTTTTATCGAAATGTTAAGCGTCGTAGACAGTGGCTTGGTAAAGGGAAAGGACCCCAGCCACAGCCGAGAAGGGAACTTCATAGGCAAAAGGTTCTTCTTTCAATCTGGTGGGATCGCCAAGGAATAATCCACTTTGAATTCTTACCACTTAATGCAACAATTAATGCTCAAATATACTGTCAGCAATTAGAGCGTTTAAACCAAGCTTTGAGGAAAAAAAGACCTGTTCTAGTGAATCGAAAAAAGGTGATGTTTCATCAGGACAATGTGCAATCCCACACAGCAAGAATCACGTCACAAAAGATCGAAGAACTTGGCTGGGAGAAAATTCCTTATCCACCTTATTCTTCCGATCTTGCTCCTCCAGACTACCATTTGTTTCGTAGCTTACAGAATCATTTGAAAGAAACAGCTTTTGTAACACAGGAAGAGGTTAAAACTGACATTTGTGAGTTCTTCGAATCAAAGCCAAAAGAATTTTACAGTAATGGAATTAGTAAGCTTGTTAATAGATGGAAGGAAGTCATAGATAATCAGGGAAAATACATCGTTGATTGAATCTGTAATTAAATGTAACATTTGATCACTTGTTTTCTTTATTCAAAATTCGGACAGAAATTATGGGATGACCTGATATTTTTCAAAAAAAATTATGTCCGGTAATAACGTATTGCTGATATATTTTTTTCTTCAAAACTTTATTCCTGGTCATAATATTTACCAAAATGCTTTGCTAGTATTAAAACGTATTTTTACATGTTTTGACCACAATTTAGGGGTTAACTATTTTCCCATAGCTGGGACCTGGGAAAACCAGCAATTAAGAGGTGGTTCCACGCTCTTCAAAACCTCCTGATCAGATGACTTGCTGTCGGATGTAGTTTATCGTCGTACCCAGAACGTCAGACCAATTACTATAAAAGTATTTAAAGAAAAGAAACAAGGACGCTATGTTATAGCGGTGGGAAAGTGATTGAAACGGGGATGCCACGTCAGGACGATTAACATTGCAGATTATTCTTTGGATTTTATCAAGAATCTCTAAATATATAGCAGAAGCACCAGACCAGATGTAGCAGCAATATTCAAAGCAAGGATGAATGGTAGACTTATAAATATGGAAGATAGATTCTTCTTTGGATTTTATCAAGAATCTCTAAATATATAGCAGAAGCAGCAGACCAGATGAGTGGCAGCAATATTCAAAGCAAGGATGAATGGTAGACTTATAAATATGGAAGATAGATTCTTCTTTGGATTTTATCAAGAATCTCTAAATATATAGCAGAAGCACCAGACCAGATGTGGCAGCAATATTCAAAGCAAGGATGAATGGTAGACTTATAAATATGGAAGATATATTCTTCTTTGGATTTTATCAAGAATCTCTAAATATATAGCAGAAGCAGCAGACCAGATGAGTGGCAGCAATATTCAAAGCAAGGATGAATGGTAGACTTATAAATATGGAAGATATATTCTTCTTTGGATTTTATCAAGAATCTCTAAATATATAGCAGAAGCACCAGACCAGATGTGGCAGCAATATTCAAAGCAAGGATGAATGGTAGACTTATAAATATGGAAGATATATTCTTCTTTGGATTTTATCAAGAATCTCTAAATATATAGCAGAAGCAGCAGACCAGATGAGTGGCAGCAATATTCAAAGCAAGGATGAATGGTAGACTTATAAATATGGAAGATAGATTCTTCTTTGGATTTTATCAAGAATCTCTAAATATATAGCAGAAGCAGCAGACCAGATGTGGCAGCAATATTCAAAGCAAGGATAAATGGTAGACTTATAAATATGGAAGATAGTTTCTTCTTTGGATTTTATCAAGAATCTCTAAATATATAGCAGAAGCAGCAGACCAGATGTAGCAGCAATATTCAAAGCAAGGATGAATGGTAGACTTATAAATATGGAAGATAGATTCTTCTTTGGATTTTATCAAGAATCTCTAAATATATAGCAGTAGCACCAGACCTAATGTATCAGCAATATTCAAAGCAAAGATGAATGGTAGACTTATGAATATGGAAGATAGATTCTTCTTTAGATTTAATCAAGAATCTCTAAATATATAGCAGAAGCAGCAGACCAGATGTGGCAGCAATATTCAAAGCAAGGATGAATGGCAGACTTATAAATATGGAAGATAGATTCTTCTTTGGATTTTATCAAGAATCTCTAAATATATATCAGAAACACCAGACCAGATGTGACAGCAATATTCAAAGCAAGGATGAATGGTAGACTTATAAATATGGAAGATAGATTCTTCTTTGGATTTTATCAAGAATCTCTAAATATATAGCAGAAGCAGCAGACCAGATGTGGCAGCAATATTCAAAGCAAGTATGAATGGTAGAATTATAGATATGGAAGATAGATTCTTCTTTGGATTTTATCAAGAATCTCTAGATATATATCAGAAACACCAGACCAGATGTGACAGCAATATTCAAAGCAAGGATGAATAGTAGACTTATAAATATGGACGAAAGATTCTTCTTTAGATTTTATCAAGAATCTCTAATTATATAGCAGAAGCAGCAGACCAGATGTGGCAGCAATATTCAAAGCAAGGATGAATGGTAGACTTATAAATATGGAAGATAGATTCTTCTTTGGATTTTATCAAGAATCTCTAAATATATAACAGTAGCACCAGACCAGATGTGGCAGCAATATTCAAAGCAAGGATGAATGGTAGACTTATAAATATGGAAGATAGCTTCTTCTTTGGATTTTATCAAGAATCTCTAAATATATAGTAGTAGCAGCAGACCAGATGTAGCAGCAATATTTAAAGTAAGGACGAAGGGTATTTTTTAATGCCCCTTATTGGGAGCTGCAAACATGTAGCTTTATTCTATGGTAAATAGTAAATACTACATTACAAAAACGATAACCATCTTAGAAGCAGATTCTTTTTATTAGAGAAAAACAAAAAAAATCGTTAGAAACAAAGAAAATGAAACTGATCTTCCTATGTGACAATGTATACTAGACACTCTTCTCACAGATGAAGAGGAGACTTGAAGCAAGAGAAATGTGGTTCTGCAGAAAGAATACCATAGAGTGAACATGCGAGTAACGATGAAGTCTTAGCGAAAATGGAAACAAAAAGACTATTTAACATTTCAAAGGAACAACTGAAATTTCAAGGAAATATAATGAGGAAAGACAACTTGGCATGGGACATACTCAAACAAGAGAGAAAGAAAACAGCGCATTAACCAACCTGCATGGGTAAATTGAGTGCAGATTGGTGTTTATGAGATATAAGAAAAAGACAACATTTACTACGTGCTACAAAGAACACAAAAAAAATGTGAAGAGCCATGATCACCAATGTCCTAAAGGGACATGGAACAGAGAAGAAGAAGAAAAGGCAAAGCATGAACAAAGGAATTGGAATGGTAGAAGGCAATGAAGCGAGAAGACAAAGATGAAGAAAAAGAATTAAAATATCAGGCAAAGGGAAAAAGACAGTTAATGAAAGAATAAGGCAAATCTTAAAGAAAGCAAATAGAAAAGAGAATGTAAGGCAAAGAGGACAAGAAAGTTAATGAAAGAATAAGGCAAATCTTAAAGAAAGCATATAGAAAAGAAAGAATGTAAGGCAAAGGGGAAAAGAAAGTTAATGAAAGAATAAGGCAAATCTTAAAGAAAGCAAATAGAAAAGAGAATGTAAGGCAAAGAGGACAAGAAAGTTAATGAAAGAATAAGGCAAATCTTACAGAAGGCATATAGAAAAGAGAGAATGTAAGGCAAAGGGGAAAAGAAAGTTAATGAAAGAATAAGGCAAATCTTAAAGAAAGCAAATAGAAAAGAGAATGTAAGGCAAAGTGGAAAAGAAAGTTAATGAAAGAATAAGGCAAATCTTAAAGAAAGCATATAGAAAAGAAAGAATGTAAGGCAAAGGGGAAAAGAAAGTTAATGAAAGAATAAGGCAAATCTTAAAGAAAGCAAATAGAAAAGAGAATGTAAGGCAAAGAGGACAAGAAAGTTAATGAAAGAATAAGGCAAATCTTACAGAAGGCATATAGAAAAGAGAGAATGTAAGGCAAAGGGGAAAAGAAAGTTAATGAAAGAATAAGGCAAATCTTAAAGAAAGCAAATAGAAAAGAGAATGTAAGGCAAAGTGGAAAAGAAAGTTAATGAAAGAATAAGGCAAATCTTAAAGAAAGCAAATAGAAAAGAGAATGTAAGGCAAAGTGGAAAAGAAAGTTAATGAAAGAATAAGGCAAATCTTAAAGAAAGCAAATAGAAGAGAGAATGTAAGGCAAAGTGGAAAAGAAAGTTAATGAAAGAATAAGGCAAATCTTAAAGAAAGCATATAGAAAAGAAAGAATATAAGGCTAAGAGAAAAAAGGAATAAGACATACAGACAAATGTTAAAAATAGAAAGAGGAAATAGGAAAAGAAATAAAATCTTAAAGAAAGCGAATAGAAAAGTATACGAAAATATAAAGGCAACCGTAAGATAAGACAAAGAATTATAATATACTAAAAAAAAAAGAAGAAATTATTGGTGATACGTAATAGAAAATGGTAAAGATAAATAAAGGAAAATGAAGGAAAAACGAAAATGTAAAGAAAGGAAAGAAGAAAAGAGAAAGGAATAGTAATAAAATTCGGAAATTAAAAAGAAAAGAGAAAATGCAAAGGAAAAAAAAAAGAAAGAAAGGCAAAAGTATAAAAGGGTAAAGAAGAAGAATAGTTTTCATAAACCTTTTCCAATTGAATCAAAGAATGTCTTTATTGAAAAGCAATATCTGAAAGACTTCACAGATATTATGGTTATGGCTAGAGATGGTAAGTGTACGTGTTCTTATAAAAATATTATTCTAATGCACTCATATTGGTGTCAACATCGTTGATACAAGACCAATCTTATGCATTGACGACATAAAGCTTTGAACGAATATATTCAATATTCAATTCCTACATTCATTGTTGCAAATATATTCATGCATTATCAAAATTTTTGTCATATGAAAAACGAAAACAAAATCATCAGAAAACTAAGAACTTTTCCACAAAGAATTACATTTTTAGGATTCCAATGAAAACCCGTTTTTCTTGTGAGTTATTCTTTTAGTTCTTCTTCTTCTTGCCGTGTCCCTTCAGGACGTTAGCAATCATGCCCCACCACAATTTCCTGCTTTCTTTCTTTCTTTCTTTCTTTCTTTCTTTCGGCTGTGGCTCTGCACTGTCTGGATAAGTGATATGTTCTTTTCCTCTGTCCCTCTTGCCTTCAAGCTGTCCTGTGAGAATTCTTTCAATATGAACTTGAGTAAGAAGTTACTTTGAATTTTAAAAAAATATTAATATTGCTTCGAAACGTATTCGATTTGGAAGTGACTTGCTATCGAGATATTTTATTAGAAATGAACAAAAATTACATTTGTCGATATGCTTTCCCCACGCAGCCATCATTTTTAAGATTCCACTCAAACTGTTTTCTACTTAGTAATTCTTTTAGTCTGTTTTCCTTCCTCTTCTTCTTCTTCTTTTTGTCTATATTTCTCCTTCTTCTTCTTCCTCTTCTTCTTCTTCTTCTTCTTCTTCTTCTTCTTCTTCTTCTTCTTCTTCTTCTTCTTCTAGTGTATATTTCTTCTTTTCTTCTTCTTTTTGTCTATATTTGTTCTTCTTCTATATATTTTTCCTCTTCTTCTTCTAGTCTATATTCTTTTTCTTCTTCTTCTTCTTCTTCTTCTAGTGTATATTTCTTTTTTCCTTATTCTTTAAGACTATATTTGTTCTTCTTTTTCTTCTTCTTTATATTTCTTCTTCTTCTTCTCGCCTATATTTCTTCCTCTTCTTCTTCTAGTCTATATTCTTTTTCTTCTTCTTCTTCTTTTTCTTCTTCTCTATATTTCATCTTTTTCTTCTAATCTATATTTCTTCCTCTTCTTCTTCTTCTAGTCGATATTTCTTCTTTTTGTTGTTGTTGCTGTTGTTCCAATATATTCTAGTCTATATTTCTTTATTTTCTTCTTTTTCTAGTCAATATTTCTTCCTCTTCCTCTTCTTCTATTCTTCTTCTAGTCTATATTTATTCTTTTCATTGCTGTTCTTCTTCTAGTCTATATTTCTTTTTTCTTCTAGTCTATATTTCTTCTTCTTCTTCTTCTTCTTCTAGTCTATATTTCTTCTTCTTCTTCTTCTAGTCTATATTTCTTCTTCTTCTAGTCTATATTTCTTCTTCTTCTTCTTCTTCTTCTTCTTCTTCTAGTCTTTTGATTGTTGATGTTTAGTGCTTAACGATTGCCTTGTTAAGGTGAGCTGTTACTTTGTTAAACATTTCTATGCATTCCGTTTGGACCAACTGTAAGCCTCCAGAGATTAGAGATGCTCTATTGTTTTTTACTGTTTGTTACCTATCCTGCACATTGGGTTGGTGTTGTCTTTCAAATCTTGTTTCGGTCATTCGTTAATTAAGTGTTTGCACCTGTAGCATCTGGTGATTTACAATTAAGATTATGTAACAGCAAGTCTATTTAATACTCCACTATTTTTCTTTGTAGGTTATTTTTAAGTCATTTGGATGGCTCCTATTCATCAGTTCAGGTTCCTGCAACCTTTTTCCGAGACACTTTTGATTATTCACAGTGCTGCATTATCGACTGGTATGACTATCATCATTTCCTAAAATATAATCAAGCACAGTTAATATACTTGACTATCTTTTTAACTTCTTCTTTTTCTTTTACTACTACTATTGACTGTTCTGATTCTTTCTTCTTCTTCTTCTTCTTCTTCTTCTTCTTCTTCTTCTTCTTATTATTATTATTATTATTATTATTATTATTATTATTGTTGTTGTTGTTGTTGTTTTTTTTTGTACTATATTTTTCTTTATCTCTTACTTTTTAGTATTCGCTTTCTTTTTTTCCTACTTCTTTTTCTTCTCCCTTTTCTTTTTGTAATTTTTCTTCCTTTTCCACTTTTCTTTTATTTCTACTTTTTCTTCTGTTTTCTCCTTCTAATCATTATTATTATTATTATTATTATTATTGCGTGGGGTGCTATATCGAGTCGTTATTTCTCGCAACACCTGCTCGTTTTTATCGAGTTGTTTTTCCTGATAGCGTTACCTCCTGTACCTTAAATATATTTCCTTGGGCCATTTCCATTTTACAAATACATCATTCTTGTTGCCACAATTTATTTTACTTTTACTCCCACACAGACGTTCCCGATTGCTTTTGCCTGTCCCCACTCCCTCTCTCTCTCTCTCTCTCTATTTCTCTCTCTCTCTCTCTCTCTCTCTGTCTAGCACCTCTCTCGCACCTCTCTCCTTCTTTCTCTCTCTCTCTCTCTTATCACTTCCTTTTTGTCTGTGGCCTTGCTTTTCTTCTTTTCGTTCTTCCTTGCTTTACTTTCCGCGACCCATCTCGCCAACTAATTTCTCACTTCTCTCTCATTTCTTTCTTTTTTCTTCCTTTCGTTTTTTCTTTCTTTCTTTCTTTTTTCTTTTCTTTTCTTCTTTCATCTTTCTTTCTTTCTTTCTTTCTTTTCCTTCCTTTTTTCTTTCTTTATTTCTTTATTTCTTTCTTTTTATCTTTTCTTTCTTTCTTTCTTTCTTTCTTTATTTCTGCTGTGGCCTTGCACTGTCTAATTTTACTCTTAATCAAACGTGTCGCTTCTATTTGGTTTCATTGGTATTATTAAGTGCTTGCTTTCAGCATCTTTAGCGCGGTTTCGATTAAAGATAAACACCAAGATTTCAAACGCTGATTTTCGCGGCAAGCAAAATACGATTGTCATACCAATTAGCAGATTTGTGTACTTGCAAATCTGCAATAAATATAACTAACAAAATTTACTAAGTTTAGTTTAGTATTACACAAGATCGGATGGGTGAAATGTGGTTAAAAAAAATTTTGCGGCAATATTTTAAATGAAAGTCCTCATTTGAAATACTGGGTTTTACCTGTACGCGTACACCGATTTCTGGCTACAGTGGGACCTACTAATGATCGGTATACACGCCAGGATTTCAAATGCTGATCTTCTAGGTAAGCAGCCTATTCCCATATTTGCACGATTTGTAAAGTAAGGTTTTCCTACCCTTTAAGTAAATATAGCCAGTAATTTTACCGTCTTATATGTTTGTTTCCAATAGACAAAAACGTTGCTCCAATTCATACAAAATGTGTATGGCGTACCCCAACAAAGTGGTACTCAATATTCCGTATTTTCTTTTTACGCAACTCTAAACTAAATGACAAAAATAACATCTGAGAATCGGAATCAAAATGTACATTTTCCTCTTTTTTCCATTTTTCTCGTTTCTTCAGGAATTCGAATACAGATATTCAAGGGAGACAACTCTTCAAAAGCTTCAAAGGTTATAGAAGTGGCAGATTCCCATTTCACCATTCGTGAGCGTCTATCATTCTATCTTCTTTTTACTTATCCATGTCTACCGTTTTTCTTTGTCATTCGTCTTATCCCTTGATTGAACGAGATTTACCCCCTGTTTAAGACTGGGTTTCTGGTCCCTTCTCAACTTCTATACTGCTAATGTCTCCGCCCAGAGTCTGAAATTTTATTTACTGATTATTTTTCCTCCTCAATAGGAGTAAAATTCTTCTTCAATTTCTACTGTTTCTTTAGATTCTTCTTCTTCTTCTTCAAATTCTTCTTCTTCAAATTCTTCTTCTTTAAATTCTTCTAATTCTTCTTCTTCAAATTCTTCTTCTTTGAATTCTTCTAATTCTTCTTCAAATTCTTCTTTAAATTCTTCTAATTCTTCTTCAAATTCTTCTTCTTTAAATTCTTCTAATTCTTCTTCTTCTTCTTTAAATTCTTCTTCTTTGAATTCTTCTAATTCTTCTTCAAATTCTTCAAATACTTCTTCTTCGAATTCTTCTAATTCTTCTTCAAATTCTTCTTCTTTGAATTCTTTTTCTTCAAATTTTTCTTCTTTGAATTCTTCTAATTCTTCTTCAAATTCTTCTTCTTCTTTGAATTCTTCTAAATCGTCTTCAAATTCTTCAAATTCTTCTTCTTTGAATTCTTCTAATTCTTCTTATTCTTCTTTAAATTCTTCTTCTTTGAATTCTTCTAATTCTTCTTCAAATTCTTCTTCTTTGAATTCTTCTAATTCTTCTTATTCTTCTTTAAATTCTTCTTCTTTGAATTCTTCTAATTCTTCTTCAAATTCTTCTTCTTTGAATTCTTCTAATTCTTCTTCAAATTCTTCTTCTTTGAATTCTTCTAATTCTTCTTCAAATTCTTCAAATTCTTCTTCAAATTCTTCTTCTTCAAATTCTTCTTCTTTGAATTCTTCTAATTCTTCTTCAAATTCTTCAAATTATTCTTTGAATTCTTCTAATTCTTCTTCAAATTCTTCAAATTTTTCTTCAAATTCTTCTTCTTCAAATTCTTCTTCTTTGAATTCTTCTAATTCTTCTTCAAATTTGAATTCTTCTTCTTTGAATTCTTCAAATTCTTCTTCTTTAAATTCTTCTAATTCTTCTTCTAATTCTTCTTCTTCTTCAAATTCTTCTTCTTCTTTGAATTCTTCTAATTCTTCTTCAAATTCTTCAAATTCTTCTTCTTTAAATTCTTCTAATTCTTCTTCTTCTTCTTTAAATTCTTCTTCTTTGAATTCTTCTAATTCTTCTTCAAATTCTTCTTCTTTGAATTCTTCTAATTCTTCTTCAAATTTTTCAAATTCTTCTTCTTTGAATTCTTCTAATTCTTCTTCTTTGAATTCTTCAAATTCTTCAAATTCTTCCTGAATCCCTTTTCTATTATGTCATCGATAATCTAGACTCTTGCCAAGTGTTATATGTTGTCGTCTGCTACACTCATTCCGAATCTCACTTCAGTTTTCTCCCTTTTATTTTCCTCCATCTCTCTTTCTTTATCTACCCTTCGCCCTATTATTAATGCTCCTATCCCCTCTTTAATTCTGTTTCAATTTTCCTCTTGCAATTTGAAACCCTAAATGGCGCAGAGTATTTGTATTACATCAGTAATCAGCACAGTTTTCTGCTTTGGCAACTTAGTCTATTTTCCATTTCCAAACTGGAAGACAAGGTCATTATAATAATTAGGATCTACATTTCTAAGCGAGACCTGATGTCTAGAACAAGTCTGCCTTATTTCATTTTTCTTTTTCCTCGCGTCTTTTCTAACATCGTTTCTACTTCCGTCCATCCAATTTATACTCTCTCCGATTTTAAAAGCATATCTAACATTTCCTTCTTCTGTTTGTCTTCTATATGTTCTGTTCAATTTATTTTGGCCAGTCGTCCTCCCCTTAATATGCCTTTTAACTGCCTTTCAACTTTTCTTCTTTTCTTATTGTTTCCTTTAAAAAAAAAAGATGCAGTGAATTATCTAACTTTAGAGATCATGCCAAATTCTCAAATACGGCATCTGTTTTCATTGTCAGCACTAGCACTTGAGAGAAAATGGCATAAGCTTTGAAACGCCCAAGAAAAAGAAAATTGACATCTGTATTGATGAAAATGAAATCACTTTTTTGAACGAAGAGCTATGAATTGTTTACCTTGATTGCAAGGTAAACAACGTGATTCTGCCAACATTAAAATAGTCACCGATAAATTTAGGAAACTTGTCGTGCCCCGAGGATTTAAAAAAATGACAAATCTGATCCTTAAAGAAGATTACAGACAAAAGTGGCACTCGAATGAAAGGAACAGTGTAGAAGAAAGAAAAAGAGATTTATTGTAAAAGAGAATACACTACTGAAAGACAGGAAATCGGTGAGCAAGCTAGTAATTCCCGAAGCAATGATATCTACCAAACGCCGCACGCGGTCAGATGTGGCACAAGGTCGAATTTAATGTACAGCATCCGAGCCCGTAGGCTCAGTCAAAATTTCCCCGTATAAAACGGGGTCGGGTAGCTGTTTCCCGAGAAGAGACTCTGCTCTTCGACATAGACCCATCTGGGGATCCTCTCAGCCTGGAGGCAGAGAGTTTGACCAGCACAACTGGAGACGAATCTCCAACTACTTCCCGAAGCAAGGATATTTGCCAACCACCTCACGCGGTCAAATGTGGCACAAGGCCGAATTTAACGTGGGGTATCCGAACCCGTAGGCTCACGCAAAAATTCCCCGTAGACCCCGTAAAAAACGGGGCCGGGTTGCTGTCTACCATCCCAGACGAAACTCTGCACTTCAGCATAGCGTCGTCTGGGTTCCTTTCTGTCCGAAGGCGGAGAGTTCGACCAGCGTAGCTGGAGACGAATCTCCAACTAATTGCCGAAGCAAGGATATTTGCTAGCCGTCCCACGCGGTCAGATGTGGCACAAGGCCGAATTTAAAGTGAAGTATCCGAGCCCATAGGATCGTGCAAAAATGATTCCACGTAGACCCCGTAAAAAACGGGACAGGGTAACTGTCTACCACCCCAGACGAGACTCTGCTCTTCGGCAGAGCCTCGTCTGGGCTCCTCTTCGCCCGAAGGCAGAGTTCGACCAGCTTAGGTGGAGACCAATCTCGAACCAATTGCCGAAGCAAGTCGTCAGGTATATCCTGTGCTCACTATATATATTCTTATTTCTTATTCTAGCCGTTTCTGTAATTGTATTCTATTTTTTTTTTATTTCTACGAGCCGTATACCTCCTTTCAGTATGTGGGTGATCATGGCCCTCCACAACCTCCCATCTCTTTCTAGCCCTTAGCAACGTTTGTCATTTTGTCAAACCTATCACGCTCTCCTTCCGCCTTTTGTCCATACAAGTTTGTCGGGTAATGTTACCCGCTGCTTTCCACTGTCCCTTCTATTCTCAATACGCCTTGTGAGTCTTAACTTTTCAAAGCCTTCATCCATCAATCCACCATTCTACGTGTATATGTTTCGTTTGGTGCCATTGTCTTTAAGACTTCTTCGTTGCTTATGCACTCCCTCAATGGCGTTCACAGATTTTTAGTTATTCTACAAATGCGACCTTACTCAAGAAATTAACAATTAACTTTTGTCCTACTTGAAAAACAAATAACTGTCTTGTATTTAGAAATAGGTTTGTGAATTTGTCCTCATTAAATTTGACATCACACAACGACGATTGTAATTCCATTCGCCTCTGATCATTCAATGACCAACCAAAATCTTCTTCTTCTTCTTTTTCTTTTTCTTCTTTTGGCTTCAAATGCCAAACAGTTAATAGAAATAAAATTAATTACATTGAAAGCAAATATCATTTTCAATAAAACGATTGCAAACGAAGCTCCTATGGTAAAACATTGTTTACCGAAATAATTTTGCAAATCTTCGATCGTCAGTTCCAGCCTCTTTGGGTGCCTATTGATTAAAATATCTCAAAAACAATCCTTCATTAGATCTCAAAGACTGGCGCTACAGAATCACAAACAAAAACCTCTACCTAATGACACAAACTACATCACTTGAAGACTTCCAATGGCTAAAATGTAATTGGAAGAGAAAATAATAACATAATCTATTCGTTAAATATCCACACTACTTTAAACAAAAGGCTAGGAATGAAACTTCCATCAATATCAAAGAGTAATAACAATGAACTTAATAAACCTATTTCTTGGAAAACTTTTTTAAGAGAAATATTTTATAACTTTCATTCGATAGTAAGAGTAACTGTTCGCTCATTCAATGTCGAATGTTTCTTGTATGGAAACGGTTTATCTCACCATATTATTACAAATTTGACTTAAGATCAAATTTGACTTAGTTCAACAATGAGAAATGGTAACATAGGGCGAAGCGCCGTGGAACAATGGCGATGAGACCATTCTCTGAGATAAGGAATCCTCTAATGAGTTAGATATTAAGTGGAAACATAGATTTTGTAGCCTTAAACATTAAATACCTGTATATTATCATTAAGGAACTCTCCAGGCAATATGTCAGAGAAGAAAAAAAATTTTCGTCGGGATTCATTTTGTTGCTACGAAAATTCTGCTAGTTCTATTTAAGCTGCTTGCTTTAATATTTGGCATCTGTCATATTTGAGACTTAGTTCATTAAACGCTGAACACTCCATACTCGATTATCCACTTCCTCTCTCTCTCTCTCTCTCTCTCTCTCTCTCTCTCTATCTATCTATCTATCTATCTATCTGGCTGTACTCACCTATTTATCTATCTATCTATCTATCAATCTATCTATCTATTTGTACTCTATCTATCTGGCTGTACTCATCTATATATATATATATATATATATATATATATATATATATATGTATATATATATATATATATATATATATATATATATATATATATATATATATATATATGTACTCATCTGTTATTCTATCTGGTCGTACATGTTATTCTATCCAGCTATCTATCTGTGCCCATCTATCTATCTGGCTGTACTCATCGATCTATCTATCTATCTATCTATCTATCTATCTATCTATCTATCTATCTCATTCTGTTCTGATCTATCTATCTATCTATCTATCTATCTATCTATCTCAACCTTGTATTGTCATGGTCTAATTGCATTATTTCCTCACTAGGTTTCGATGGAAACTGTGTGTGCAGAACCTGATTAATCCCATTTTTCTTCCGTAAGCACGGTTGCCATAATAGTGCCTCCCACAAGCCACAAATGATAGCAACTGGGCCTAGAGTTACTGCTTTTAATTTAGCAACGCAATATATTGATATAGTTAAAATATCTATTTCTTTATGTTATGAATATCAAGTAGTTTAACGAATTAAAAATTTCAGAAATTGACTTGTTTGCTTCATACTTTCCACAGCTTATGATAAAATAAGCTGACTTTGTTGAGGCTACAAGAAAGAAACATTCTTGAATGAGAATTAATAAACTCACTTTCCATTTGGGCAAGCTTTCCTTTACAAAACATGAAAAGGGGAACGGCTTTTCTTCGTTTAAAAGCTTTTACCATGCCCCTACAGGACGTTGACGATCATAGCTCTCCACAATTTCCTTTCCTTTCTTACTAAATTTTGTCTTTTTGTTATCTCGCCTAAACCTTGCTCTGCCATCCCTTTACACAAGCTAATTCATCTTCTGTCGGTTGTCTCTTTTCAGAACTTTTGCGATCATGGCCCTCCCCAATTTCCTGTCCTTTTTAGCTCTTTAAAGATTGTCTTTTTGTTATCTCATCTAAACTTTGTTCCGCCATCCATTTACTCAAGCTCATTCATCTTCTATGCGCCCGTCTCTCTTCAGGCCTTTAGCAGTCATGGCTCTCCCCAATTTCCTGTCCTTTGTAGCTCTTAGTAATTTTTGTCTTTTGCTATGCTTCATGATCTCAATTCTGCCATCCATTTATACAAGCATCTTAAATAAGTTATACGCTATTTTTCTCCTTCACTCTGTCATGTGAGGGACAAATTTCCCAAACAATTTTTCGGAATTATATTCCCTAGAAATGTCCACTGTACCTGTCTGATGTTAAGTATAAGTGTCCTTTGTATTACCATTTTTCTTTAAAACTACATTGTTCACATTTTCGGTTAATGGTATTTTTGAATTCTTCAAAAGAACAACATTTCTGATGTTTCTAGTCTCTATTTCACTGGTGCAAAATAAATTCCATACATATACCTTGATAAAGTTCATCAGAACACGAAACGCGTCGGCTAAAGAAAGTTTATTCATATATATATATATATATATATATATATATATATATATGTGTGTGTGTGTGTGTGTGTGTGTGTGTGTATGTGTTAATATCTATCTGCATCCCGTTCAACAATATCTATCTAAATTCGTTCAAATCTCTCTCCATAGACACATATATATATAACATATTATATTACGTACATTATTATTAATATTATTATATTACGCAATACAACATACATGTATATATAAAACATATCAACAGTTTTTATCTTCCTGTCTCAGGCTGTTCAAAATTATCTATCTATCTATGTATCTGGCTGTATTCATCTATCTTTTATATCTATCTATCTATCTATCTATCTATCTATCTATTTCTCTCTCTATATATATGTATGTATGTATGTATTTATACTCAACTATCTATCTTCATCTATCTGTACTCATCTATCTATCTGGCTGTACTCACCTATCTATCTATCTATCTATCTATCTATCTATCTATCTATCTATCTATCTGTCTGTCTGTTTGTCTGTCTCTCTGTCTCTCTGTTTGGCTGTACTCATCTATCTGTACTTATCTATCTATCCGACTGTACTCACCTTTCTATCTATCTATCTATCTATCTATCTAAGTCTGTTCATATCTATCTATCTATCTATCTGTACTCATTTATCTATCTATTTATCTATGTATCGGGCTGTACCCATCTATATCAGTGTCACCGTATGCATTTACCTACTTTACTCGGCTGATGTAAACAGGCAATTATGTTAATATAGTATTTACATTTTAACTGTTTATCATTTCTTACGCCTGTCTCAGTGAGCGTGTATCCAAATAGTACATTTAGTACACGTCTGTTTCAATTCCTCTACACTCAAACGCGCGCATGCGTACATGCAAACACAGAGAGAGAGGGGGGGAGGGAGAGAGTTGTGTTTACATCAGATATGGTTGCAATCTCTCGTCTCAGTTTATGCTTCTTTCTTTTCCTCAACAAAGCGCTATCTGTTATAAATTCTCCTGACGACGCATTCCGTTTCACCCCATATATACCAAGTAAGACTTTTTCATGTTCTTTTCAAATAACCTTCGCTATATTTTCTCTCTTTTTCTCTCAATCTCGGTCTCTCTCATTAATGAGTAGAAAAATGTCACCCTCCTTCACTCAAAACCACTGACTTCCGCCCACAATCGACAGTGTTACGTGTTACGTGTTCATTACGAAGACATATAACTATTTGTATGTGTCTCCACCCTCTTGGTTATTTCTTTTCAATCAGACTTCGGTCAAAGCGCTAGACTCATTGACTCGTCTCCATATGGGAAAATAATCCCGAGGCATGGGTACCCTGACCCCTCGGGCAAAGCCGTTGGATATAAATACATTCACATGGCAAAGATAAGCAAAGATAAGCAAAGATAACTCCATAGTAATTAATCAATACTTTCATGTATTTCTAGCGTCGATAAGTATTAATGACAATACACACATTTCAGACGACATACACGACAGTTCAAAAGTTTGAAGCCAACCCCAGAATGAGCATGAGATGAACTTGATAGAAGAGTGAAAGAAAGAAAATCAAAAAGAATTCTTAGTGTCATTAAAAAAAAGAATGGAATCAATTCTGAAACTAATACTTTGAGAAACTTTTGCAACGAATGCAAAAAAATTGTGCTGCAGTAATCATGGCTAAAGGAGGATATTTTGACCAGAGCAAAATTTAATCATAAAATTTTCTTTGTGTCATAGTGAAATTTCTAATGAAAAATCATGTTTCATTGTACAGGTCCAGTAGACGGAAGAAATGCGGTTTAAAATAAAACGGAACGTCTACTCAAAATACGGGCATCCACTGAAAAAAATATTTATTATGTCAAGAGAAGACATAACATCTGAAAGGTAAGATGCTCTTGGCTTAAAAGTGGTTACCACTACTCTCTCTCTCTCTCTCTCTCTCTCTCTCTCTCTCTCTATCTATCTATCTATCTATCTATCTATCTATCTATCTATCTCTTTTACTCACTCTCTCTCCTGATATATATATGTTTGTATGTGTGTTTGTGAGTATATTGAAAAATTATATAATTTAGATATCAAAATAATTTTAGGAAAATCTGTGACAAAGTGGAAAAAAACGAAAAAGTGAAAGAGAGCTTGAGAGGGAAATATAGGGTAGCGACTGAAAAGTGAGGGGTTTGAAAACGTCATAACTTGTTCACTTTCAATCATTTTCATTTCTTTTTTTTTCTTTTTTTTTTTTTTTTGTAGGTTATAAAGTGGCTACGTGTGATGTCTGACAACGAGTAAAACTCATTGGGTTTTTCCTTTCCAGTGGAAGATCAATTATTCAAACACAGAGAAAATACCGGCAACATTTTAATATCATCACATCTCCTAGCGATAAAATGATTCGGAACGTAAACGCCCGGTTTGAAAGAACTGGATCAGTCGGCGATCTTCCGGGAAGAGGTCCTAAGCGCACTGTGCCTAGTGATGGCAGAGTGTCTTTGAGGATCCATCAGCTTCTACCTGCTCGACTAGGCATCGCAAGGACATCGCTTCAGAAGTTTCTAAAACTGTATTTAAAAATGTTTCCGTATCAGATTCAAATAGTTCAAACTTTATTACCTCAAGATGCTCATGTGTTTGTAAAAAGTTATTTGTGTTTTATCATTCAATGTTTTATATCTTCCAATCTCCAATCTGTAGTATTATTGTCCCGTAAATGTTCAAAATCGCAGGTGTCAACTTCTCGTTTATTTTTCAGATAAATAAGGAGCGAATCCCTAAATGTGAAATACAAGACAATCTCCGTAGATTAAATAAAGAATTGAACACGGATATTTGATATCTGTTGGAAATAGATTTTTCATTTATGACACCGGTTTGTTTAGCTTAGTTTGACACAAGGCAAGATGAACAACGGAAACAGCGATGAACTTATAAAGTATCTGACTCTACTGTTCAATTCAGTATAAACACTATATTTTGTGATTTAGGCATTTTTAGACAACCTATCTTATTTTATTTGTGTAGTGTCCCTTAAGGACGTGGGCAATCATGGCTCTCCACAACATCCTATCCTTTGTTTCTGTTGATAAGGTTTGTCTTTTCACCATCCCTCTACTGTCATCTATTTACACAAGCTTGTTAAGTAAAGTGCCCGCTCTTTCCCTCTGTCACTCTTGACTTGAATATATCTTGTGAGTGTCAAATTTTCTAACCCCTCTTTCCTCAATATTCATCATAGAAATTTAAATTGTCTCTGATTTTAAGTATGTGTCGTTTTTGTTTCCATAAAACTTCCACGATGGAAGCTGTATGGCAGAGTGTACTTGAGGATCCATCAACTTCTACCGGCCGTCGCCCTGCTCGACTAGGCATCGCAGAAACATCGCTCCAGAAGTTTCTGAAGTTGGATATAAAAATGTTTCCATAAAAGAATCAAATGGTCTAAACTTTACTATCACAAGATACTCATGTGTTTGTAAAAATTATTTTTCTTTTATATCATTCAGTCTTTCTGTACCCCCACCCTGTAGAAAGGGATGGATTAAGGTGGGTCTGAGGGCTTAAAACGAGACAGGGGAAACTGCCTTAAACCCAGCAAATATGGATCACCCTTCATGGTCGAGACGAGAATGTCAAAAGCAGAAAAGCAATCATTAAAAGAGCGGAAGTACATTCCACTGTTTTAATTTATAGATATACCATTTTCTTTTACATCTCTTTTCCCAAATTGTCTATATTTCTCCGTCTCCCTATCCCCCTCTCTCTTTCTCTCTACATGTCTTGAATATACCGTTGTAACTTAGAAATGATTCATGATATTTTACTGGAATTCTCCAAGGATTTTATAACACTATCGGGCTCTACTATGAACAATAAGAATGTATTTAGTCGAAATGAGAGCTGGATTACTGTGTCATACCAAATAGTTTTCTCGCCATAATCTATCTTACATATTTATAAGTCTACCATTCGTCCATGCATCGAATATTGCTGCCATATCTGGTTCGAAGATTCTGCTATGTATTTAGATATTCTATATAAAATACAAAGCAAAAACCGCAATGTTATTGATCCTCACCTGGCATCTCGGCTTCAGTCACTTTTCCACCGACGTAATGTAGCTTCCTTGCACCTTTACTAGAAATATTTTCACTCTGATGAATTTCCTATTTGATACCTAAACTTTATGAATTTAAGCGCAGTACTAGATTGGCAGTTAGGTTTCATTATTTTACAGATAAAACGGTTAGATGTAAACGTAGGTTCCGCGTTAAAATTTTCTTCTATCGCTTGTGGTAATCTCTCATCTTTTCTTGCTTGACTCGAAGAACAACGCGCATGCGCGAAATGAAAATTATAAAATAGCGACAATTTACCCATCGCAAACTGTAAATAGTGTAAATCTGTGAAGTGTTTTAACACTGAAATCCGAAAGCGCATTTTGGATGGCGAAAGTTGCCTTCCAAGAACCAGTAAAATTTCGTTAGGAACACAAAGAAAAAAAAAATCTGTAACTGAACTGTTGCGTAATATGACAATGAAAGCTGGACAACCCTCTCACCGATGAAGAAGACTTGAAGCATCAGAAATATGGTTCTACAGAAAGATGATGAGAATACCATTGGCCGAACATGTGATCAACAAAAGGACACTTATAAGATTAGGTAGAAACAGTAGAAATTTCTATGGCACATAATGAGGAGAGATGGTTTGATATTCACACGACAGTTTGAAGACAAGAGGAGCAATGGAAATCATCTCATGACTTATATCGCAAGCTTGACTAAATGGATGACAGAATGGAGTTTAGCAGAGATAATAAAAAGATCAAAGATATTCAGAGCTACAAAGGACGGGAAATTGTGGAGAGTCATAATAGCCAACGTGCTAACGAAATATGGCACAAGGTTATTAATAAGCTGTTCGAAAAGTAATTACGCATTTCAACCCTATGAATTATATTAACAAATCAAGACAGAACCGACATTGAATAACAGGAAAATCTGCGTCTAGAATTAGTTTATCGTCTCTTCTATGCGGCAATGTGTCGCTTTAGATGATTTCAGAATCAAATTGGGGAAAATTGCCATGAGAGAATTTGATTCCATACTAATTTTTCACTTAGGAGCTGAACATAATATTCCACCATCTGCAGCAGCGGATTAACTAGGAACGCTAGCATTTCATTTTTGCATCGTTTTATTATCTGTGAGGCAAAAATAGGTTTTGTATAGCAATAGACAATGAAAACGGCAGAGTGATAAACCACTGTCAACACTAAAGGCATGATTTCCTCCAGAGAAATCCTTGCAAAAGCAAGGCATCCCGTTTCGGGAAATATGAAAGGCTCTTGTAATATAACGTTTACTGCCAGCAACTTGATCCAGTAAACGTCGAAAGTAAACAGAAAAAGTGTCCTTTAGCAGCTGCAGCTGATCATTTATTTCTATCATTCCATAACTGGAAGTTGACACAGTCTTTGAAACGTGGAATCGGAAATTCGTCTTTCTACTGGAATACATTAGATTGACTGTGATTGATTCGTTTTTATGGCTTGTCAACCCTTTATATGTTATTTAAAGCCAGAAAATATTTTTAGACTGTAAGATTGTTTTTTTTTAGATAATAATAATTAGCTCATAGCTGTGTTGGGATCATACCTTTTCCAATGGTATTTGTGCGTAAATGAATACAACGAACCCATCTGGAATTGAAACCCGGCTCCCCGATTAACAATTCCGAGCCAGTATCCATTATACCACCCGCACATCTAAGTTTACAGCACCTGCTATGGTTACCCATCTATGCACTACTCAGGCTCGACTTTGCTTAACTTCGATCATCGTACGGGAACCGGTGTTTCAACGTGATATGGCCTTAAGTGAAGAAAATGACATAATATAATATTGAAACAAATTTAACTCTCATTTGTTGTTTTTATGTGTTTTTTATCCGTAAAACGTACTTAATTTCTTAATATTTTTAGTTGTGTCTCACAATAGTGATTGTTTCATAAAAATATCCTGCCGACAAGATAACTCAAAGACAATGATTAGATCAGTTTGAATAAACATTATAGTAAATGAATAAACAAAAGTAATACGTTTCTATATAATTATCTGATTTAATAATTATTATATTAAGTTAATGTATTTGTTATTATTATATTAAATCGACCAGAGAATAAGAATCATTCCAAAGTCATTGCGCATTATCGGTAGACTGGTTAAGAATGTGATCTTCGTTAACTACTCAAATGTACGCGAATTGTTTGGTGATTGTTATAAGAGCAAAAAGAATCGACTATTCGTTTTATCCTGTCACTAGGTATATGAATGTCGTAAAAGAAAGAACTAAGAAAAGAAAGAAAGAAAGAAAGAAAGAAAGAAGGAAAGAAAGAAAGACAGAAAGAAAGAAAGAAAGAAAGACAGAAAGAAAGAACTAAGAAAGAATGGCGAATAAAAGCGAATAAAGGAAAGAAACATGGAAGGAAAAAGAAGTAAAAAGAAACAAGTCAGTGAAAAACGAAAAAAAAAAAAAGATGGAAAAAGAAAGACTTCCAAAGAACATGAAAAAAATAAAGCGAAAAAGAATGATTAAAATATATCAAAGAAAAAACTGCCAAGAATTTGGAAAGAAAGAATTGTGGAAGATAACGGCTGAAAAACTGAAAAAAAAAAGACATAAAAAATAGGAAGGAAGAAGGGAAGGAAGGAGGGAAAGAAGGAAAGAAAAAAGGAAGGAAGGAAGGAAGGAAGGAAGGAAGGAAGGAAGGAAGGAATAACAAAATAAAGAAAAAAATAGTCTGACTTAATTAACCGGTTTGGGTTGTTGCCAGAAATATTCCAGAAAAGATTTCTGATGGCGTCAGATTTCTCGCTAGAGGGCGTTTCATCCCATTCCTGTCTTAATCGGCCATGTTAGTTTGTTAAGCAGGACGTTAGAAAAAAATCATGATGGCGGATTGGTGCCTTACGAAACAGCTCATGAGCATATAAGTAATGGTAATTATCGTACTTTTATACTGACGAGTTTTATTATTACGTCTTGTCATTACTGCTAATAATAAAAGCGTTTAAAATTCGAAATTTAAAAAGTAAATTAATCTGCTATGAGGAAAATGTACACTTCAGCCCCTTGTATTCTTACGAATATATAATATCACTGCAAAAATTATAGAAAGCTACAAACATAAATATTCAATATACTTTGATTCTGATGCAGTATCGTTCTCAGTGTTTGTTGTTACAGACATAAAGTATATAGATTACTCGAGTTCATTTAGTTCCTTGTTTTTGTTTATGTCACTTTTGTTGTTAAATATCCCACGTTGTGATAAGAGAGAATCTGCCAAGAAAGGTCGGCCATTTTAAACCGTGCGTCGACGAAACAAACTTTGTTTTATATGTATACTTGATGGCAGTCGACGACTCGTTAAACCTTCAAAAGGTGAAATGTTATAAGAATCTGGACGTAAATTTATTGTGCCTGATCTACCGATAAAAGCACTTCCTATATATTTTCATCTTTCACTTTTAATTACACACACATACACACATATATATATATATATATATATATATATATATATATATATATATATATATATATGGGAAAATTGATTGTCAGTGGAAAAGGGTTTTGTTTTGTCACATTTCGTTCTTTACCACATCGGACTAAACTTGATATGTTGGTGCGACTACGCATACGAGGGATGCTGAAAAAAAATTAATCTATATCTATCTATCTATCTATCTATCTATCTATCTCTTACTCTCTCTCTCTCTCTCTCTCTCTCTATATATATATATATATATATATATATATATATATATATATATACACACCTAAAGAGCCTGAACCTATCTACCTCGGTTTCACCTACCGGATCATCAGGATAATTGTGACTAAAGTGGGTTGACCCAAACGACCACCAGAAATATTTAAAAATAGCACAAAGACGCTCACATATTCTATTAGCCAAGTAACGAGGTTTTTTATGCCTACAACCATTAAGTTTTTCAGATCCCTGGTTGAGTAATTCATTATTTCCCAAACAGTTACTATTAAGTTCCTTACGTAATATATATATATATATATATATATATATATATATATATATATATATATATTAATGAATATCAAACACTTAAAATACCATAGGTAATAATGTTTTTTTTCATGAAAGGTATCTAAATAGCCTTCAATCTTTCAGACCTGTAAACCAAATATTTGTTTTGCAACTCTGAATGATTGGTATTTTAAATGTTTGATATTCATTAATTAATAATTTTGCTCTGTCTCCGACATAGAGCTCTCCTTGGATCTTTACCCTCTTGTAAAATCCATACGGATTACCATTTTCATTTAATATATATATT
>OZ010600.1:7347473-7422473 GCA_963932145.1 Acanthosepion lycidas
TAACTGTAATTTCTATACTTACGGATTCTTGACTGTGGAACTTTTTTCTGGCTACTTGCTTCCAAGCCAACTTTAATCTTCAAAAATTTAAATGCAATGTCAATCGTTATGTTCTGTCTTCTTAATTCTTATTCTTTTATTGTTCTCTCTGATTAATAATAGTTTTTTTCTCATATTCTCTAAAACTCGGCAATCTCATGTGTCCTAGTGGCTTTATTGCTTTGCTTGGGGTGAAATGATCGAAAGAATTCTTTAAACTACGACTTCTCAACAGATCACAGATCGAACATTATAGAATGAAAGTTTCAGATTAAAATAACTGTGAACTATTGCATCAGTCTGTAATCATTCCTCTATACTGAACTATCTCTTTCTTTCTCTTTCTTTCTCTTTCTCCCACTCTCTCTCGCTCTCTCTCTCTCACTCTATATATATATATATATATTGAGAGAGAGAAAAAAAGATATATATATATATATATATATATATATATATATATATATATATATATATATATATTCTGTGTGTGTGTGTGTGTGTGTGTGTGTGTGTGTTTGAAAAGATCTACAGACACCGCTCCAGGCTCACTCGTCACCTGAAAACAGACGAGCAAGCTGAACAGAATTTACAAAACAGGCCAAGTACTGTACAGAACAACTTAGTTTGCCGCATCTGGAATAAACATTGCAGGTCACTTGCTGGCTTCAAGATCCCCTGTCGTTCTCAAAAGAACTAAAACTAGGGATCAGACTTGTCAGCGATAGTCATACTCGCTTAACGAGTCGTCGCATATAAATGTATATAAAACAAAGTTTGCATCAAGGTAGAACGGAAAACGGATGACTAGTGTATTTCCTGAATACTGTATAATTAGTGCTGCTTTTCAAAATAAGTAGACTGGTAGAGTGGACTTCCTCGTTTCGTTTTCGTCTGTCTTTCCATTTCCCAATCCTACCAAAGAACCTACTATTCTTGACGTCGTCATTTGATGGTGTGCTTAATATACACGGCCGTCGCATGTCGACATCAAGCAAGCTGGCAGTTGGAGAAGTTAACCAGATTTCTACGGGGATTTCGCGCAATGGTCGTTGTGATTCTGCAGAGAGTTCAAGTGTAAAATCTTTTCAGCCATGCTAACTTTGTCTCTCCTGAAAACCAATTCCATACCACAAACCTAAAAACTCTGTTGATGATTAACAACCTGTTAAATGAAAACAACTGAAGAATTTAAAAATACATAAGGAGTAAACAATTATGTATCTTCCTATGTAACTTGGTTGATGATCTGACAGCAGGAAAATTATTCTAGTAGTAATTTGCAGTAATTGAAGAGACCTCTTTTTTTTTGGCACTGTCATTCTTGTCTGTGAATAAGCTGGTGGCAGAGGCAGTAGCAGCAGACAGAAAGATGTTATACTGGTCTTCGCTCATCTTGTCATTTACTCTCTCTCTCTCTCTCTCTCTCTCTCTCTCTCTCTCTCTCTGCGTTCTGGTCTACTTATATGAGTAAATAGCGAGTTTCTGGCATTGATTTATTGGATATGTTGATAATATATTCATGAGCTTTCTTTGTCTAATAACAGATGATTTTTCTTGGAATGCGATCTGATCAAACTCTGAATTGGTCTGTTGCTATTTTCAATAAACATAATAAAAAGTCTTCTTTGGAATTTGGAACATTCTAGAAGACCATAACTCTTGTCATAATGACCCGGGTGTAATAAAATGGGTTGGGGAAGATCTAGTCTTCCTAAATCGTGGTATCATGTTCAATTCTTCTTGAAACCTTCTCCAAATTCATTTTATGACTTCTAATTATTATTTTTAAGCTGTTTTTTCCTCATTCTCGTCGGCGATGAATTAGTTTACTTAGTTTTATATAAATTATTTCCTGCGTCAAATGCTCATTAGGCATTCCCATGCAGTAAAACTTTGAACCAGAGGTGCCCACTGGTTGTACTAGCAGGCTTTCACCATTTGGAAATTAGTGACACATTTTTTTTTTTTCCCTTTCAATTGATCTTACACCGGACTAATGTATTATGTTGGTGCAAAAATAATGATGTAATAATGTCATTTTTTGACGTATTTTGTAACGTCAAAAAACGACATTATTACGTCATTATTTTTGCACCAACCTAATACCTTTATTGATGTTTATGTATGCTTGCACATATATATATATATATATATATATATATATATATATATATATATATATTGTGCATTTAAGTAGCAAATTCTCTTTTAGGTATGTGTGATTAAATAATTTGCAAACATTATGTCTGCTTAATTTTAACATAATCCGTTCATATTCACAGATATTTTTCCAGAAATATATGTCAGAAATGCACTCTAACAGTGAAAATCGCTTTTATTTTCACAGTTACAGTGCATTTCTTGCATCATTTGATTGTATTACTCGGAAAAATATTCGTGAATATGTGCTGATTATGCTAAAAATAAGTAGATATAATGTTTGTAATTTATTTCATCAGACATGCCTAAAATTCCTTGCTGATTATTTTTTATAAATTTTTCAATATTTCTATTACTCCCGACAATGGATTTTCGACTACGGGACAGAATTAGGCTACCCCGAACTATTGTTCCCTATGAGTGATCTGTGACTAAGATCTATCATCTGTTTGCCGCCTTAGCAAGGTTAATACACACACACACACACACACACACACACACACACACATATATATATATATATATATATATATATATATATATATATATGAAGAAATATAGTCTTAAGGTGTGCTATATTTATGAAATAAAGTGCTCAATATCAGAGATACAGCGTGTGTGAATATAAAAATGAACATTGAACTCAACACTTAGAGGCAACAGTCTGTTTCATGCTAGACCCAATCGTGGCCTGACGATTGCGTCTAGCATGAAACAGCCTGTCGCCTCTAAGTCTTGACTTCAATATTCACTTATATATATATATATATATATATATATATATATATATATATATATATATATATAAAGGTTGCTCCAATAACTTGGACCGATTTTACTTGTGAATTAATTTTATGCGTCTAATATTTTTTTTCTTTTTCTTTCAGATATGGCGGTTTTTGGCGACATTATTTTTCACACATAATTGCCATGACTTAAATAGCATGATCCAATAAAGAAATAAATAGATTTTCACCAATAACACTTTGATCCGTCTTAATGAAACACCCTTATATATAATGCGTCTTAATGAAACACCCTTTATATACATATACAGACAATGGAAACTTTTACATTGTTTTTGTTGATTGGGTGAATGGAAATAAGGGTGAGTAGAATCGGTTTCATAACCCATCAGTATCGGATGGGTAACCGTGTAGGTGGGGTTATGACTTTGAAAGATACGAAACCTCTAATGAATCCTGGCTAAAAACATCATTGATGTGTGCCAAAACACCAAACAAATGTATTTTCACGATTTTTATTTATTTATTTACGGTTGGTATTGCTAAATAAAACTTCTCGTGTCTGAGTACTTTCGGCTAACACGAGCCACTTTCAAAGACGTTTGTTGTTTGTTGTGTGATCATTTCATTTATTTTTTAATACTGTGCTTTACGTGTTCGCTTTTATCGCGTTACGGATATATTCACGCGGGAGATCGTTTCTTCTACATTCTTTTTTTTATCAATAAAATATAACATATCTGTTACGTTACGTTCGAGGTTTACTGTAAATCTGTTGAGCTTTTGTTGCTTGTATTTTATACTCAATGCGTCGTGCAATTACAGTCGCTTTTTGCAGTTTATGCGGTATAGCAGCTTTGTGTTTTTGCTAAGGATTTTTTCGTGTTGTGGTTTCCTTTGTGTTGTTTTATGATGTATTTGAATGGAGCTACTGTTAATCAAACGTGCATGAATGAATAATTGCTACCCAAATTCACCTAATATCACTAACTCTTTCTCTCTATCTCTCTCTCTCCCCCCCATATATATATATATATATATATATATATATATATATTAATAATAATAATAATAATTTGATATTTGTATATTTAGGCAGCAATCCTTCGTTTATGCAGGTTTCATTAAAAACGACAGACAAGGTACTACGGTTAAGCTTTTTATTTAATTTTTCTTGTGTTCGAACAAGAGCTTTCTTTTCTGGACAAAATGTCCGATTACGGTTAGCACATTGTGGCCTTGTTTTAGTTAATATTGTCAGGAGTTGGCTTTTTCTTTTATATTATTAAAGCTTCCATTATTTTTAATCTTTTTTTAAATCTTTTACAAGTGGATGAATATTCGGAAATTAAAAACATCTCTACAACACACTAAAACATACACATAATGCACACACTCAATTAAGATGAAAAATCGAATCATCCTTGATAATGGCTAAAAGTATAGCCGAAAGCGCTCAGAACTATAAAACATTTGGACAGTTTTTACACACCCTTTGTCCAGAAAAGAAAGCTCTTGTTCGAACACAAGAAAAATTAAATAAAAAGCTTAACCATAGTACCTTGTCTGTCGTTTTTAATGAAACATGCATAATAATGATAAATATACATTTTCTTCCTTACTAACGTTTGAGATTTGTACCAAATGGTAAGCTATAAAATGTATATTTATTATAAATATAAACTTTAGCTCTGCTCTTTTACATCGACCACTGTTTTCTTACCACCAACACTAATTTATAGCTGTCATGCATTCATAGTATTAGATAGATATAAGTTGGATTCTTTAGGAATGGATTCAAAGAAAGTTGCTGATACAAAGTAATGTCTTAGTCGTGTGTTTATAGTTGGTAATAATGTTATTATTAAGTTTCCAATGTATTTTCTTAAAGAATTATGTTCTTTTTTAATTAGGATGGAGTGAACGAAATCATCGTTTCGATTCAAAAGAAGAGAATTAGATCGTTTGTCTAAATGCAAGTCTCTTTTGCATTCGTAGATCCGAGCTTTTAGATCAAGTGATGTCTCCGCCACATAAACATTTTTGCATTGTAAACAATTTGTTTGATAAATCTCGGCATTTGAAATGGTGTTGCGTTTATTTTTCTTCTTAATTATATCTCCAACTGTCTTGGAGGTGGTGGTAACAATCCTCGTATTAGGGATGACTAATTTGTCTGCGAGCTTAGTAGAAAGAGTGTTGGAGGTTAGGATTATGAATTTTGTGTGACCGCACAAAGGTGAAGACATCAGAACTAACTCCCACTAGGCAGACATACATACACATTACTGTTCAGTGCCCACTTAGACATACAAGATGCTTCACAAACTTACATACATATAGAATTATCTACGGTTTTAATGCACGTAACCCAAGCATACTTGAAAATACCAGCGTTTCTGCCTTTTTATCTATTTTCTCACAATATCTGACGAACTTTTAATATAAACATATTATAGACATATTAGATTGATATACGTTTCCTATTTGTTCTTTATTTTATCATATATATGTGTGCATGTGTGCGTGTTTTTCTGATATATATATATATATATATATATATATATATATATATATATATATATATATATATATATATATATATATATGTCAAATCGCTTCACAATTGCAATCGTGTTTCGATGCGTATCAATGCATCTCATCAGGCGATTGTAAATTACTGGCGAGCGAAAGATTTATTTAGATTTAAAAGCAAAAGACCTCATTTTACGAAAAAAAAAAAGAAAAGGCTTGGGTTATATGGTTCGTGGGCTTTACTCTGGTCAACCAATCAAATATGACCTGCGTTGTTTATATAAGCGAAGAAGCAAAACTTTCAAATTATTTTTTATGAATGGGTCATGACCCGCAAATTTTCAGCTAAAGATAGCTAGACATAATCTAAAGCTGATGTAAATGGTTACATAAATTATATAAATCATACAATGTCGTTTCATAAGAAATAAAAATAGGGTGGAGAGGTAATTTAACAAAATACTAAACAGTTTATATGCTTTGTGAATTTCCTACATATTTTTTTAATCGCTGATAAATAAATAGCTTCTTTAAGAAACTATTAAATAATTTAAACGTATATAATTATTTGGTAAATTAATATGCAACTGAGGAATAGAGATTCTTCATATAAGTTGTTAATAACACTAACCAAACAATGTAAAATGTCAAAAATGTCAACCAACATCTGTACACGATGCTACTAATACTACCAAGAGTTTAATACAAAATTATATTGAATCCAAATTAGTCATACAAATAGAAAGAGAAGCCATATATGGTGTAACGCATTATAACTAAAATATAAGAAAAAGCATAAGAAACTTCCAAAGTTTAACTAAACTGTAAGGTAAACTATGTTTACAATGTAGAGTTAATTCATTTCTTTAATTTAATGAGGAATTTTTATTGAACCTGTTAATTTTCAATTTTTCATGTAATAACAGAAAATAGGGTTCATATAAATATCTACATGTTGACGTAGCAAAGAAAAACTCTCTGGAGACGTTTTACTCTGGATACCATCCCATAGAAAAAGAACTCATGGTCGAGCAAAGAAGATATGCATTGACCATCTAATTAAAGACACGACGTGCAGACTGGATGAGCTTTCAAATGTAATAAACGGCAGCAATGGATGAAAGCAGCGTGTCATGGAATATTGTGTTTGCTCGACCTGATGGTGATGATGATTTGTTTGTGTGTGCGCGTGTGTGTGTATAGGTATATATTTGTATCTCTTCATAGATATGAGTTCGAATTTGCAGCTTTATTTAGTCTCTCATACGTAACATTGCATTTTATTAACTTTGAACTTAGTTCATTACAATCGGCCAATATACGTGTTAATAACCGCGGTACCTTCATAAGAACGTGGAACCTACATTCTCGCCTGCGTTGTCAGAGATTACCCTCTCGGCGGTGGGTGTTTATATATTTGCTTGATATATGTTTGTTTGTTTTTTGTTTTTTTGTTTTTTCACGCGCGCTACTGAGCCGAACACTTGGACTTGTCGGAATCGCCACTGATATCGGGTGAATTACAGACCTGCGGCCTTAACTTGGAGATCGTCCCTCAGATTAATCTATCATTTGGTTTCTTTGAGTGCAAAGTCTAACTTGACCGGGTAAGGTTTTATCATTTCTCAGTTGCGTCTTTGTCTTCGGGCAAAGTTCGACTCAGTGGCGACTCCGTCGGAGGACAGAGCGCAACTGAGGAAAATCATACTGTGAGGTGCCCAACACTGGGGAAGAGATGTCCGAAGCTGCACTAGAGGGAGAAAGGGAGAGAGAGAGAGAGAGTGAGAAAGAGAGAGAGATGGCTGATGGCTGCGAGGGCTCGGGGGTATTTATTTTCTTGGCTTGAGTGTACGCGGGTTTCCCACGTTAAAAACCGACCTTATATCACAATCCTTCTCAGTGGGGAGGCCAGTGTACATATATACATTACGTGATGCCTGCGTAATTGTCGTTAAAAAAAAAAGGGATATGTGTTTCGATAAAATAAAAATAAGTAAAATGAAATAAAAAGAAAAAAAATAATTTATTCATAAAAAATAATGATGAGTTCTTTAATTTGATGAGTTATTCCGACTTTTTCAGAACGTTTCGGCGTCGCCCATTTGGCGTGGCTAATTCGGCGTCAGAAAAATAATTGGACTATTCGGCACAGCCGTTTAGGTGCCAGACTGTTTCGACGTCACTGTTTGACAAGAGTCACCCCCCCCCCCCAAAAAAAAAAGATAAAGCCATTGAAAACACCCAACTTTCAATATGAATTTTTATTCTTTTAGGAAATTAAGGATCTGTTAAAACACTAATGAATAATGTAAATTAAAAACTAATTGGACTAATTTGACTACTAAACGAGTGAGAGAGAGAGAGAGAGAGAGAGAGCAAATTTGACTATAACGACGAAATAGTAATCTGATCCCTAATCGTCATTGCCAAAAAATTCCTATGTCGAATCGGTTACGCCGGAAAAGCGACACCAGATAGGGCCAATTCCATCAGAACAAACATAGGCTAGCGACAAGGTGATAGTATTCTTCTTTTAATGGAACCGAAGAATCCAGGCCTTCACATCATTGTTCATTGGTTTGACTGGGGACCCCTTTATCTATTACGAATTCGTTATTGACGTTGATTATAGCCTCCTATAACGTGCAGAGGCTATGATTTTATTTAGCTGACTAAGGCATGATGACACATTTTTTTTTATCTATGGGCCATACGCGTACATATGAACCAAGGGCAAAAATGGGAGGCCATGATTCTAATCAAGTCATCAAAATAAAGAATTCGTCGTTATTTTTTATAAATACGTTTTTTTAAAAGTAACGACAAAGTAAATATAAGTATTCACTTTGTTGTTACTTTTTATGCACTTTTTAACTGGATCAACCAGTTTTGGTTCAACCAGTATTTGTTAGATGCGCCAGTCTTTTAAAAGTTAACTTTCTGAAACGTTGTGTAGAACGAAACAGAGAAAATGCGAGTCAATTTCATTTTTCAAATCACTCGAGATCCTAATTTCATGAATAGTTAACTATTATTAACGATTTTATTATCGGCTCAACTCTTGCATTCAACCCCAGTACGCTTCATCTGAAGTTAGGTAAATTGGCTTTTCTACGAATGCGGAATTGTCGACCGTTGCTTGCGAAATACGATTACTTACGTCTACGTATTAGATTATATGATTTCGTTCTTGATATCAGAAACGCTACAGTGAGAAGTTGAACGAGTGCGTTGGCATTTAAGGCCAGATCTTTTTATAGCACTATTACTTAACATGATTTCACATCAGAAAGCAATTATCGCCTATGACCAAACTTACTCTGAAGCCTTTATAGCAAGGTCGATCCTATTTTGTGGCATCTATTTTTGCCATAGCTTTTAGAAAACATTATTATTATTATTATTATTATTATTATTATTATTATTATTATTATTATTATTATTATTCCTTTGTTAGTTACTAAGTTGGTACGTTAGCAGATGCGTTAAGCTTTGACATTACCGCAGATAAATAATAGACAATTCCGTTTTAATTATGAGGAAAGACGAAAGAAAAAGATATATCAGAGACGCTGTTTGGTTTTACTGAGAAAAATAAAACATACCTAATAAGAGGAACGAAAGAAAGCAAGAAAGAAAGAAAGAGGGACCGACAAGATGATAGTATTCTTTTAATGGAACCGAAGAATCCAGGCCTTCACATCATTGTTCATTGGTTTGACTGGTGACTCCTTCATCCATTACGAATTCATTGTCAACGTTGATTATAGCCTCCTATAACGTGCAGAGGCTATGATTTTATTTACCTGACCTCTCGTACTAAGGTATGATGTGACATATTTTCTTTTTATTTTATCTATGGGCCATACGCGTACATATGAACCAAGGAAAAATATGGGAGGCTATGATTCTAAAAACTAAAATAATCAAATTTTCGCATAGCAATTCGTCTTTACGGAATTGACTATCGGATTTTCTAATTCTTCTTCTTTTAAATGTCGTACCCCTTCAAGAAGTCGCGGATTATGACTCTCAACAACTTCCTTTACAAAAGGTTACGCGAAGTTTCCCCTGCTTCTCTTACCTTTATTATGTCATGTTTCAGATTCTTCATGCCCTTTTTCTTTATTAGGTTTCCCAGAAATGCCGACTCCTCCTTTCTGATTCTAAGTAAAGGTGTCTTTATCCAAGTGCCAACTGTGGAAGCGATCACTTACGGACGTAAGTTGATAGTTAAAAACTAATAGAAACACTAGCAAGAGGTCAGTAATTGAAAAACCTAAAGGGAATATTAGGGACATCGGTAAAAGAGGTCATCTGAAGGAAGGAGAGTCAAAAAAAAGGGGCGGATGACAGACGAAATTCTGAAGGAGAGACAAGAAAAAAAGAAGCTGATGACAGATGAAATTCTAAAGTACTGAGAGACAAGAAAAAAAGAAGCGGATGACAGATGAAATTCTTAAGGACTGAGATACAAAAAAAGAAGCGGATGACAGATGAAATTCTAAAGTACTGAGAGACAAGAAAAAAAGAAGCGGATGACAGATGAAATTCTAAAGTACTGAGAGACAAGAAAAAAAGAAGTGGATGACAGATGAAATTCTAAAGTACTGAGAGACAAGAAAAAAAGAAGTGGATGACAGATGAAATTCTAAAGTACTGAGAGACAAGAAAAAAAGAAGTGGATGACAGATGAAATTCTAAAGTACTGAGAGACAAGAAAAAAAGAAGCGGATGACAGATGAAATTCTAAAGTACTGAGAGACAAGAAAAAAAGAAGTGGATGACAGATGAAATTCTAAAGTACTGAGAGACAAGAAAAAAAGAAGTGGATGACAGATGAAATTCTAAAGTACTGAGAGACAAGAAAAAAAGAAGTGGATGACAGATGAAATTCTAAAGTACTGAGAGACAAGAAAAAAAGAAGTGGATGACAGATGAAATTCTAAAGTACTGAGAGACAAGAAAAAAAGAAGCGGATGACAGATGAAATTCTAAAGTACTGAGAGACAAGAAAAAAAGAAGTGGATGACAGATGAAATTCTTAAGGACTGAGATACAAAAAAAGAATCGGATGACAGATGAAATTCTAAAGTACTGAGAGACAAGAAAAAAAGAAGTGGATGACAGATGAAATTCTAAAGTACTGAGAGACAAGAAAAAAAGAAGTGGATGACAGATGAAATTCTAAAGTACTGAGAGACAAGAAAAAAAGAAGTGGATGACAGATGAAATTCTAAAGTACTGAGAGACAAGAAAAAAAGAAGTGGATGACAGATGAAATTCTAAAGTACTGAGAGACAAGAAAAGAAGAAGTGGATGACAGATGAAATTCTAAAGTACTGAGAGACAAGAAAAAAAGAAGTGGATGACAGATGAAATTCTAAAGTACTGAGAGACAAGAAAAAAAGAAGTGGATGACAGATGAAATTCTAAAGTACTGAGAGACAAGAAAAAAAGAAGTGGATGACAGATGAAATTCTAAAGTACTGAGAGACAAGAAAAAAAGAAGTGGATGACAGATGAAATTCTAAAGTACTGAGAGACAAGAAAAGAAGAAGTGGATGACAGATGAAATTCTAAAGTACTGAGAGACAAGAAAAAAAGAAGCGGATGACAGATGAAATTCTTAAGGACTGAGATACAAAAAAAGAAGCGGATGACAGATGAAATTCTAAAGTACTGAGAGACAAGAAAAGAAGAAGTGGATGACAGATGAAATTCTAAAGTACTGAGAGACAAGAAAAAAAGAAGTGGATGACAGATGAAATTCTAAAGTACTGAGAGACAAGAAAAAAAGAAGCGGATGACAGATGAAATTCTAAAGTACTGAGAGACAAGAAAAGAAGAAGTGGATGACAGATGAAATTCTAAAGTACTGAGAGACAAGAAAAAAAGAAGTGGATGACAGATGAAATTCTAAAGTACTGAGAGACAAGAAAAAAGAAGCGGATGACAGATGAAATTCTAAAGCACTGAGAGACAAGAAAAGAAGAAGTGGATGACAGATGAAATTCTAAAGTACTGAGAGACAAGAAAAAAAGAAGTGGATGACAGATGAAATTCTAAAGTACTGAGAGACAAGAAAAGAAGAAGTGGATGACAGATGAAATTCTAAAGTACTGAGAGACAAGAAAAAAAGAAGTGGATGACAGATGAAATTCTAAAGTACTGAGAGACAAGAAAAGAAGAAGTGGATGACAGATGAAATTCTAAAGTACTGAGAGACAAGAAAAAAAGAAGTGGATGACAGATGAAATTCTAAAGTACTGAGAGACAAGAAAAAAAGAAGCGGATGGCAGATGAAATTCTAAAGTACTGAGAGACAAGAAAAAAAGAAGTGGATGACAGATGAAATTCTAAAGTAATGAGAGACAAGAAAAAAAGAAGCGGATGACAGATGAAATTCTAAAGTACTGAGAGACAAGAAAAAAAGAAGTGGATGACAGATGAAATTCTAAAGTACTGAGAGACAAGAAAGAAAGAAGTGGATGACAGATGAAATTCTAAAGTACTGAGAGACAAGAAAAAAAGAAGTGGATGACAGATGAAATTCTAAAGTACTGAGAGACAAGAAAAAAAGAAGTGGATGACAGATGAAATTCTAAAGTACTGAGAGACAAGAAAAGAAGAAGTGGATGACAGATGAAATTCTAAAGTACTGAGAGACAAGAAAAAAAGAAGTGGATGACAGATGAAATTCTAAAGTACTGAGAGACAAGAAAAAAAGAAGTGGATGGCAGATGAAATTCTAAAGTACTGAGAGACAAGAAAAAAAGAAGTGGATGACAGATGAAATTCTAAAGTACTGAGAGACAAGAAAAAAAGAAGTGGATGACAGATGAAATTCTAAAGTACTGAGAGACAAGAAAAAAAGAAGCGGATGACAGATGAAATTCTTAAGGACTGAGATACAAAAAAAGAAGCGGATGACAGATGAAATTCTAAAGTACTGAGAGACAAGAAAAAAAGAAGCGGATGACAGATGAAATTCTAAAGTACTGAGAGACAAGAAAAAAAGAAGTGGATGACAGATGAAATTCTTAAGGACTGAGATACAAAAAAAGAATCGGATGACAGATGAAATTCTAAAGTACTGAGAGACAAGAAAAAAAGAAGCGGATGACAGATGAAATTCTAAAGTACTGAGAGACAAGAAAAAAAGAAGTGGATGACAGATGAAATTCTAAAGTACTGAGAGACAAGAAAAAAAGAAGCGGATGACAGATGAAATTCTAAAGTACTGAGAGACAAGAAAAAAAGAAGTGGATGACAGATGAAATTCTAAAGTACTGAGAGACAAGAAAGAAAGAAGTGGATGACAGATGAAATTATAAAGTACTGAGAGACAAGAAAAAAAGAAGTGGATGACAGATGAAATTCTAAAGTAGTGAGAGACAAGAAAAAAAGAAGTGGATGACAGATGAAATTCTAAAGTACTGAGAGACAAGAAATAAAGAAGTGGATGACAGATGAAATTCTAAAGTACTGAGAGACAAGAAAAAAAGAAGCGGATGACAGATGAAATTCTTAAGGACTGAGATACAAAAAAAGAAGCGGATGACAGATGAAATTCTAAAGTACTGAGAGACAAGAAAAAAAGAAGTGGATGACAGATGAAATTCTAAAGTACTGAGAGACAAGAAAAAAAGAAGTGGATGACAGATGAAATTCTAAAGTACTGAGAGACAAGAAAAAAAGAAGTGGATGACAGATGAAATTCTGAAGGAGAGACAAGAAAAAAAGAAGTGGATGACAGATGAAATTCTAAAGTACTGAGAGACAAGAAAAAAAGAAGTGGATGACAGATGAAATTCTAAAGTACTGAGAGACAAGAAAAAAAGAAGTTGATGACAGATGAAATTCTAAAGTACTGAGAGACAAGAAAAAAAGAAGTGGATGACAGATGAAATTCTAAAGTACTGAGAGACAAGAAAAAAAGAAGCGGATGACAGATGAAATTCTAAAGTACTGAGAGACAAGAAAAAAAGAAGCGGATGACAGATGAAATTCTTAAGAACTGAGATACAAAAAAAGAAGCGGATGACAGATGAAATTCTAAAGTACTGAGAGACAAGAAAAAAAGAAGTGGATGACAGATGAAATTCTAAAGTACTGAGAGACAAGAAAAAAAGAAGTGGATGACAGATGAAATTCTAAAGTACTGAGAGACAAGAAAAAAAGAAGCGGATGACAGATGAAATTCTAAAGTACTGAGAGACAAGAAAAAAAGAAGTGGATGACAGATGAAATTCTAAAGTACTGAGAGACAAGAAAAAAAGAAGTGGATGACAGATGAAATTCTAAAGTACTGAGAGACAAGAAAAAAAGAAGCGGATGACAGATGAAATTCTAAAGTACTGAGAGACAAGAAAAAAAGAAGCGGATGACAGATGAAATTCTTAAGGACTGAGATACAAAAAAAGAAGCGGATGACAGATGAAATTCTAAAGTACTGAGAGACAAGAAAAAAAGAAGTGGATGACAGATGAAATTCTAAAGTACTGAGAGACAAGAAAAAAAGAAGGGGATGACAGATGAAATTCTTAAGGACTGAGATACAAAAAAAGAAGTGGATGACAGATGAAATTCTAAAGTACTGAGAGACAAGAAAAAAAGAAGTGGATGACAGATGAAATTCTAAAGTACTGAGAGACAAGAAAAAAAGAAGTGGATGACAGATGAAATTCTAAAGTACTGAGAGACAAGAAAAAAAGAAGCGGATGACAGATGAAATTCTTAAGGACTGAGATACAAAAAAAGAAGCGGATGACAGATGAAATTCTAAAGTACTGAGAGACAAGAAAAAAAGAAGTGGATGACAGATGAAATTCTAAAGTACTGAGAGACAAGAAAAAAAGAAGTGGATGACAGATGAAATTCTAAAGTACTGAGAGACAAGAAAAGAAGAAGTGGATGACAGATGAAATTCTAAAGTACTGAGAGACAAGAAAAAAAGAAGTGGATGACAGATGAAATTCTAAAGTACTGAGAGACAAGAAAAAAAGAAGTGGATGACAGATGAAATTCTAAAGTACTGAGAGACAAGAAAAAAAGAAGTGGATGACAGATGAAATTCTAAAGTACTGAGAGACAAGAAAAAAAGAAGTGGATGACAGATGAAATTCTAAAGTACTGAGAGACAAGAAAAGAAGAAGTGGATGACAGATGAAATTCTAAAGTACTGAGAGACAAGAAAAAAAGAAGCGGATGACAGATGAAATTCTTAAGGACTGAGATACAAAAAAAGAAGCGGATGACAGATGAAATTCTAAAGTACTGAGAGACAAGAAAAGAAGAAGTGGATGACAGATGAAATTCTAAAGTACTGAGAGACAAGAAAAAAAGAAGTGGATGACAGATGAAATTCTAAAGTACTGAGAGACAAGAAAAAAAGAAGCGGATGACAGATGAAATTCTAAAGTACTGAGAGACAAGAAAAGAAGAAGTGGATGACAGATGAAATTCTAAAGTACTGAGAGACAAGAAAAAAAGAAGTGGATGACAGATGAAATTCTAAAGTACTGAGAGACAAGAAAAAAGAAGCGGATGACAGATGAAATTCTAAAGTACTGAGAGACAAGAAAAGAAGAAGTGGATGACAGATGAAATTCTAAAGTACTGAGAGACAAGAAAAAAAGAAGTGGATGACAGATGAAATTCTAAAGTACTGAGAGACAAGAAAAGAAGAAGTGGATGACAGATGAAATTCTAAAGTACTGAGAGACAAGAAAAAAAGAAGTGGATGACAGATGAAATTCTAAAGTACTGAGAGACAAGAAAAGAAGAAGTGGATGACAGATGAAATTCTAAAGTACTGAGAGACAAGAAAAAAAGAAGTGGATGACAGATGAAATTCTAAAGTACTGAGAGACAAGAAAAAAAGAAGCGGATGGCAGATGAAATTCTAAAGTACTGAGAGACAAGAAAAAAAGAAGTGGATGACAGATGAAATTCTAAAGTAATGAGAGACAAGAAAAAAAGAAGCGGATGACAGATGAAATTCTAAAGTACTGAGAGACAAGAAAAAAAGAAGTGGATGACAGATGAAATTCTAAAGTACTGAGAGACAAGAAAGAAAGAAGTGGATGACAGATGAAATTCTAAAGTACTGAGAGACAAGAAAAAAAGAAGTGGATGACAGATGAAATTCTAAAGTACTGAGAGACAAGAAAAAAAGAAGTGGATGACAGATGAAATTCTAAAGTACTGAGAGACAAGAAAAGAAGAAGTGGATGACAGATGAAATTCTAAAGTACTGAGAGACAAGAAAAAAAGAAGTGGATGACAGATGAAATTTTAAAGTACTGAGAGACAAGAAAAAAAGAAGTGGATGGCAGATGAAATTCTAAAGTACTGAGAGACAAGAAAAAAAGAAGTGGATGACAGATGAAATTCTAAAGTACTGAGAGACAAGAAAAAAAGAAGTGGATGACAGATGAAATTCTAAAGTACTGAGAGACAAGAAAAAAAGAAGCGGATGACAGATGAAATTCTTAAGGACTGAGATACAAAAAAAGAAGCGGATGACAGATGAAATTCTAAAGTACTGAGAGACAAGAAAAAAAGAAGCGGATGACAGATGAAATTCTAAAGTACTGAGAGACAAGAAAAAAAGAAGTGGATGACAGATGAAATTCTTAAGGACTGAGATACAAAAAAAGAATCGGATGACAGATGAAATTCTAAAGTACTGAGAGACAAGAAAAAAAGAAGCGGATGACAGATGAAATTCTAAAGTACTGAGAGACAAGAAAAAAAGAAGTGGATGACAGATGAAATTCTAAAGTACTGAGAGACAAGAAAAAAAGAAGCGGATGACAGATGAAATTCTAAAGTACTGAGAGACAAGAAAAAAAGAAGTGGATGACAGATGAAATTCTAAAGTACTGAGAGACAAGAAAGAAAGAAGTGGATGACAGATGAAATTCTAAAGTACTGAGAGACAAGAAAAAAAGAAGTGGATGACAGATGAAATTCTAAAGTAGTGAGAGACAAGAAAAAAAGAAGTGGATGACAGATGAAATTCTAAAGTACTGAGAGACAAGAAATAAAGAAGTGGATGACAGATGAAATTCTAAAGTACTGAGAGACAAGAAAAAAAGAAGCGGATGACAGATGAAATTCTTAAGGACTGAGATACAAAAAAAGAAGCGGATGACAGATGAAATTCTAAAGTACTGAGAGACAAGAAAAAAAGAAGTGGATGACAGATGAAATTCTAAAGTACTGAGAGACAAGAAAAAAAGAAGTGGATGACAGATGAAATTCTAAAGTACTGAGAGACAAGAAAAAAAGAAGTGGATGACAGATGAAATTCTGAAGGAGAGACAAGAAAAAAAGAAGTGGATGACAGATGAAATTCTAAAGTACTGAGAGACAAGAAAAAAAGAAGTGGATGACAGATGAAATTCTAAAGTACTGAGAGACAAGAAAAAAAGAAGTTGATGACAGATGATATTCTAAAGTACTGAGAGACAAGAAAAAAAGAAGTGGATGACAGATGAAATTCTAAAGTACTGAGAGACAAGAAAAAAAAAAGCGGATGAAAGATGAAATTCTAAAGTACTGAGAGACAAGAAAAAAAGAAGCGGATGACAGATGAAATTCTTAAGAACTGAGATACAAAAAAAGAAGCGGATGACAGATGAAATTCTAAAGTACTGAGAGACAAGAAAAAAAGAAGTGGATGACAGATGAAATTCTAAAGTACTGAGAGACAAGAAAAAAAGAAGTGGATGACAGATGAAATTCTAAAGTACTGAGAGACAAGAAAAAAAGAAGCGGATGACAGATGAAATTCTAAAGTACTGAGAGACAAGAAAAAAAGAAGTGGATGACAGATGAAATTCTAAAGTACTGAGAGACAAGAAAAAAAGAAGTGGATGACAGATGAAATTCTAAAGTACTGAGAGACAAGAAAAAAAGAAGCGGATGACAGATGAAATTCTAAAGTACTGAGAGACAAGAAAAAAAGAAGCGGATGACAGATGAAATTCTTAAGGACTGAGATACAAAAAAAGAAGCGGATGACAGATGAAATTCTAAAGTACTGAGAGACAAGAAAAAAAGAAGTGGATGACAGATGAAATTCTAAAGTACTGAGAGACAAGAAAAAAAGAAGGGGATGACAGATGAAATTCTTAAGGACTGAGATACAAAAAAAGAAGTGGATGACAGATGAAATTCTAAAGTACTGAGAGACAAGAAAAAAAGAAGTGGATGACAGATGAAATTCTAAAGTACTGAGAGACAAGAAAAAAAGAAGTGGATGACAGATGAAATTCTAAAGTACTGAGAGACAAGAAAAAAAGAAGCGGATGACAGATGAAATTCTTAAGGACTGAGATACAAAAAAAGAAGCGGATGACAGATGAAATTCTAAAGTACTGAGAGACAAGAAAAAAAGAAGTGGATGACAGATGAAATTCTAAAGTACTGAGAGACAAGAAAAAAAGAAGTGGATGACAGATGAAATTCTAAAGTACTGAGAGGCAAGAAAAAAAGAAGCGGATGACAGATGAAATTCTAAAGTACTGAGAGACAAGAAAAAAAGAAGTGGATGACAGATGAAATTCTAAAGTACTGAGAGACAAGAAAAAAAGAAGCGGATGACAGATGAAATTCTAAAGTACTGAGAGACAAGAAAAAAAGAAGCGGATGACAGATGAAATTCTTAAGAACTGAGATACAAAAAAAGAAGCGGATGACAGATGAAATTCTAAAGTACTGAGAGACAAGAAAAAAAGAAGTGGATGACAGATGAAATTCTAAAGTACTGAGAGACAAGAAAAAAAGAAGTGGATGACAGATGAAATTCTAAAGTACTGAGAGACAAGAAAAAAAGAAGCGGATGACAGATGAAATTCTAAAGTACTGAGAGACAAGAAAAAAAGAAGTGGATGACAGATGAAATTCTAAAGTACTGAGAGACAAGAAAAAAAGAAGTGGATGACAGATGAAATTCTAAAGTACTGAGAGACAAGAAAAAAAGAAGTGGATGACAGATGAAATTCTAAAGTACTGAGAGACAAGAAAAAAAGAAGCGGATGACAGATGAAATTCTTAAGGACTGAGATACAAAAAAAGAAGCGGATGACAGATGAAATTCTAAAGTACTGAGAGACAAGAAAAAAAGAAGTGGATGACAGATGAAATTCTAAAGTACTGAGAGACAAGAAAAAAAGAAGTGGATGACAGATGAAATTCTAAAGTACTGAGAGACAAGAAAAAAAGAAGCGGATGACAGATTAAATTCTAAAGTACTGAGAGACAAGAAAAAAAGAAGTGGATGACAGATGAAATTCTAAAGTACTGAGAGACAAGAAAAAAAGAAGCGGATGACAGATGAAATTCTGAAGGAAAAAGAGACGAGACAAAAAGAAGCGGATAACCGATTAAATTCCAAAGGAAAGAGATAAGAAAAAAAAATATGGATGACAGATGAAATTCTGAAGGAAAGAGATAAGAAAAAAGGAAGCGGATGGCATTTAAAATTAAGAAAGAAAGAGAGAGAAGAAAAAAAGAAGTGGATGACAGATGAAATTCTAAAGTACTGAGAGACATGAAAAAAAGAAGTGGATGACAGATGAAATTCTAAAGTACTGAGAGACAAGAAAAAAAGAAGTGGATGACAGATGAAATTCTAAAGTACTGAGAGACAAGAAAAAAAGAAGCGGATGACAGATGAAATTCTAAAGTACTGAGAGACAAGAAAAAAAGAAGTGGATGACAGATGAAATTCTAAAGTACTGAGAGACAAGAAAAAAAGAAGTGGATGACAGATGAAATTCTAAAGTACTGAGAGACAAGAAAAAAAGAAGCGGATGACAGATGAAATTCTAAAGTACTGAGAGACAAGAAAAAAAGAAGTGGATGACAGATGAAATTCTTAAGGACTGAGATACAAAAAAGAATCGGATGACAGATGAAATTCTAAAGTACTGAGAGACAAGAAAAAAAGAAGTGGATGACAGATGAAATTCTTAAGGACTGAGATACAAAAAAGAATCGGATGACAGATGAAATTCTAAAGTACTGAGAGACAAGAAAAAAAGAAGTGGATGACAGATGAAATTCTAAAGTACTGAGAGACAAGAAAAGAAGAAGTGGATGACAGATGAAATTCTAAAGTACTGATAGACAAGAAAAAAAGAAGTGGATGACAGATGAAATTCTAAAGTACTGAGAGACAAGAAAAAAAGAAGTGGATGACAGATGAAATTCTAAAGTACTGAGAGACAAGAAAAGAAGAAGTGGATGACAGATGAAATTCTAAAGTACTGAGAGACAAGAAAAAAAGAAGTGGATGACAGATGAAATTCTAAAGTACTGAGAGACAAGAAAAAAAGAAGTGGATGACAGATGAAATTCTAAAGTACTGAGAGACAAGAAAAAAAGAAGTGGATGACAGATGAAATTCTAAAGTACTGAGAGACAAGAAAAGAAGAAGTGGATGACAGATGAAATTCTAAAGTACTGAGAGACAAGAAAAAAAGAAGTGGATGACAGATGAAATTCTAAAGTACTGACAGACAAGAAAAAAAGAAGCGGATGACAGATGAAATTCTAAAGTACTGAGAGACAAGAAAAAAAGAAGTGGATGACAGATGAAATTCTTAAGGACTGAGATACAAAAAAAGAATCGGATGACAGATGAAATTCTAAAGTACTGAGAGACAAGAAAAAAAGAAGTGGATGACAGATGAAATTCTAAAGTACTGAGAGACAAGAAAAAAAGAAGTGGATGACAGATGAAATTCTAAAGTACTGAGAGACAAGAAAAAAAGAAGTGGATGACAGATGAAATTCTAAAGTACTGAGAGACAAGAAAAAAAGAAGTGGATGACAGATGAAATTCTAAAGTACTGAGAGACAAGAAAAAAAGAAGTGGATGACAGATGAAATTCTAAAGTACTGACAGACAAGAAAAAAAGAAGTGGATGACAGATGAAATTCTAAAGTACTGAGAGACAAGAAAAAAAGAAGTGGATGACAGATAAAATTCTAAAGTACTGAGAGATAAGAAAAAAAGAAGTGGATGACAGATGAAATTCTAAAGTACTGAGAGACAAGAAAAAAAGAAGCGGATGACAGATGAAATTCTTAAGGACTGAGATACAAAAAAAGAAGCGGATGACAGATGAAATTCTAAAGTACTGACAGACAAGAAAAAAAGAAGTGGATGACAGATGAAATTCTAAAGTACTGAGAGACAAGAAAAAAAGAAGCGGATGGCAGATGAAATTCTAAAGTACTGAGAGACAAGAAAAAAAGAAGTGGATGACAGATGAAATTCTAAAGTACTGAGAGACAAGAAAAAAAGAAGCGGATGACAGATGAAATTCTAAAGTACTGAGAGACAAGAAAAAAAGAAGTGGATGACAGATGAAATTCTAAAGTACTGAGAGACAAGAAAGAAAGAAGTGGATGACAGATGAAATTCTAAAGTACTGAGAGACAAGAAAAAAAGAAGTGGATGACAGATGAAATTCTAAAGTACTGAGAGACAAGAAAAAAGAAGTGGATGACAGATGAAATTCTAAAGTACTGAGAGACAAGAAAAGAAGAAGTGGATGACAGATGAAATTCTAAAGTACTGAGAGACAAGAAAAAAAGAAGTGGATGACAGATGAAATTCTAAAGTACTGACAGACAAGAAAAAAAGAAGTGGATGACAGATGAAATTCTAAAGTACTGAGAGACAAGAAAAAAAGAAGTGGATGACAGATAAAATTCTAAAGTACTGAGAGACAAGAAAAAAAGAAGTGGATGACAAATGAAATTCTAAAGTACTGAGAGACAAGAAAAAAAGAAGCGGATGACAGATGAAATTCTTAAGGACTGAGATACAAAAAAGAATCGGATGACAGATGAAATTCTAAAGTACTGAGAGACAAGAAAAAAAGAAGTGGATGACAGATGAAATTCTTAAGGACTGAGATACAAAAAAGAATCGGATGACAGATGAAATTCTAAAGTACTGAGAGACAAGAAAAAAAGAAGTGGATGACAGATGAAATTCTAAAGTACTGAGAGACAAGAAAAGAAGAAGTGGATGACTGATGAAATTCTAAAGTACTGATAGACAAGAAAAAAAGAAGTGGATGACAGATGAAATTCTAAAGTACTGAGAGACAAGAAAAAAAGAAGTGGATGACAGATGAAATTCTAAAGTACTGAGAGACAAGAAAAGAAGAAGTGGATGACAGATGAAATTCTAAAGTACTGAGAGACAAGAAAAAAAGAAGTGGATGACAGATGAAATTCTAAAGTACTGAGAGACAAGAAAAAAAGAAGTGGATGACAGATGAAATTCTAAAGTACTGAGAGACAAGAAAAGAAGAAGTGGATGACAGATGAAATTCTAAAGTACTGAGAGACAAGAAAAAAAGAAGTGGATGACAGATGAAATTCTAAAGTACTGAGAGACAAGAAAAAGAGAAGTGGATGACAGATGAAATTCTAAAGTACTGAGAGACAAGAAAAAAAGAAGTGGATGACAGATGAAATTCTAAAGTACTGACAGACAAGAAAAAAAGAAGCGGATGACAGATGAAATTCTAAAGTACTGAGAGACAAGAAAAAAAGAAGTGGATGACAGATGAAATTCTTAAGGACTGAGATACAAAAAAAGAATCGGATGACAGATGAAATTCTAAAGTACTGAGAGACAAGAAAAAAAGAAGTGGATGACAGATGAAATTCTAAAGTACTGAGAGACAAGAAAAAAAGAAGTGGATGACAGATGAAATTCTAAAGTACTGAGAGACAAGAAAAAAAGAAGTGGATGACAGATGAAATTCTAAAGTACTGAGAGACAAGAAAAAAAGAAGTGGATGACAGATGAAATTCTAAAGTACTGAGAGACAAGAAAAAAAGAAGTGGATGACAGATGAAATTCTAAAGTACTGAGAGACAAGAAAAAAAGAAGTGGATGACAGATGAAATTCTAAAGTACTGAGAGACAAGAAAAAAAGAAGTGGATGACAGATGAAATTCTAAAGTACTGAGAGACAAGAAAAGAAGAAGTGGATGACAGATGAAATTCTAAAGTACTGAGAGACAAGAAAAAAAGAAGTGGATGACAGATGAAATTCTAAAGTACTGACAGACAAGAAAAAAAGAAGTGGATGACAGATGAAATTCTAAAGTACTGAGAGACAAGAAAAAAAGAAGTGGATGACAGATAAAATTCTAAAGTACTGAGAGACAAGAAAAAAAGAAGTGGATGACAGATGAAATTCTAAAGTACTGAGAGACAAGAAAAAAAGAAGCGGATGACAGATGAAATTCTTAAGGACTGAGATACAAAAAAAGAAGCGGATGACAGATGAAATTCTAAAGTACTGAGAGACAAGAAAAAAAGAAGTGGATGACAGATGAAATTCTAAAGTACTGAGAGACAAGAAAAAAAGAAGTGGATGACAGATGAAATTCTAAAGTACTGAGAGACAAGAAAAGAAGAAGTGGATGACAGATGAAATTCTAAAGTACTGAGAGACAAGAAAAAAAGAAGTGGATGACAGATGAAATTCTAAAGTACTGACAGACAAGAAAAAAAGAAGTGGATGACAGATGAAATTCTAAAGTACTGAGAGACAAGAAAAAAAGAAGTGGATGACAGATAAAATTCTAAAGTACTGAGAGACAAGAAAAAAAGAAGTGGATGACAGATGAAATTCTAAAGTACTGAGAGACAAGAAAAAAAGAAGCGGATGACAGATGAAATTCTTAAGGACTGAGATACAAAAAAAGAAGCGGATGACAGATGAAATTCTAAAGTACTGACAGACAAGAAAAAAAGAAGTGGATGACAGATGAAATTCTAAAGTACTGAGAGACAAGAAAAAAAGAAGCGGATGGCAGATGAAATTCTAAAGTACTGAGAGACAAGAAAAAAAGAAGTGGATGACAGATGAAATTCTAAAGTACTGAGAGACAAGAAAAAAAGAAGCGGATGACAGATGAAATTCTAAAGTACTGAGAGACAAGAAAAAAAGAAGTGGATGACAAATGAAATTCTAAAGTACTGAGAGACAAGAAAGAAAGAAGTGGATGACAGATGAAATTCTAAAGTACTGAGAGACAAGAAAAAAAGAAGTGGATGACAGATGAAATTCTAAAGTACTGAGAGACAAGAAAAAAAGAAGTGGATGACAGATGAAATTCTAAAGTACTGAGAGACAAGAAAAGAAGAAGTGGATGACAGATGAAATTCTAAAGTACTGAGAGACAAGAAAAAAAGAAGTGGATGACAGATGAAATTCTAAAGTACTGACAGACAAGAAAAAAAGAAGTGGATGACAGATGAAATTCTAAAGTACTGAGAGACAAGAAAAAAAGAAGTGGATGACAGATAAAATTCTAAAGTACTGAGAGACAAGAAAAAAAGAAGTGGATTACAAATGAAATTCTAAAGTACTGAGAGACAAGAAAAAAAGAAGCGGATGACAGATGAAATTCTTAAGGACTGAGATACAAAAAAAGAAGCGGATGACAGATGATATTCTAAAGTACTGACAGACAAGAAAAAAAGAAGTGGATGACAGATGAAATTCTAAAGTACTGAGAGACAAGAAAAAAAGAAGCGGATGGCAGATGAAATTCTAAAGTACTGAGAGACAAGAAAAAAAGAAGTGGATGACAGATGAAATTCTAAAGTACTGAGAGACAAGAAAAAAAGAAGCGGATGACAGATGAAATTCTAAAGTACTGAGAGACAAGAAAAAAAGAAGTGGATGACAGATGAAATTCTAAAGTACTGAGAGACAAGAAAAAAAGAAGTGGATGACAGATGAAATTCTAAAGTACTGAGAGACAAGAAAAGAAGAAGTGGATGACAGATGAAATTCTAAAGTACTGAGAGACAAGAAAAAAAGAAGTGGATGACAGATGAAATTCTAAAGTACTGAGAGACAAGAAAAAAAGAAGTGGATGGCAGATGAAATTCTAAAGTACTGAGAGACAAGAAAAAAAGAAGTGGATGACAGATGAAATTCTAAAGTACTGAGAGACAAGAAAAAAAGAAGTGGATGACAGATGAAATTCTAAAGTACTGAGAGACAAGAAAAAAAGAAGTGGATGACAGATGAAATTCTAAAGTACTGAGAGACAAGAAAAGAAGAAGTGGATGACAGATGAAATTTTAAAGTACTGAGAGACAAGAAAAAAAGAAGTGGATGACAGATGAAATTCTAAAGTTCTGAGAGACAAGAAAAAAAGAAGTGGATGACAGATGAAATTCTAAAGTACTGAGAGACAAGAAAAAAAGAAGTGGATGACAGATGAAATTCTAAAGTACTGAGAGACAAGAAAAAAAGAAGTGGATGACAGATGAAATTCTAAAGTACTGAGAGACAAGAAAAAAAGAAGCGGATGACAGATGAAATTCTTAAGGACTGAGATACAAAAAAAGAAGCGGATGACAGATGAAATTCTAAAGTACTGACAGACAAGAAAAAAAGAAGTGGATGACAGATGAAATTCTAAAGTACTGAGAGACAAGAAAAAAAGAAGTGGATGACAGATAAAATTCTAAAGTACTGAGAGACAAGAAAAAAAGAAGTGGATGACAGATGAAATTCTAAAGTACTGAGAGACAAGAAAAAAGAAGCGGATGACAGATGAAATTCTTAAGGACTGAGATACAAAAAAAGAAGCGGATGACAGATGAAATTCTAAAGTACTGAGAGACAAGAAAAAAAGAAGTGGATGACAGATGAAATTCTAAAGTACTGAGAGACAAGAAAAAAAGAAGCGGATGGCAGATGAAATTCTAAAGTACTGAGAGACAAGAAAAAAAGAAGTGGATGACAGATGAAATTCTAAAGTACTGAGAGACAAGAAAAAAAGAAGTGGATGACAGATGAAATTCTAAAGTACTGTGAGACAAGAAAAAGAAGTGGATGACAGATGAAATTCTAAAGTACTGAGAGACAAGAAAGAAAGAAGTGGATGACAGATGAAATTCTAAAGTACTGAGAGACAAGAAAAAAAGAAGTGGATGACAGATGAAATTCTAAAGTACTGAGAGACAAGAAAAAAAGAAGTGGATGACAGATGAAATTCTAAAGTACTGAGAGACAAGAAAAGAAGAAGTGGATGACAGATGAAATTCTAAAGTACTGAGAGACAAGAAAAAAAGAAGTTGATGGCAGATGAAATTCTAAAGTACTGAGAGACAAGAAAAAAAGAAGTGGATGACAGATGAAATTCTAAAGTACTGAGAGACAAGAAAAAAAGAAGCGGATGACAGATGAAATTCTAAAGTACTGAGAGACAAGAAAAAAAGAAGCGGATGACAGATGAAATTCTTAAGGACTGAGATACAAAAAAAGAAGCGGATGACAGATGAAATTCTAAAGTACTGAGAGACAAGAAAAAAAGAAGTGGATGACAGATGAAATTCTAAAGTACTGAGAGACAAGAAAAAAAGAAGCGGATGACAGATGAAATTCTAAAGTACTGACAGACAAGAAAAAAAGAAGTGGATGACAGATGAAATTCTAAAGTACTGAGAGACAAGAAAAAAAGAAGCGGATGACAGATGAAATTCTAAAGTACTGAGAGACAAGAAAAAAAGAAGTGGATGACAGATGAAATTCTAAAGTACTGAGAGACAAGAAAAAAAGAAGTGGATGACAGATGAAATTCTAAAGTACTGAGAGACAAGAAAAAAAGAAGTGGATGACAGATGAAATTCTAAAATACTGAGAGACAAGAAAAAAAGAAGCGGATGACAGATGAAATTCTAAAGTACTGAGAGACAAGAAAAAAAGAAGTGGATGACAGATGAAATTCTAAAGTACTGAGAGACAAGAAAAAAAGAAGTGGATGACAGATGAAATTCTAAAGTACTGAGAGACAAGAAAAAAAGAAGTGGATGACAGATGAAATTCTAAAGTACTGAGAGACAAGAAATAAAGAAGCGGATGACAGATGAAATTCTAAAGTACTGAGAGACAAGAAAAAAAGAAGCGGATGACAGATGAAATTCTTAAGGACTGAGATACAAAAAAAGAAGCGGATGACAGATGAAATTCTAAAGTACTGAGAGACAAGAAAAAAAGAAGTGGATGACAGATGAAATTCTAAAGTACTGAGGGACAAGAAAAAAAGAAGTGGATGACAGATGAAATTCTAAATTACTGAGAGACAAGAAAAAAAGAAGTGGATGACAGATGAAATTCTAAAGTACTGAGAGACAAGAAAAAAAGAAGCGGATGACAGATGAAATTCTAAAGTACTGAAAGACAAGAAAAAAAGAAGTGGATGACAGATGAAATTCTAAAGTACTGAGAGACAAGAAAAAAAGAAGTGGATGACAGATGAAATTCTGAAGGAGAGACAAGAAAAAAAGAAGTGGATGACAGATGAAATTCTAAAGTACTGACAGACAAGAAAAAAAGAAGTGGATGACAGATGAAATTCTAAAGTACTGAGAGACAAGAAAAAAAGAAGCGGATGACAGATGAAATTCTAAAGTACTGAGAGACAAGAAAAAAAGAAGTGGATGACAGATGAAATTCTAAAGTACTGAGAGACAAGAAAAAAAGAAGTGGATGACAGATGAAATTCTAAAGTACTGAGAGACAAGAAAAAAAGAAGTGGATGACAGATGAAATTCTAAAATACTGAGAGACAAGAAAAAAAGAAGCGGATGACAGATGAAATTCTAAAGTACTGAGAGACAAGAAAAAAAGAAGTGGATGACAGATGAAATTCTAAAGTACTGAGAGACAAGAAAAAAAGAAGTGGATGACAGATGAAATTCTAAAGTACTGAGAGACAAGAAAAAAAGAAGCGGATGACAGATGAAATTCTAAAGTACTGAGAGACAAGAAATAAAGAAGCGGATGACAGATGAAATTCTAAAGTACTGAGAGACAAGAAAAAAAGAAGCGGATGACAGATGAAATTCTTAAGGACTGAGATACAAAAAAAGAAGCGGATGACAGATGAAATTCTAAAGTACTGAGAGACAAGAAAAAAAGAAGTGGATGACAGATGAAATTCTAAAGTACTGAGAGACAAGAAAAAAAGAAGCGGATGACAGATGAAATTCTTAAGGACTGAGATACAAAAAAAGAAGCGGATGACAGATGAAATTCTAAAGTACTGAGAGACAAGAAAAAAAGAAGCGAATGACAGATGAAATTCTTAAGGACTGAGATACAAAAAAAGAAGCGGATGACAGATGAAATTCTAAAGTACTGAGAGACAAGAAAAAAAGAAGTGGATGACAGATGAAATTCTAAAGTACTGAGAGACAAGAAAAAAAGAAGCGGATGACAGATGAAATTCTTAAGGACTGAGATACAAAAAAAGAAGCGAATGACAGATGAAATTCTAAAGTACTGAGAGACAAGAAAAAAAGAAGTGGATGACAGATGAAATTCTAAAGTACTGAGAGACAAGAAAAAAAAAGCGGATGACAGATGAAATTCTTAAGGACTGAGATACAAAAAAAGAAGCGGATGACAGATGAAATTCTAAAGTACTGAGAGACAAGAAAAAAAGAAGTGGATGACAGATGAAATTCTAAAGTACTGAGAGACAAGAAAAAAAGAAGCGGATGACAGATGAAATTCTTAAGGACTGAGATACAAAAAAAGAAGTGGATGACAGATGAAATTCTAAAGTACTGAATGACAAGAAAAAAAGAAGTGGATGACAGATGAAATTCTAAAGTACTGAGAGACAAGAAAAAAAGAAGTGGATGACAGATGAAATTCTAAAGTACTGAGAGACAAGAAAAAAAGAAGTGGATGACAGATGAAATTCTGAAGGAGAGACAAGAAAAAAAGAAGTGGATGACAGATGAAATTCTAAAGTACTGAGAGACAAGAAAAAAAGAAGTGGATGACAGATGAAATTCTAAAGTACTGAGAGACAAGAAAAAAAGAAGTGGATGACAGATGAAATTCTGAAGGAGAGACAAGAAAAAAAGAAGTGGATGACAGATGAAATTCTAAAGTACTGAGAGACAAGAAAAAAAGAAGTGGATGACAGATGAAATTCTAAAGTACTGAGAGACAAGAAAAAAAGAAGCGGATGACAGATGAAATTCTAAAGTACTGAGAGACAAGAAAAAAAGAAGCGGATGACAGATGAAATTCTAAAGTACTGAGAGACAAGAAAGAAAGAAGCGGATGACAGATGAAATTCTTAAGAACTGAGATACAAAAAAAGAAGCGGATGACAGATGAAATTCTACAGTACTGAGAGACAAGAAAAAAAGAAGTGGATGACAGATGAAATTCTAAAGTACTGAGAGACAAGAAAAAAAGAAGTGGATGACAGATGAAATTCTAAAGTACTGAGAGACAAGAAAAAAAGAAGCGGATGACAGATGAAATTCTTAAGGACTGAGATACAAAAAAAGAAGCGGATGACAGATGAAATTCTAAAGTACTGAGAGACAAGAAAAAAAGAAGTGGATGACAGATGAAATTCTAAAGTACTGAGAGACAAGAAAAAAAAAGCGGATGACAGATGAAATTCTTAAGGACTGAGATACAAAAAAAGAAGCGGATGACAGATGAAATTCTAAAGTACTGAGAGACAAGAAAAAAAGAAGTGGATGACAGATGAAATTCTAAAGTACTGAGAGACAAGAAAAAAAGAAGCGGATGACAGATGAAATTCTTAAGGACTGAGATACAAAAAAAGAAGTGGATGACAGATGAAATTCTAAAGTACTGAATGACAAGAAAAAAAGAAGTGGATGACAGATGAAATTCTAAAGTACTGAGTGACAAGAAAAAAAGAAGCGGATGACAGATGAAATTCTTAAGGACAGAGACAAGAAAAAAAGAAGTGGATGACAGATGAAATTCTAAAGTACTGAGAGACAAGAAAAAAAGAAGTGGATGACAGATGAAATTCTGAAGGAGAGACAAGAAAAAAAGAAGTGGATGACAGATGAAATTCTAAAGTACTGAGAGACAAGAAAAAAAGAAGTGGATGACAGATGAAATTCTAAAGTACTGAGAGACAAGAAAAAAAGAAGTGGATGACAGATGAAATTCTGAAGGAGAGACAAGAAAAAAAGAAGTGGATGACAGATGAAATTCTAAAGTACTGAGAGACAAGAAAAAAAGAAGTGGATGACAGATGAAATTCTAAAGTACTGAGAGACAAGAAAAAAAGAAGCGGATGACAGATGAAATTCTAAAGTACTGAGAGACAAGAAAAAAAGAAGCGGATGACAGATGAAATTCTAAAGTACTGAGAGACAAGAAAGAAAGAAGCGGATGACAGATGAAATTCTTAAGAACTGAGATACAAAAAAAGAAGCGGATGACAGATGAAATTCTAAAGTACTGAGAGACAAGAAAAAAAGAAGTGGATGACAGATGAAATTCTAAAGTACTGAGAGACAAGAAAAAAAGAAGTGGATGACAGATGAAATTCTAAAGTACTGAGAGACAAGAAAAAAAGAAGCGGATGACAGATGAAATTCTAAAGTACTGAGAGACAAGAAAAAAAGAAGCGGATGACAGATGAAATTCTAAAGTACTGAGAGACAAGAAAAAAAGAAGTGGATGACAGATGAAATTCTAAAGTACTGAGAGACAAGAAAAAAAGAAGTGGATGACAGATGAAATTCTTAAGGACTGAGATACAAAAAAGAAGTGGATGACAGATGAAATTCTAAAGTACTGAGAGACAAGAAAAAAAGAAGTGGATGACAGATGAAATTCTAAAGTACTGAGAGACAAGAAAAAAAGAAGTGGATGACAGATGAAATTCTAAAGTACTGAGAGACAAGAAAAAAAGAAGTGGATGACAGATGAAATTCTAAAGTACTGAGAGACAAGAAAAAAAGAAGCGGATGACAGATGAAATTCTTAAGGACTGAGATACAAAAAAAGAAGTGGATGACAGATGAAATTCTAAAGTACTGAGAGACAAGAAAAAAAGAAGTGGATGACAGATGAAATTCTAAAGTACTGAGAGACAAGAAAAAAAGAAGTGGATGACAGATGAAATTCTAAAGTACTGAGAGACAAGAAAAAAAGAAGCGGATGACAGATGAAATTCTTAAGGACTGAGATACAAAAAAAGAAGCGGATGACAGATGAAATTCTAAAGTACTGAGAGACAAGAAAAAAAGAAGTGGATGACAGATGAAATTCTAAAGTACTGAGAGACAAGAAAAAAAGAAGTGGATGACAGATGAAATTCTAAAGTACTGAGAGACAAGAAAAAAAGAAGCGGATGACAGATGAAATTCTAAAGTACTGAGAGACAAGAAATAAAGAAGCGGATGACAGATGAAATTCTAAAGTACTGAGAGACAAGAAAAAAAGAAGCGGATGACAGATGAAATTCTTAAGGACTGAGATACAAAAAAAGAAGCGGATGACAGATGAAATTCTAAAGTACTGAGAGACAAGAAAAAAAGAAGTGGATGACAGATGAAATTCTAAAGTACTGAGAGACAAGAAAAAAAGAAGCGGATGACAGATGAAATTCTTAAGGACTGAGATACAAAAAAAGAAGCGGATGACAGATGAAATTCTAAAGTACTGAGAGACAAGAAAAAAAGAAGTGGATGACAGATGAAATTCTAAAGTACTGAGAGACAAGAAAAAAAGAAGCGGATGACAGATGAAATTCTTAAGGACTGAGATACAAAAAAAGAAGCGGATGACAGATGAAATTCTAAAGTACTGAGAGACAAGAAAAAAAGAAGTGGATGACAGATGAAATTCTAAAGTACTGAGAGACAAGAAAAAAAGAAGCGGATGACAGATGAAATTCTTAAGGACTGAGATACAAAAAAAGAAGTGGATGACAGATGAAATTCTAAAGTACTGAATGACAAGAAAAAAAGAAGTGGATGACAGATGAAATTCTAAAGTACTGAGAGACAAGAAAAAAAGAAGCGGATGACAGATGAAATTCTTAAGGACAGAGACAAGAAAAAAAGAAGTGGATGACAGATGAAATTCTAAAGTACTGAGAGACAAGAAAAAAAGAAGTGGATGACAGATGAAATTCTGAAGGAGAGACAAGAAAAAAAGAAGTGGATGACAGATGAAATTCTAAAGTACTGAGAGACAAGAAAAAAAGAAGTGGATGACAGATGAAATTCTAAAGTACTGAGAGACAAGAAAAAAAGAAGTGGATGACAGATGAAATTCTGAAGGAGAGACAAGAAAAAAAGAAATGGATGACAGATGAAATTCTAAAGTACTGAGAGACAAGAAAAAAAGAAGTGGATGACAGATGAAATTCTAAAGTACTGAGAGACAAGAAAAAAAGAAGCGGATGACAGATGAAATTCTAAAGTACTGAGAGACAAGAAAAAAAGAAGCGGATGACAGATGAAATTCTAAAGTACTGAGAGACAAGAAAGAAAGAAGCGGATGACAGATGAAATTCTTAAGAACTGAGATACAAAAAAAGAACCGGATGACAGATGAAATTCTAAAGTACTGAGAGACAAGAAAAAAAGAAGTGGATGACAGATGAAATTCTAAAGTACTGAGAGACAAGAAAAAAAGAAGTGGATGACAGATGAAATTCTAAAGTACTGAGAGACAAGAAAAAAAGAAGCGGATGACAGATGAAATTCTAAAGTACTGAGAGACAAGAAAAAAAGAAGCGGATGACAGATGAAATTCTAAAGTACTGAGAGACAAGAAAAATAGAAGTGGATGACAGATGAAATTCTAAAGTACTGAGAGACAAGAAAAAAAGAAGTGGATGACAGATGAAATTCTGAAGGACTGAGATACAAAAAAAGAATTGGATGACAGATGAAATTCTAAAGTACTGAGAGACAAGAAAAAAAGAAGTGGATGACAGATGAAATTCTAAAGTACTGAGAGACAAGAAAAAAAGAAGTGGATGACAGATGAAATTCTAAAGTACTGAGAGACAAGAAAAAAAGAAGTGGATGACAGATGAAATTCTAAAGTACTGAGAGACAAGAAAAAAAGAAGCGGATGACAGATGAAATTCTTAAGGACTGAGATACAAAAAAAGAAGTGGATGACAGATGAAATTCTAAAGTACTGAGAGACAAGAAAAAAAGAAGTGGATGACAGATGAAATTCTAAAGTACTGAGAGACAAGAAAAAAAGAAGTGGATGACAGATGAAATTCTAAAGTACTGAGAGACAAGAAAAAAAGAAGCGGATGACAGATGAAATTCTTAAGGACTGAGATACAAAAAAAGAAGCGGATGACAGATGAAATTCTAAAGTACTGAGAGACAAGAAAAAAAGAAGTGGATGACAGATGAAATTCTAAAGTACTGAGAGACAAGAAAAAAAGAAGTGGATGACAGATGAAATTCTAAAGTACTGAGAGACAAGAAAAAAAGAAGCGGATGACAGATGAAATTCTGAAGGAAAAAGAGACGAGACAAAAAGAAGCGGATAACCGATTAAATTCCAAAGGAAAGAGATAAGAAAAAAAAATATGGATGACAGATGAAATTCTGAAGGAAAGAGATAAGAAAAAAGGAAGCGGATGGCATTTAAAATTAAGAAAGAAAGAGAGAGAAGAAAAAAAGAAGTGGATGACAGATGAAATTCTGAAGGAGAGACAGATGAAATTCTGAAGGAGAGACAGATGAAATTCTGAAGGAAAGAGAGACTAGAAAAAATGTTGATGACAGATGAAATTGTAAAGGAGCCATAGGAAAAAAAAGTGAATGACATGAAATTCTAATAATGTTTTCAAAACTCCTATTCCCATGAAAAGAAGATAAATTGAAAAAATATCAAAATTTCAGATATTTTTTACTCGTTGTGAAGGCTTTTATGAGCAATCGAGAAATATTTTTGCAGCTATATGCTTGTTTAACTGAATACAAAGTCTTGGTACAGTTTCGCTTTGCGGTAAAATGAATATCCGGTCTAAAAATGTGAAGAAAATGTCAACATGTAATTTGGCATTATACGTGTACCGTCAATTTCTAAAGAATTCATTTTTTTTTAATTTATTGTTCCGACATATTCTATGACTTAAACGTTATTTTAGTTGATACCGATATTTGAAGAGACGCTCCGTTTATTTATTAAACGGTATATTTATTTATTTTTGTCTACCGGCCTAAATATTCGAAAAATCTTATTAAATAAAAATAACCACTCTGCCGGAGATTTGATCTTGCGTCCTTCTTGTCAGGAGAAATTGTAGTTAGATCCAACGTGCTTTAGATCGACTCGGCCACGGAGTGCGTCGACGATCAAGCAAAGTTGAATATTGCCTTATAAATGCAAATCTTCTTTCAGACACGTGAAACATTAATCCTAATATAAACAAAGCAGTTTCTTTTATTTTCATCTACCGGCCTGAATATTTAAGAAATCTTATTATAGAAAAAATATGCGTCACCCTTGGCAGGAGAAACTGTAGTTAGATCCGACGTGCTTTAGATCGACTCGGTCACGGAGTTCATCGACGATCAAGAAAAGTTGAATATTGCCTTATAAATGCAAATCTTCCTCCGACTCTCGAAACATTCATATGTGCTCATTTTCGCATCCTAACGTAAACAAAGCAATTTTTAAAGAAAATGATGCCTGTTGTATTTATTAATCCAACGGATTATGTTATTTTTAGTGAATACCTGTATTTATTAAACACTATTTATATTATATCATTATATTATATTGTTATGTGGGAACCTCGAGGCGATGTAATGGTTAGCAAGCTTGTCTAGCTTGTACAATTACGACTGTTTAGTGAGTTCAATCCTCACTGGGTGCTCCCTACTTTCGGTCTTGTGCCACATCTAAGCTAAGCTTGGAAAATCATTCTTTAGGTTTTCCCAGCAGTTACCTACTGAAGGTTTTCCCAGCTGTTATTTACCAAATGTTTTACCAGCAGTTACTGAAGGTTTTCCCAACAGTTATTTACTAAATGTTTTCCCAGTAGCTACTGAAGGTTTTCCCAGCTGTTATTTACTAAATGTTTTACCAGCAGTTACTGAAGGTTTTCCCAGCTGTTATTTACTAAATGTTTTACCAGCAGTTACTGAAGGTTTTCCCAACAGTTATTTACTAAATGTTTTCCCAGTGGTTACTGAAGGTTTTCCCAACAGTTATTTACTAAAGGTTTTCCTGGCATTTACCTACTGAAAGTTTCCCCAGTAGTTGCATCAATCTCCGTTCGAGACCACAAGAATTATCTCAACGGAGGTGGTTGTTGATTGACTCGTTTTTACGGCTTATCCACACTTTGCAGGTTATCGTTTTAGATTGTAACAATTTTTTTAGATAATAATGGTTTAGTGGTACATGTCTTATTATTTAATCTATAGGTGGGGAGGGAAGAGGTAAATTCATACCTTTCTCAAACGTATTTGCGCGTAAGTGACCAGCGGGATTTAGAACTCGGATCTCCGATTAACAATTTCGGACCATTATTCTTTCCACCATCTGCACATCTAAGCTTACAGTACCTGGTATTTCCCAGAGGTTACTCATCTAGGGAGTAAACAGGCTGGACGTTGCTTAACTTTGGCGATTCTACGAGAACCGATGTTTCAAGGCACCTCGAGGCGATGTAATGGCTAGAAAGCTTGTCTAACTTGTACAATTACGACTGTGTAGTGAGTTCGATCCTCACTGGGTGTCCCATACTTTCGGCCTTGTGCCACATCTAAGCTACGCTTGGAAAATCACTATATCTATCCGTATGCTAGACCCTGCGTTCTTTAGACCGACTCAGCTACTGATTGCGTCGTCGATCAAGTTGAATAGGTGAAACAAAGCAATTTCTAAAGAAGTGATGGATGTTTTATTTATTAATCCGACAGATTTTATTGCTTAAACATTATTTTTAGTGAATACCTATATTTATTAAACAGTATATATCTATCGATATGTGGGCAAATACCCTTATTAAATAATATCTTTATTTATTTTCGTCTACCTACCTGAATATTCGAGACACCGATATGTTTATACTGACTCAGTGACTGAGTTCATCGTCGATCAAACAAATTTGAATAGTGCTTATAAACGTTTACTGTAATAATGTTACTCGCTAACACTTTCCAATTGAGTTTCTTTCAAAAAAGGAAGAATGTCTCGAAATAAACGTAATATTAGTAAAAAATACGTGAGAAAAATAATTTCCTACTAAATGACATATTAGAACAAAAATACGTCAGAAAAATAATTTCCCAATGAATGTCATATTAGAACAAAAAACATAGGTGAGAAAAATAAATTCCCTACTGAATGTCATATTAGAACCAAAAGATTCGTGAGAAAACCAATTTCTCATTGAATATCATATTATAGAAAAAATACGTCAGAATAATAATTTCCTGCCAAATGTCATATTAGAACAAAAATAATTGAAAAAAATAATTCCCTACTGAATGTTAAATAAGAGCAAAAAAAAATACGTGCGAAAAATAATTTCTCATTCAATGTCATATTATAACAAAAAATACGTGAGAAAAATAATTTCCTACTGAATGATATATTATTAGAACAAAAATATGTGAGAAAAATAATGTCACATCGAATTAGAACCAAAAAATAATTTACCATTGAATTATAAGCAAAAAATTCCAAAGAAAAGTAATTTCCTACTGAATGGAATATTAGGACAAAATACGTGAGAAAAATAACTTCCCACTGAATGTCATATTAGAACCAAAAGATTCGTGAGAAAGAGAATTTCCCATTGAATGCCATATTAGAGTAAAAAAATTCCTAAGAAAAATAATTTCCTACTCAATGGCATATTAGAGGAAAATACGTGAGGAAAATAATTTCCCAATTTATGTAGTTATGTTATAGTAGAGCAAAAAAAATATGTAATAAAAATAATTTCCCATTGAATGTTATATTAGAGTAAAAACATTTCTCATTGAATGCCATAAAGCAAAAATTACGTGAGAAAAATAATTCCCTATTGAATGTCATATTACAACAACAAATACGTGATAAAAATAATTTCCTACGGAATGTCATATCAGACAAAAAATACGTGAGGAAAATAATTTCCCATTGAATATCATATTAAAAAAAAAAAAGTGAGAAAAATAACTTCCTGCTGAATGTCATATTAGAACAAAAATATGTGAGAAAAATAATTTCCCATTTAATGTCATAGTAGAGCAAAAAAGTACTTGACAAAAATAATTCCCTACTGAATGCGTGAGAAAAATAATTTCTCATTGAATGTCATATTATAGCAAAAAATACGCGATTAAAATAATTCCTACTGAATGTCATATTAGAGCAAAAATACGTGAGAAAAATAATTTCCTACTTTCATTGCCCACTTTTACGATGAAAAATTTCCACCGCCTACCTGTATAGTAAATATTCAAAAGCATCGCAAAATTGTTTAGTAAAAGTTTGTTACTGGTTCGTAAACTAACACTATGATTTAGTAAAAATACCAAAAATATATATATAAAATTTTTACGGTCAGGGTTAGTTTTATGCTCAGGGTTTGTTGGAAGTGTTGACAAAAAATTAAACATTTTTTTTTCCTAATTACAAAATTAAACAGAATACACACTACTGGCAAGAAATAAAAAACCTTCTTCTCTTATCTGATTTATAACCGAAAAAATGTTATTTCATCAGAAGGACTATTTGAAAGCTAATGAACTCTTCTTAAAATAATCGTAGTTTGCGGGTTTATAATCTTAACTCGAAATGTGACCCAGTTATTACCATTTCGCCTCCTTTTTTTTCTTTTTGTTGTAGTTTTTATACAGGTTCTTAACATATCTCCTCTGAAATTTTTTTCGAGTAGCATATGTTATAATCAAATCATATATCACTCACTGAAATTTCCAATCGCCCACCATTTTCTGTTTATTTCCTCATCGACTACCCAACGGATAAAATCGCCCATTGGTGGGTGATATCACCAAGTATGGGATACCCTGGTTTCATATTTGGAAAGAGTATTTTTCGCGATTCCAATGCTACTTTGGCTTTCTGTCTCACATTTTCCATTTCTGTTAAAACACTTCACAGTTAATTTTCTGTATTTACTTGATTCTATAATCGTACTTCGCATTTTGGGTTTTCTTCTTGCTAACAACCATATTTTTGGCTTTCTTTCAATTGATAGTTAGTTCTTTATTCCTGCTTTTCCTTTATTATTTTGTCTCGGAGTTCGTACAGATTTCTTTTTGTCTCTGCCATCAATACGGTTTTATCTGCTTATCTTATATCGTTAAGATTGTGCTCATCAATAATAAACCCTGGAAGGACTGCTAGTTATTTTAGTATAGTCCAGTTGTAATGGTTAAATAAATCCGGTGAGAAGACGCATCCTTGTCTTATGCCACTTTCTGCTTTTGTTTGCATGTTCAAGTCATTTTCTATCCGTATGAAGTCGGCTTGGTTCCCAGTAAACGTTCCGGATTATTCGAATATCTTTCCTAAATAAATCAAGTTTTCTTAATAGTGATTAATGATCACTAATCATGTATTTATTTGTAAGAAAATCTATTAATGACTCCATCGCGTTTCTAATATCTATTTTAAGTTTCAACATTAAAAGAAACAAACAATCTTTGCCCTGACTTTCATTTTAACTCATATATATTATATTATGTTGCAACCGACTTCAAGAGAATTTAAAGAAGTAACATTTAGCTAAGGCACGCAAGGAAACTTTATTAAATGTCTATATCCGTGTGACTGTTATCAGTTTACAAACAAATAGCATGAAGTCGTAGTCGCCCAACGGGATAAGAACGATTTTACAAATTTACATTACAGCAAAGGTTTTGGGTATTAAATGAAAACTAATACAAAATATAACATTTTGTATATATATATATATATATATATATATATATATATATATATATATATATATATATATATATTGCGTCCAGCATGAAACAGCCTGTCGGCTCTGAGTGTTGACTTCAATGTTCACTTTTAAATTTATATTTACATACGCTCTATTTCTGATATTGAGCACTTTATCCCTTAAATATAGCACACCTTAAAACCATATATATATATATATATATATATATATATATATATATATATATATATATCACTAAAATAAATATATATATATATATATATATATATATATATATTATTAAAATAATATATATATATATATATATATATATATATATATATATATATATATATATATATATATATATATAATTTAAATAAAAAAAAGACCACTTTAAGGTTCCATGCAATAAATTATTCTGCTTTTTATTTAAATTATTTGCTCTGGATTTACATTGAGCTCTCTGGATTTTATCGTCCTTGGATTTACCCATACGGATTACCTAGTTTTTCATAAACTATATATATATTTATATATATAATTTATTCGAAAATTATAACATAAATATGTTAAAAAAAAATTACGAAAATAATTCAACACCATCACTTCATAAGACACCAGAGGCGTTTTAAAAAAGCCTATTTTTGTAGTGATTTCATAACATATTTATGTTATAATTTTCGAATAAATTATATTTGTCTACTCTCTACTGAGCACTCTTTAAAGAATAGTATTTTTTGGTTATTGGAATTTATTTCGGATACACCAATCCTATACTTGTGTATATATATATCTATATCTATCTATATCTATATCTATCTATATATATATATATATATATATATATATATATATATATATATAATATGCGCGGTGCTTATTAGAAAATCCTCAATATCAGTGATAGAGGTAACATATTCAGTTATATAGATATGCGTCTGCAATTCTAGGTTTCACGCTTTGACGATCATCAGACAAATTTCTTAGCATATGTTACAATGTTGACTGATGATTGCAAAAGTGTGAAACACAGGCTCACAAACTCATATCCATACAACTGAATGTATATATATATGTGTGTGTGTGTGTGTGTGTGTTCACTAATACAAAATATAACCTTTAGTGTATATATATATATATATATATAGGTACCTCCACTTTTTCGCGGGAAAACAGCATAGCGTAATAAACAAATGCCACAAACTTACCGAAAATAAATTTTTATCGTCAAAACGCTTATGTTATTATTAAGATGAAAGACCAAAGTGTATTTTAATTATTTTTTGATATTTTTTAATATTTTTTAACACGTTCGAAATTTTGGTTAAAATTTTCTTTTTTTTACGTCATCGCGGTGCTGTAAAAATAACATTGTTTTTTTTTGCGCTTTTTTCCCGTTGAAAACCCATTGATTTGGAAATTCTTGTAAAATTAAAGTAATTGTCCGATTTTAATGAAATTTTCAGGACTTATTTCACCAATGAATGAAATTATTTTTGAAATATTTCTTTTTAGTAAATTTTAGTAAAAAATATTTTTTTTTTTAATATGTTACACCCCACTTACTTATTTTCCCGAAATTTTTTTCAATTCTTTTTATTTCCTTACAATTTTTTTTTGTTTAAAGTAGGAGTCATTGGAGATGGTAAATCACCTACTTTTTTTTTTCTAATTTGTTCCAACTTTTGTAAAATGAGCTTTGAATAGAAAAATAATGAATCCAATAAAACTATGATATTACTTAATTAGAAAAGCTTTTAATTGCTTTTGTAAATAAGTAATATTAAGGTCATTATTGCCTGAAGAAATAAATTTTTTCTGATGAATAATTAAATTTTACAAGAATTTTTTATTTGTTTTACATTTTGATTATAATAATTTATAATAGTTTAAAAATCGTGCAAAACTCTGTATTAGCTTATTTCCTTTTGATAATTAGTAATTAAGTAGAAACAAAATTTACGAGTTCAAAATTGCCAAGTTTAATAAATTTAGTGATTCCACTTTTTTTTCAAATAATTTTTTATGTTGTATTTTTCTACTTAATACATTCCTTATTTCCATGTACGGTAGACTGAAATTGCCATTATTATAAAAAGAGTTTTGTCCCTTTATTCTAATAAATAGACATAACAGTAAAACTAAAAATAAAAGGGTTCACTCAGATTTCTAATAATTTTCATTTATGGTCACCCGTCGTAAGCTGTCATCACTTGTCAATCAACACGTGGATCAAGTATCGGATCAAAATTACGGTACCAATCGTTAATAATTCGTTGTATATTTCTTTTTTATGCTATAATTAAGTAATATTTTTTTTAAATCAGATTAATTTAACATTAAATTTTCTAATTTTACTAAAATGACGTGTCAGAAATTTTTTTAAATATTTTTAAAATCGATAAATTTGTGTTTGTTTACAAATTTCTTAAAATTAAGAAAATGGCGGGTTTTTTGAAAATTTAAAAATTTAAAATTAAATTTGACATTCCAATGTATATAGTTTCTATCTGAAATATACCAGAATTGTTTACTTAATGGAAATAATAAATTTAATGATTCAACTTTCAAGTAAAACTAAAATGAAATATTCAAGCATATTTTTTCATTTTAAAAAATGCATTTTAAACTTAGGTATCGATAATTTATGCCGAAAAAGTGGAGGTACCTATATATATATATATATATATATATATATATATATATATTGCAATTAAAAGGTGCAATTATAATTTATAAATTCATGAGTCATTCATACAAAAAACAAATAAAGAGGTTAATGATATAAATGGCGAGAATACATCATCGTAAACAATATAAATAAGATACACCAACCCCGAACCTGTATATGAATGATATGATCCCTGTTTATAAATTCTAGTTACATAAGGTATTTTTAATTTTTTACAAGCTTTCGTCTGTTCCTATAGACATCATCAGATATGGAAGTAGATTTTGTTCTTGTTTTTACTTCATGGTAATAAGAGGACAACGAAAATAGAGATGTAATCCGAAAAAATGCTATGAGAAATGTGTTATTGTTTTGGAACGTGCGGTCGCAACGCTGAGTTTGAATTTAAATTTTAAGGTTGTGCGTTTTTGTACAAATATAGCAATAAGAGAATATATATATATATATATATATATATATATATATATAGTTTATTCAAACTTAGGTAATCCGTATGGGTAGACCCGAGGAGGATGATATCCGGAGAGCTCAATGTAAAATTCAGAGCAGATATGCAGTATATATATGCATGTGTGTATGTATGTATGTATGCATATATGTGTGTGTGTATATGTGTATGTGTATATACGTATATGTGTGAAAAAATACATATATATGTATATATGTAGATGTATATGGATATACAGGTGTCTTTAAATGTATATGTATATATATGTAAGTATAAGTGTATGTGGAGATATGTATGAAGATATATGAATATGCGTTTTCTCTGCAGATGTATGGGAATATACATAGGTTGTTTTTTTTGTTTTTTTTTACTAATTAATAAAAGATTAAAATAAATTAATTAATAAGATTACTAAATATATAATAAAATAGATTACTCTTTCAGAATGTACTATCTGTGAATTTTTCTAATCGACTGTTTCATAGAAAATAACAAAAAACTCCACCGAATTTCAAATTAATTTCTTCGTAGATTGTTTAAACATTTAGATACAGAAAAAACTTTAACCTCTCAAACATGCCCGTTAAAGTAACGCGAATTAACAGCGTCTAAAAAATTTGAAAGAAAAACTGTCCTCGTGAAAGTAGTGTAGCTTCTTCCTTTAAAGTCGGTCTCCACCCCTCCACTCCTTAGCCATCTATATCTTGAGACTAGACACAATAAATTCGAACAACATCTAGCCGACACATTGGAGTTAAAAATTAAAAATAAGAATTTGAAATGCTACATATGACACATTCATATCCTCTTTCCCACCTCACTTCCTCACTTCGTTAATTTTACGTATACTTGATGAGGTCCGTCAAAAATGTGTGAATTTCTTTTCATTTTTCATTTTTCATTTCAATTTTTGGAAGTAAAGTCTGATTATCCAGAGCCCTGTTAAAGGGGTTATGGTGAAATACATGGAACCTTAACGTGGTCTGTTTTTATTCAAAGAAAAAAAAAATATATATATATATATATATATATATATATATATATATATATATATATATATATATATATATATATATATATATATATATTCTCCGCTACCGTCTATGATTCCATATCTATATGTCGGTTTATCGTGACATTAAATAATAAATCACCCACCTCAAACCATTGACCTTATTTTTTCTATTTAGCGTAGATCTCGCATTTAATTGGTTAATCCAGACATACCCGCAAGCTTATTTTTAATTTCTGACCTTATGACACTCGCTTTTAACTTTCGGAAAAGAGGTAACGTTTTGTTTTTAAATTTCCCTAAGAAATCACTTTATTACCACTTAACCACCATCGCCTGAAGAAGTACAATCATAGTATTGAAACTTGAAAGCTTTTGTATAGCGATTTAAGAAATGTGTTTATTATCATCTCTTATAATATATATATATATATATATATATATATATATATATATAACACTTCAGAAATGACTTTAATGACGTGCTTATGTCTGATGCGTCAAGGTCAGAGAATGATTTATGGACAACGGTTTTTATTACTTAGTTCAATATAACTTGTAGGAAGTAAATAATTTGCTTACGTCAAATTTGAGGAATCATAAAAGTTAGCTGGCGTATATTGTTATGGCATTTCTTGACAGATCTTTCGTCAAAATTAGAACATTTAAGGATATGCCTTCAGTGTGTCTGCTTTAACATAGTTTTTTTTTTATTTCTATTTCAAGTATAAATTACTCTCTAAATGCCAATTGAAATTTCTGCATGTCCCACGAGGAATATTTTAACGAAAACACGGTATATACTCATTGTGCATTATCGGTCTTAATTTTTCCGCCGATATAAATTTAAGTGCAACACTAAACTGGCGGTATAGTCTCAATATTTCCCTGTTAAAATTGATAGATGTGACCATAAGTTATATTATATTAGTTTCTTCTAACGCACCTCTTCCGGCTTCTTGCTCTCGGCCCAAGTAGGATTTTCAAAAATTTAAATGCAACGTCAGTCGTCATGTTCTCTCTCCTTGAAATCTGTTCTTTTATTGTCGTTTTACCTCAATAACGTTTTCTCAATTTCTGCTACTCTTAGTAACACTTTGCGGCTTTATTGCCTTACTTATGGAGAAATGATTAACATTATATATATATATATATATATGTGTGTGTGTGTGTGTGTGTAAAAATATATAGAAAATAGGAAAGAATTCGTTAGGTAAATAATCCAAAGTTCTTTAGTATTTTTGTTATTATTTAAAAAAAAAATAGTGCTCGATACAAAAGTAGAGCATAAATATAATTATTTATTTAAAAATATGATTCCAACGCTACATAAGAGTTCTCATGTTTCAAAACAATAGCCGAAAACTTCAATATAATTATTTGAATTAAACTGAATTAAAGTACCAAGCTCTGTTCCATCTTCAAGCGATTCAAAAAAAAATTTCGCTTGAAGATGGAACAGAGCTTGTTACTTTAATTCAATTTAATTCAAATAATTATATTGAAGTTTTCGACTCTTGTTTTGAAACATGAGAACTCTTATGTAACTTTGGAATCATATTTTTATAAAAAATAATTATGTATATATATTATTAAAAATGTTCTATATTTCTCATGAATTTCTTTCAATATAGAAGACAGAACCTTCAATGATTTAGACAGTGTCGATAAAATCAACTCAGCAGTTTTGATTCGTATGGTCACACTGCAGCTTCTATACATCTATCTATCTATCTATCTATATATCTATATATATATATATATATATATATATATATATATATATATGTGTGTGTGTGTGTGTGTGTGTGTGTGTGTGTGTGTGTGTGTGTGTGTGTGTGTGTGTGTGTGCTTAATGTGAGTAAACTTTGTCAGCTGATTGATGTTACCTTAAACATCCCGACTACAGAGTTTCGTAGACGGACCTGTTCGTCCACACTTTAGTGGGTATCAGCAATTTACTGCTTATATTTTTTTTCAGTTTTTTTTTCATTTTATACGCATTTACGCTGGTGTAAATTTTCTTCTATATTATCTGTGTTTGTGTGTGCGCTTGTGCCGCCGGTCGCGTGCGCCTGCCTGCACGCATGTGCGTCGTGATCATGTTGCCTTTTTCCTTGGTTTTGTCTTTTTATTCATCTATAACAGACTTAGTCTGTTTTTGATCCAACTCTAGACTTGTGACCTATTTTTATTTATTTATTTTTATTTATGGGCATTTTATTTATTTATTTTGCTAAGACAGTGGTATTTCGTTTATTTAGGTTTGTTATGTAAATAATGCTTATTAATGCTTAGGCCATAAATATTCATATATATATATATATATATATATATATATATATATATATATATATATATATATATATATGGTATCAGTGATGTTCATGCTTAAATAGTAAGTAATTATACATAAACATGCTCACACATATAAATTATATACACACATACAAACACATACACACACATATATATATATAGTTATATATGTTCGTTGGGTTATTATTTCGTTTTTAGTTAGGTTTGGTGATATCATAATTATTAATTGTAGGAGATTACATTTATAATTAAGTCTATTTATTAATGTTAGAATATATGTGCATAGGTCTGTAATTATATGCCTGTGTATACGCACGCGTACACATGTAATAGCGCTCGTATATAGGCATACGTACGCGTACATATATACACACAAACGGACCTGTGCACCTAATGCTGTTAACGTTGTTAGTAATAGATGAGTTCATAAATAGTGATGTCATTTAATTTTTCAAAAAATCATTTTTAAACATACATATATGTGACTGGGCGGCGCTATATGCATTTTGATTGTGTATCATTGTATCTTTCTTTAAATCTTTTATTTTTTTCTGTGGCCCCTGTATAATTTTTTTTCTTCTGTGTTAATGCTATTATTTACGATGGCTTTGCATATATATGTTATTGCTTAAGCATTTATTTTAAGTGAGCAATTTTCTTTGTTTATCCAGTTACATTTAATGGTGTAATTTTTCTGAATGTTGTTGTAATCGTTATTGGTTTTGTTAAGTATTATTTTATTGTGCTTAGGTATTATTTTCTCCATATCATATATATATATATATATATATATATATATATATATACGACTTCAATTGTGTGGCGATTTTCACGTGTTTTTCGATGTAATATCCTAAAATAAAGAATATTGCTCTACTTTGTATTGAGCCCTCTTTTAAATTAAATGTTAATGTTACGAACGTTGGAATTGTACGGTATTCGTTCTCATCTTAACTGGATATATATATATATATATATATATATATATATATATATATATATATATATATATATATATTGTTGTGGATTCCGAGATGAAATCCGGTCTCCAATGAATGACAAACGCAGGAATGAAATATCACAATTAAATGTATTTACACAATAATACAATTGGTAATACGGTTGGGAGATCCAGAAACGCGGTTAGTAGCAATAATAATATATATATACAGTCTGGTAAATTCAGTCTCGAAGTAGGACTTCCTTAGAGTCTACTTGTTCGTAACTGTGACTTCTACAAGCGGTTACCTCACACTATTACACTACCTCCAACTCAATCACAATCTCAATCTCTCTACTCTGACTGACTCTGCGTATTTAACGGCAGCAGTCCAAGTACACACTGGTAGAGTCCACTTGTATGAAAAAGGGGTGGAACCCATAACACCCACCTCCTTAGATCCCTTTTTGGGGGAAGTTAGTATTTTTGTCTCTTATTGTTGATAATCAGGGGTTCGACAAATTTTCTCTTCCTGTTTGACCTTCTCATTTCTGTGTCTTCCTGCGGTCTTTGGATCTCAAATGATTCGATGATTGTATCCATAGAATCGTCGTTTTTTGCGGTTGACGAGCTTGGCTCCTCAACCCGTCTTTTTTGTAATTGGTCAATATGTCTTCTATGTGAAAACTTCTCGCATTTTATTGTGTACATTAGATTTCCTAATCTATTGATTACTGTGCTCGGCTCCCAGTCAGCCAGATTGTTTCTAAACATCCTAAAATAAACCCGTTCTCCAGGTTTGAATGATATCTTTGGGACAATCGGTGTATAGTGGTTTTTGTTCTTGTTTGGTAAAAATTTGTCAAACACAGACCTTATTCTCCGAGCAAACATCAATTCCGCTGGTGCGTGCTCTTCAACATTGTTGCTCTTAATTAGAATATCATCCAGATAAGTGGTCGCGAAATTCTGGCCCGTGTGCATTGTGTCCATCGTTTGTTGAAAAATTGCTGGTGCAATTTTTACTCCGAATGGTAGTCTGTTGAATTTGTACAACCCTTTATGCGTATTAATGCAAAGGATTTTCGTACTCTCTTCTTGTACTGGAATTTGTAGATAAGCCTCACTAAGATCTATTTTTGAAAATATCTTACCGCCGTTGAGCTTTGTAAATATCTCCTCTAGGCTCGGTAGTGGGTAATGGTGGTCTTTTACTGCCTTGTTGAGTCCCGTCGAAAAATCTGCGCATACGCGAATTTCTCCTGACTTCTTTTTTGCGTAAACCACCGGCGCCGCCCATTCACTAAACTCTGTTTTAGATAAAATCCCAGTTTGTTCAAGTCTCTCCAATTCTTTGTCTATTTTTTCTATAGTAGCGAACGGTACATTTCGCTTCTTTTTAAAAATTGGTTGGACGTTTTCTTTTAATTCTATTTTGGCCTTAAATTTGTTGCATCGTCCCAACCCGCTTGAAAATACCTCAGGAAATTGGTTACATAATTTTTCCTTCAATTTTATACTATCTGATTGTTCAACCTCTAACTTTTTGTAAAAAGAGTTGATAGGTAGGTCCCAAACGTTGAATTTCTGCATCCAGTCGATACCTACTAAATTTTCATTATCTTTCATGACGTATATCTTAATTTTTTTTTTTGTTTTGCCGTGAAATTTAACATTCACGATCATTTCTCCCTCAAATTTTATTCGTTTGCCTGTAACCGACTTGGCAATTTTTTGTGTGTGTAACATGGTAGGTCTGTTGAGTTTTCTCCATGTCTGTAAGTTGATTATTGTGAGGTCGGAACCCGAATCCAGTTGTAATTTAATCTTTTTATTTAAAATTTCCAGTTCCACATATTTCCTTACGTTGGTGTTGTCATCGTTATTCATCCTTGTAGCTCTTATTCTATTAGTATCTTTTCTATTTCTACATTGGGATGCCTTGTGGCCCTTTTTTCCACATTCAAGACAATTTTTATATCTGAAGCGGCAATCCTTGTTCCAATGTAGTCCTCCACATCGATAACATGCTGATGGGGGCTTATATTTACTTCGATTTTCGTCATAATTTGTCCTGTATGTTGTACTTTTTCTCTTATTATAAAATTTTCTTTTTCTTTCCGGGGAGGGTGAAAATCTTTTTTCATTGTCGTAAAATTTTAGTTTTCTTTCCGGGGAGGGTGAAGAACTTAGAATTTTGTTTAACTTACGGATATGAGAAACAGCTGATACCTCAATGTCCTTTGCGTCTTTCTTTATACTTAGACATCTCTGGCAATCTTCCGATAATTGCTGTAATGTTAGACGCGGTTCATTTTATAATTTTGCAAGCATTCTTCTGCGCATTTCGCTATCTTTTGTTGAAACTAACCCTTGAACAAAGATGAGGCATTTGAAATTGTCCGGGGTTAATTCCGCTAGTTTAAAGTCGTCACAATGTTTATTTACGATTGCGGCAAACGTGGAATAATCGCCCTTTACCAGGTTAAGGCATTTCCACCTCCTATGGAAGAGTGATGTTTTGGGGCTGAAGAGTTCTTTAAGACATGTCACTACTTCGTCAAATATTAATTGGTTCGTCTTTTTGGGCAAGATATAATCCACGAACTTTGTATATTCTTCCGTTCCTAGTTTTCTAAGCAATAGACGTAGCTTTTTTGCTTCTGTCTAATTTTGACAGTCGATGTTAAAGATAGCTTCATGTCTTCTGAAGTAGTCTCCAAAATTTTTGTCATCATCTAGAGAATATTTGAAAATCTCTATGGTATTCCACACTGCGTCTTGCGAAAAAGTTGCCTCTTTTTCAATATCTAATTGCTTGTTACCCGCTACTTTCAATATTAGTAATTGATTTTGACATTTTTCTTCCATTCTTTCTTGTTGTTGTAATTGTTGATCATTTTGGTGTTTTATCAGTTCTACCAAAATATTTTTAAAATCTTCCATGATAACTCAATTTTACGTATTTTTACTCCTCGTAACTGTTTGTCGCAAATTTGTTGTGGACGAGGGGAGGATTTTTCTATTTCTTGTTCTCGCGTGAGTTCGAATCGCTCGACGCAAATTTGTTTTTTTTTCTTCCCGTGTGTGTGTGCCATTTTGCTTGTTGGACGACGAGGGAAGATATTTCTTTTGTTGATTTTTTCTTTTCTTCGTCGGCAATTTGCTTGTTGTACGACGAGGGAAGATTTTTCTTTTGTTGATTTTTTTCTTTTCCGCATGAGTTCGAGTCTTCGTCGCCAATTGATTGTGGATTCCGAGATGAAATCCGGTCTCCAATGAATGACAAACGCAGGAAAGAAATATAATAAATAAATGTATTTACACAATAATACAATTGGTAATACGGTTGGGAGATCCAGAAACGCGGTTAGTAGCAATAATAATATATATATACAGTCTGGTAAATTCAGTCTCGAAGTAGGACTTCCTTAGAGTCTATTTGTTCGTAACTGTGACTTCTACAAGCGGTTACCTCACACTATTACTCTACCTCCAACTCAATCACAATCTCAATCTCTCTACTCTGACTGACTCTGAGTATTTAACGGCAGCAGTCCAAGTACACACTGGTAGAGTCCACTTGTATGAAAAAGGGGTGGTCCCGTAACACACACACATACATATATATATATACATATATATATATATATATATATATATATATATATATATATATAATATTTATTTAAAAATTATAACATGTTATAACATCGCTACAAAAATAGACATTCTGTTTCAACCCCTCTGGTGCCTTGTCAAGTTTTGACGCTACATGTAAAGTAAAGAGTTTTTTTTTTTAAAGATCTCAACACCAGCTACTACCTCCACTGGAGTAAATATTTTTACGTATGATGTATTGACGACTCAAATTACAAGTATATGATACTTCAAATAAAGCGACAACGACCCTAGTTATAATTTATTAATTCTTTAAAATAACTATTAAATTTTATAGGAAATAAGGATAAGTAATTAATCTCCCATATTTTGTAATTAGAAAATAAAAGTTACGAATTTTAAACTCTAAATGTTACCATGCTTCAAGTTTAGAAACTAACGACATTATTCATAGAAAAAAAGGAGAAAATATCCCTAAATTTTCATGTATTGTTGCTAGAAATAGGTTCAATTTTTCGTCTTAATCTGAGTGGTAATAAAAGGTATAATCTATGGCTACAGATTAAGAAGGCTTTTTTCGATATCCCAATGCGTCTTCTGATATCAGTATCTGTGAGGAGATTATCCAGCATTCAGTCATAGATGAGAACTGATACCAGCTAACAGTTCAGTACTCCTTTTTTTGTTTGCAACGATATTTTCAGGTTTCTTAATACTTTGCTCAGCTTTTAGAAGGCCACTTTCGATATCCCAATGCACCTTCGGATATCAGTGTCGCAGTTCATGTCCTTTGTTAATCCGCTTCCCAGATATTTAAATTTTCAAATCTATTTGATTTCGATTATCCCCAAACTTTAATTTGCATGTTGGGCTGCCCCTTTTGCTAACAACCATATAAAATCTTCTTGCGCATCAAAAATGGTTCTATCCACATAAATTAAGGGTCAGAATTACAGGTATTTGGAGAAACACCAATTATGCAATGAATTTACAACGATGCTTTGAAAACCGAATCAACTATGACAGAAGCTGTATTAAGTGTAAAAATTTATGATATATAATTTCACACAAGTTTTAATAAATATTTCTATTAAGACTGGTTCGAGGATTTATGGCCGCCCTATGCTTGTATTTATTCAGAAATCTGTAATACAAATGTATATTTAAACGATTTTCTTGCCACTTATGCTATTTTCTTTGAGAATGTTCTTTTGAAATGCTAGCTGCAGACGTTAATGGGCCAGTCCTTGCATAAATGCAATAAAACAGTTCGTGTCGTATAAAGTTTATTTAAATCGATTTGCTATTACAGAAAGTTCTCAATAATATGCAAGCCATTAGTAGAAGGTCAGTAGGTCGAACGATATCTATCTATCTATTTATCTATCTATCTATCTATCTATCTATTTGCGGATCTATCTGTCCTTGAATCGTTCTCATCTATTTATTTATCTATATTTATTCCTTCATATCTATCTATGTATCTATTCATCGATCTATATATCTTCATTGTTTCATACCTATCCTCGCTCCTTCATATCTATCTATATATCTACCTATCTATCTTGGAATAGCCCTTATCTATCTTCGTTCCTTTATATATTTCTATCTTTCTTTAAATACCTCTCATCTATCTATCTATCTATATATCTTCGTTCATTCATATCTATCTATCTCTGTGTGTCTGTCTGTGTGTCTCTTTCTCTCTATCTTTGAATGGCTCTCAGCTATCTCTCTGTTTTTCTCGTCCCTTCATATCTATCTATCTATCTATCTATCTATCTATCTATCTTGTTTTTTTTATCTATCTATCTATCTATCTCGTTTTTTTATCTATCTATCTATCTATCTATCTATCTATCTATCTATCATTGAATGGATCTCATGTATCTACCTATCTTCATTCATTCATTCATTCGTTCATATCTATCTATCTATCTATCTATATATATATATATATATATATATATATATATTTGAATGGCTCTCATTTATTTATCTATGTATCTATCTTTGAATGGCTCTCATGTATCTATATTCATTCCTTGATATCTATCTATCTCTACACACACACACATACATATATATATATATATGTTTGAATGGCTCTCATTTATCTATCTGTCTTTGAATGGCTCTCATGCATCTACCTATCTTCATTCATTCAAATATATATATATATATATATATATATATAGTTAGCTAGCTAGCTATATCATCAATCTGTCTATATGTCTATCTATCTATCTATCTATCTATCTTTGAATGGCTCTCATTTATGTATATTAATTCCTTGATATCTATCTATCTATCTGTCTGTCTATCTATCTATCTATCTATCTATCTATATATATATATATATATATATATATATATATATATATATATATATATACCCCTTGACAATGAGATCATTCAGCGATTGATTCGTTTTCCACGTTTTTTATATCTTTTGCATGTTATTTAAAGCCAAAATTATTTTGAAATGATTTTGGATTTAATACTAGTTTAGTGCTACAAGTCTTACTAATTATACCTTTCCTTGGGCGAGAAGAGGTGAATTTATAGTTTTTACAATTATATTTGCGAGTAAGTTAACCTCGCTGGAATTGCAGCTCGGTTCTCTGATTAACAATTCTGAGAATTGCATCATCCGTATATCCAAGCTTACAGCACTTGATATTACCCAGCGGCACTGACCATGCTCGACGTTCCTTAACTTCGTTGATCGTACGGGAACCGGTGTTTCAACTTGATATGACCGTAAACCTGTCGGTCAGTGATAACCCGTAGATAAAATCCACTCACAAAAACAGAGAAAATACGAGAAATTAGCTGTCTATCTGTCTATATCTCTGAGATGAGTTATTACTTGCATCATTTACATTACGTTTCAGCCATTTTACGCTCTGGCCTTCTTCAGGTGATTGGAATTTCGATTCGAACCCTTTATTTCGTCCACGGGGGTAGATTGCACAGTGGATAAAGACGTTGGTTAGATCCAGTGACTAAACCCAAATAGTTGTGTGTTCAATACCAGGCTTCAGCAGTGGTTAACCAAAACTTGGAAGGGTTGGTTATAGGGAAATAACTGAGACATCCGGAATAGGCATGGCACGTGGAATAAGAACAATCTACCCCGATGGACGAAATAAAGGGTTCGATGATTGGAATTTCGAACCGAACCCTTTATTTTGTCCTTTTATCTTTGATATGTCCTGTGAAGGGGAGACCCAGCTTCTTCCTTATTATTGTTAAGTGTTCTTTTTGCTTCCATTTTCCTAAAGAATTATTCCTTGCTTACGCGCTCCGTCCATGAAATTCTCAGTATCCATCAGTAGAACATAATTTCCGTTGCCTCTAGTCTTCTTTTTATCATTAAGAAAATTGTCCAGCATAAACCTGTCATATAGGATGGTTAAAATTCCATAATAGTTCAGCACTCGTTTTTATTTTAGTTTTCTTAGTTTTATTTTCTTTTTCTTTTTTTAATAATAAAAATTTCCAGTTTCTTAATACTTTGCTTAGCATTTGTAAGGCATCTTTCCAATGCGCGTTCGGATTTCGGTGTTGCACTAGTTTCAATAGTTACATTGCAAACATTTTACAGCCACGCATTGCAAATGGCTTAGATTATTGTTGTAGAGGGATAAAGTGCCGTTGCCGACACTGTAGTTTTAATACCAGTGAGCAAAAACAGATGATTCCATTTCTAATAAGTAGACCACGTGATCGTAAAGAAAAGGTATATATGGGAATTAGCGTGGCGTCTAAGCAATCGCGATTCTTTACACTATTTCTCTATACTGATCATTCTTCTGATTACTATTCGGTAGTTACTATTCAAACAAGTATTACTAGTGCGAATATTGTTCGTTAAAGTTACTACTAGTATCTTCGATTCCAAAGTCTTAACTAAAACGAGAACTACGAACGTGATAACGAGCATGCGTTGAAATCACAAAAGTGACAACGACGAAGGCATTTAACATCACAAAAATTAAAAATTACAAATTATAAATGAATTAACTGAAAATTTTTTACTACAGGCGATTGAATTCTGATGAGAGGCTCTACTAAAACATTACCATATTTTCAAGACAGCAGTTAGTTTAATTTATAAGTACAGTTAATGAATAATAACTCTAAGATGACAGAATACGTGGTTGACAGCAAAAAAGGCAACCGAAGGTGTGAGTTACATATGGGGGACGTGAAACTCAAGCAAGTACAGATATGTAGCTTTCTGGTTTTGTGTAGGAAAAGAAAACAGAAAATATGACGCAGGTATACGAAGGTATAAAAATGCCTAACAGAAAGCAAAATATGAATAGATATGAAATGCTCGTTTGAATCAAAGAAAAAGAGTGCTGACCCGATATGTAATATATAATCACATCTACGGCAGGGAATGTTAGATATTCTCTTCACATATGAAGAAGAGACCATGAGCGGTTGTTGTAACGGATATCAGCGCCTGAAAGGAAATCGGCGCGCTGAGTTGAAATTCTAGAGTAACAAACCAGCGTATACCCGGGATTATTATGGATTTGGTTGTTACATAACCCGGAGTATAAATTAAGCTAGCCGAGACTGAAATATGACAGTATATACCCTCCACCCTTTCCCATGTAATAAGATGCATATTTATTCTATTTTCAGTTGTTAGTCAGGGATACTATTAATTATACAGCCACACATTGTAAATGGCTTAGAATATAAATGTATTTCATCATCGGTAAGGCGAATGAGAGATTTACCAAGCAAGTTTCAGTTAACGTAAGAAGTTGTCATTTTCTGGACAATTCAAGTATAGATTTTGGTGCTGGACCCATGTTGAGACCGATCCGGAATATTGTCCTACCTACCCATCGTATTATTTCTGTAACTTACAAACTCAGATGTCAGTGCGTTGCTGATTATATAGACAGAACAGTGCAAAAGATGGAGGCGCCGATCGACCAACATATTCCGGCTGATATTCGCAAGGGAAATGTGGACATTTTACATAGGTACATTCATGTATCAGGTTCAGTGAAAACAAAACATTTGATTAAAAACCAGCAGTGTATTATAGCCCGGACATGTTTTCCGAGTAAGGCTAATACCGATTATCACTTTAAGGATTGGAAGTAGTATATATTAAGTCCTACCAACCATCTCTCTGTAAACAGGACTGGTTGATAGGCTTTATGGTAATTAGCCTTTAATGTTCTATTTTTTGACAAGAGAGAATCGATGATCCAGTTTAGTTGTTTAAAATCGTTGTTACATATCAGTATTAACAATTTTTTAATGTAATATATATTTTGCTCCCCCAGTTTTTTGTTATGAATATGCTTTATTTATATATATATATATGTGTGTGTGTGCGTGTGCGTGTGTGTGTGCGTGTGTGGTGTGTGTGTGCGCGTGTTTTCGTTGTTCTAATAGAACCATGCAGATTCGCAGAGATTTCTTGTGCGCATTGTACAGCCCTCAATTTTATTCCCACTCAATGGTTTGCTCATTTATAGTTCTAAATTATTTCCTTTTTAGAAATATGGATACTTGATGACAGTTGAATGACTCCATGTCAGTCATTATTATCAATTGGGATACTGGAGCCATCACATACATCCGACTTAAGAAAAACAAAGTTATTGATACTAATATTAAAAAAGAGTATAATGTGCACTAAGCGGCTATAGTTTAGACCAATGATTTTCACCGGTAGGGCATGGTAATATTTTGGTGGGGGCATGCGTCGGATATGCACACTTCGGCTTATTATACCAAAATAATAAGGGGGGGGGGGATTCAAGAATGAGTTATTAAAAGTGAATTGTTTTGTAGTGAGCTCAAATTTCATTTTGTATTATTATTTCATGATTAAAATGATCAAAGTATATTACAGAATAACATTTCATTCGAATATTTTGTATTTCTGTCTTTCAGTTCTCTATTATATGTTTTGAAACTTTATATATATTTAACTGTCTTTTTGTTGTTGTTTTAAGTTTTCTCTTTCATGGAAGCCATGTTCTTTGGAGGCTTGTTTTGAGACCAAGCTAATGGCCTTTTAAGCTTCCTTCATGTGAATTCCAGTAAAATGTTGAATATGTAAGAATTAAATATAACAGAGAGGTACCAGAATTTTAGAAATACCAAAGTGGATCATGGTCCAAAATCGTTTGGGAACTGCTGGTCTATATATAAGCATTGTTCGGTTTTTATATTTGTGTCTATGAGTGAGCAATGGTCAGGTTTAAACTTAAGTCTGCAAGAATCCACTCAGAAGGTGGGCCTCTTTTGTGAGGATTTTATTCCTATTCAATCGATATGGTTGTCAAATTCTTGCCTCCGTCGAGAGAGCAAGGGTGTCTGTTTTGAATCATTTCTACAGTAAAATATTTTATGTCTAATTTGTAAAATATTTTATGTCTAATTCGTAAAGAATATACAGATTATAACTTCAACCAGGCTGGGGACCATTTGGTACCGAGCCGCTCAGAAAAACCAAATAGCCCGGTCTTGTTTATGGTTTTTTCTTATATGCGTGACCGACACCGACCGACACCCTTCGTCATTGAAAAATTGTCTTGCATGGCACTGGTTCGTGTGGCAAAAACATGTTTGGAGGCCGTTGGTCTAAACCAGTCGTCCCCCCAACCGATTTTACGCTATGCCCCACGTTAGTATTTCTAAAATTCTGGAGCCTCTCTGTAATTAATTCTTACATATTCAACATTTTACTGCAATTCACATGAAGGAAGCTTAAAAGGCCATTAAATTGGTCTCTAAATAAGCCTCCAAAGAACATTGCTTCCATGAAAGAGAAAAATTTAAAAAAAAAACAACAAAAAGACAGTTAAATATATATAGAGTTTCAAAACATATAATATAGAACAGAAAAGCAGAAATATAAAATATTTGAATGAAAGCTCATTCTGTAATATACTTTGATCATTTTAATCATGAAATAATAATGCAGAATGAAATTTGAGCTCACTACAAAACAATTCACTGTTAATAACTCATTCTCGAATTGCCCCCTTATTCTATTGATATAGAAAGCCGCGGTGTGCACATCATACGCATGCACCACCAAAATATTACCATGCCTCACCGGTGGGTCATGCTCTCCACTTTGGGAATCTTTGACATATACTCAAGTATAAACACGACGAACAATCAAGTATAAATCCGACTATTGTTTGTCTACCATACCAAATAGACATCCGACCAAGGTTTATCCATATACTCAAGTATAAACATGGCCGTAGTTTACCTAACGAATCAAAAATAAAGCCGATCAGTTTTTACCTATAGACTCTAGTAAAAACCTCATCAGTTTTATCCTATAGATTCAAATATAAACATGACTAATGTTTATTTGGCATCTAGTCTACAGTCGCTTTCTCACAGATGAACCGTGTCTTCCCTCTGTCTCTTCACGGCAACTATTCAGACGAGTTGATTTCTCTAGTTTCCAGACTGCGTGAATTTAAACGAGCTACTAGGTTGGCTTTTCGGTCCCATCCTTTCACTTGATACGCTAGGCCAACGTTGATCGAGTTTATACCAGATCAACGTTGGCTTAGCGTATCAAGAATAAAACTAACCATTGTTTTACTATGGACCCAAGTATAAACCTGGCCGATGTTTACCAATAGGCTCAAATCTAAAACCGATTAGTGTTTACCTAAAGACTCAAGTATCGACCCGACTAATGTTTAACTACTGCCTCAAGTATAAACTAAAACAATGTCTACATATAATCTCAAATATAAAAACCGACCAATATTTAGCTATAGACTCAAGCATGGATATAACCAACGTCTACCTCGAGAATCAAGTATAAATCCGATTATTGTTTACCTATAGAACAAAATATAAATCCAACAATGTATAAGCGATCGATTTCTACCAATAGCCTCAAGTATAAATTGCCTATAAACTTCAGTATAAATTTGGCCAATGTATAAAGTATAAATTATATTTTAATATTAAATAACTGAACAAGAGTTGTTTATGTGGCAAAATGCCACCAACCGAAGCCGCAAAAGAAATTCATTGCAAATAGATTTCTGTTTATGAATATGAAATGATTTCCTATTGAAATTATTTGAAAAGAATTTCCTATTAAAATGAATCGGAATTGGTTTACTTCAGAAACAGATTATAAGCCATTTATTATTGATGGTTATGTATAAAATAAAAGTCACTTTAAAGAAATGTGTAGAAGTTGAGTGAGTACAATATCTAGTGTAACAGCATAATTGTCCATCCAACATAATGTTAATATCTAAAAAAACACTAAACTAATTAAGTTTCTTTTTTCCCGGTTTTCAGATAAGACGTTAAGCTATCTTGACGCCATTTGTCGTAAGAATCACAGAAAACCCCTTTGAGTTATTCAGTTAAAAAGAGAACAGGTTAAAATCGATTTTTCGTCAGCTCCACAATGTCTTACCAAGAGAGCAATGGTGAGAGGGAAAAGACCTTTCAGGCCTTCAGTAATGATACCAGCATTAATACTTTAGCTTCCATCTTCAAATTCTGTTCAAGAACCATCAAGAGAACGGTGAATAGCTTTAAAAAGAGAGATCAGGAGGTCACAACAGAAAGAAGGATCATCATTTCAACTTAGAGCTGAAGAAATCATTTAGAAAAGATCCAACTCAACCCATAAGACGTTTGGTACGTGAGTGAGGAGTTTTCACCTATGACAGTCCAAAAAGCAGTGAAAAAGACCAAGCCAAGCAAGGCGGGAGTGCTACTAGGAAGCAAAGTGTTACAGAGAATGAGAGGAAGAATAAAGAGGAGTGTTTGGGGAAACAATAAAGAGAAGAACACGGATCAAGGCATCAGAAGATATCGATTGACATTACATTTGAATAGTTGAAGGTTATAGGGAAGCAAGTGATAGGAAGGGAGTTCCACTGACGGGAGGTGCGAGATAAGAAGCTCTTGGAGTAGAAGAGCTGGCTACATTTAGCCGTTTCGACAGTGAAAGGGTGGGATCGAGATGCCAACCTAGTAGCATGTTTAAATTCATGCAGTTTGGGAACCAGTGAAAGTAGCTCGTCGGAGCAGTTGCTATGAAAATACTTGTAGAAAAGACCGAGGAAAGACACAGTACGTCTGTGATAAAGTGGCTGTAGACGAGAGGCCAGATCAGGAACAGTCATGTTGGATATCCGTCTCTGGATTTTGTCGAGAACCTCAAGATGAACAGCGGGAGCACCAGACCATATATGGCAGCAGTATTCCATGCAAGGCCAAATGGTTGATTTGTAGATTTGATGGATGGACTCAGGCGAGAAAAAACTTCTGGTGCGATACAGAGAACCAACTTTTCTTGTGGTAGATGAAGCTATAGATTCAATGTAGTTGTTCCACTTCAGGTCAGTGGGCAGCGTGAGACCAAGCATGCGCAGAAAGACGCTCCCGCACAGTTGGGCATCAGCCATCCTGATGGGAGGTAGGGAGGGTTCTCTATGGTGGGTAAATGAGAGCAGTTTCGTTTTAGAGGAATTAAAGTTTACAAGCCATTTCCTAACCCAGTCAACTACATATCAGAGGTTCTTTTCGAAACCTATATATATATATATATATATATATATATATAGATATATATATATATATAGAGAGAGAGAGAGAGAAAGAACAGCAAGATATATAATCCGGTATTTTTATTGATATTTTTTTTATTTTTACAAAACAGTGCTCAATTTAACTTTACAGAGCATAGATATTATAAATCAACTGATTTAAAATATGGTTTCTTCGCTACACAGTAATAACCGTGTTTCAAAAACTGAAGCTAAAAACTTCAAATTTAATTATATAATTAAATTAAAAGCATTAGTTCTGTTTCATCTTCAAGCGAATTTTGGAATATATATATATATATATATATATATATATATATATATATATATATATATGAACTTAATTTCAATCCTTCATGAGCTTTCGATCCTTAGCTATGATTAATTAACGATGAACATGTCATTTTCGTTTATGATTGATTTCATTACGATACTTCTGTTAAGCTTGGAGAGTAATTATACATTGTTATGGCTCAAAGTAGAATCTAATAATATCTTCCAGTAAGATATCTTTACTCATTTCTAAGATACAACAGTTCAAAGCTTAATCTAACAAATGGACAATTTTGTTGTTCCACTCGGTATATCCAATCATTTCAACCCCAAGCAAGGCGATAATGCCACTAAGACGGAAGTGATTATTGGGAATGAAATATTGTAGGTAGCAGAGAAGCAAGAAACTCGGAGAGAGTTCCACAGTCATGAAGTGCGAGAGGAGAGACCTAGTTGTCAGTCTAGTAGTATGCTTAATTTTTTTGCTGTTAGGGTACCAAGGAAGAGAGCTTATCAGAACAACTGTCATGAAAATATTTATAGAAAAGATAGAGAGAAGTCATGATGGTGGGTAAGTGACTGAAGTCAAGATGACAAGTCAGAATCGCTAAAATATTTGTGCTGCGTTAAATAAAATCCCAATCTATTTTATTCAGTTCGACTGGAAAAAATAGGCGATGAACAGCTACTGAATGTTAGAATGAAAAAAAGGAATGCGTCACAAATGACTCACAGTAGTTTATTACAATTTATTTTCCCAGAATGCAAGTTATTTACTGTGGAAACAAAATTAACAATCAATATATTGTCTAATATTTATTACTGATACAATAATTATGACCGAAAAAAGAGGGAAGACTAGTCAAGTTTGGTTATCACTAGCTATCTTATACCTAGCTAATCGGATTCACGACCCATTCATTCGTTACAATTTACTTATACGCCATAAGAATTTATACGTCACCATTCGCTCCTTCATACACCCAAATACCTCACACACACTGGGCACCTACTGGGAAAAAAACAGCGCATCCCAATATGCCTAATTGTTTATTATATATATATATATATATATATATATATATATATATATATATATATATGTATGTGTGTGTGTGTGTGTGTGTGTGTGTGTGTGTGTGTGTGTGTGTGTGTGTGTGTGTGTGCAAATATATAGAAAAATAGGAAAGAACACGTTAGGTAAATAACCCGAAGTTCTTTAGTATTTTTGTTTTTATTTTTAAAAAACAATGCTCAATACAGAAGTACAGCCTAGACGACATGCGTCTACTGAATGTCACCATCATCTTTAAAATAGCCACACCGTCCCTAGCTTGATTAGACCTCTTTCCGAAAGTAACTGATATGTTGATACAAATTGTTAACCCTTACGACCCTTATTGTAACCATTGCTTCAGCCGTTTTCATAGTAATTAATATTACGAATGAATCTGCTTATAAAGATGCGTAAATTTCAAGATTACTTATTCCAAAAATTAAGTCTGCTCATTGGCCCCTTTTATTTTTGTCCCTATTTTTCTTTAGTTTAATTCCCCATCCCCTCCCTCTTTTAGGTGGTCAGTGATGTCAGTTGTCTGGTAGTTGCTGGATGTCTTTCGTTTCGCGTGTGTATTTGTTGTTGTGAGTGAATGAGTGCGTGTTTGTGTGAGTGTTTTGGGGGATGGATGATTGTTTTTATACTTTTATAATCCCTCAATTATTTCGTCCAGTTAACTGCTGTTTCTGCCACATTTAGGGATTGTGGGGGTTTTTTTTATTACTAACCTTATTTTGTTTTGTTTGCATGTAAATAGTATTAATTCATATTGTAAATAATCATTGTTTTTTTTTAAATTGCTGTTTTTATTCCCCCCCCCCCGATTTTGAAATGTACATATGGGGACTAGTTAGGATTTCATAGAGACATTGAGGTATTATGGTGAATGTAGTAAAAAAGGTAGGAGAGAATGTGTCGTTTTGGTGACTATTGTTGGTATATTTGTGTTTGTGACTAGTTAAGTTTAGAATTAAGACAGAAGACCGTCCTTTTTCTCCAATCCCCTTTTTGTCCTTGTGCCAATAATTACAACTGAGCAGTGAGTTCGATCCTCACTGGGTATCCCATAATTTCGGCCTTGTGCCACATCTAAGCTAGGATTAGAAAATCACCTCCGCAGCCATGATAGGATTCAAAGGTGTCTCCTTGGTCGCGTGGGTGACGGATTTTTCCCACCCTACAACCCCTTTCCCACAGACGAAACGTTGGACGGTGGGAAGGGAAAAATCTTGGGATAGAGGAGATGTTTCAGTTGTAGTATCTGTTCCTTGTCGGGGGTCTCTCCCAACACTACTCCACTCCCGCTGCCTGGACAGAATCCTAGGATCTGTTCCGTAGCGTTGTTTCTTGACTGGGTAAGACAAGCTATGACAAGCTAAGACAAGAAAAGACCAGTGGCCCGAGTGTCTCCACTCGGGTTCCCCACATTGAAACAAACTGACCTTGTCTCGCATCCTGACTCAGTAGGGGACAGGTAAATAGAAACGAAACGTTGGTAGCCACCCATGGCAGACATTCCATAGTTAGTTCCGCCAGTTCAAACCTTCACAGCTAGGACCGGCCATGACACGTACACTGATTGAAACCATCCTCATTGTTTTCATATTCACCCAGAAGGATTCTTCTTTAGAACCGATAGGTTGCAAAAAAAGACCCCCAAGGGAGTGCTTCCTCGATCACTGCAACCATTGATTTGAACAAGATTGTAGCGATCTGTGAAGCACTCCATTGGGAGTCAACTGTTATCTATTCTCCATATCCTATGTACCTCTTATTCTTTCCTGGTTCCCCCTTTCAAAAACCTCACTTCGTACAACTCTACCTCGGGCCTTCTAATGAGTGAACAATCACATAAAACAACGTTTTGATCGACGTGACATTTTCACATCAAATGTGCGTTGGTTATCTTGAGTGAAATTAATTCAACTCAAATTTAGTATCTTTATCAATATCAGTACAGACCAGTTAATACCACTGGTGTCTGGACAGTCTCAATTCTTTCTCTAATTTCGAATTCAGTCAATATCGATTTTAGTGTTTTGTCATGTCTCCAAGCGTGCCATTATTATGAATGCAATCTAAATATTCTACTTTTCTCACTATCCAACCAATATCCAGGTAATTATTATCATATTATAATTTTGCTTGCTCTTTAGTTAGTTATAATGGAGGATGTCATGCTAAAACCTCATGAATAATGGACTATTCCGTCCTGATCGCGAGGAAAGACGGAAGACATAGCAGAGAAGCCGTTTGGTTTCAGTCAGAAACAGAATGTTCGTTGTTTGTTTTCGTTTGGCGGCATACCAAGCTCTATTGGATATTTAATGCCGAAGTCTATCTATCTATCTATCTATCTATCTATCTATCTATCTATCTATCTATCTATCTATCTATCTTAGTCTGTTCATTATCTATCTATCTATCTATCTATCTATCTATCTATCTATCTATCTTAGTCTGTTCATTATCTATCTATCTATCTATCTATCTATCTCAGTCTGTTCATTATCTATCTATCTATCTATCTATCTATCTATCTATCTATCTATCTATCTCAGTCTGTTCATTATCTATCTATCTATCTATCTATCTATCTCAGTCTGTTCATTATCTATCTATCTGTGAATTGCTCTCATCTATTTATCCTCATTTCTTCATTATCTATCTGTCTATTTATCCTTATTCCTACATATATATATGTGTGTGTGTGTGTGTGTGTCTGTGTGTGTGTCTTTCTCTATTTATCTATTCCTTTTTCCCAATGAGATTACTCAGTGATGCATTGATTGATTCGTTTTCTACGGCCTATCAATTTTTTGCAGGTTATTTAAAGCCAAAAATGTTTTTAAATTATTTTTAGAGGTACTAATGGTTTAATGATACAAGTCTAAACTAATTAACCCATAGCTAGTGGGGAAAATAGGTGGATTCATTCATTCCCCAGGGGTATTTCCGCCTAAGTGATTAGAATTCGACCTCGGCTCTCCGATTAACAATTCCGAGCCATTATCCATAACACCAACCGCACATCCAAGCTAACAGCACGTGATATTCTCAAGCAGTAACCTATCTGGGTATTGACCAGCTACGATATTGTTTCACTTCGGCAAACGTACGATGTTTCAACGTGGGGTGGTCGTAAGCCAGAAAGAAAGAAAGAAAGAAAGGTCGATAACTCTGTCAAGTGTTTAACGCCTGCTTGTCAATGCCAAATCGTTTCACGTCTACCCTTTTGCTTCTTTAAATAATCACCTGCATCCATATTGATGATTTTTTATTGCAAAATCTCGTTAAAATTGTTCAGTTTAAATATTTAACAGGACTTCATTGTTTTTTATCGTCGGGGATCTCGCCAGGAGCTTATTCAGTCATTAACTCAAGATAAATTTATCTTCCTCACATATCCCCATAAACTTTGCCTCTTAATTTCTAACCTTCTACCTCGAGTGGCTCTTAGGTATTATACAGGGTGAACATCATTTTGAGAAATCTTAAGATTAATCAGAAAATTCAAATCGGAAAATTGTTAAATTCTCATGGGTATTTCTAGTAATTTACATTTGTATTTCTAGTAATATTCATGGGTATTTCTAGTAATTTTCATGGGTATTTCTAGTAATTTTCATGGGTATTCTCGTAATATTCATGGGTATTTCTAGTAATATGGCTATTTCCAGTAATTTTCATGGGTATTTCTAGTAATATTCATGGCTATTTCTAGTAATATTCATGGCTATTTCTAGTAATTTTCATGGCTATTTCTAGTAATATTCATGGCTATTTCTAGTAATTTTCATGGCTATTTCTAGTATTTTCATTTGTATTTCTAGTAATTTTGATTATTCCAAAATTTAATGGACAGTCGGCATCGATCTAAAAACTTAGATATCGAACAACTTATGTTTTTCGCAGCGTGAAGTAGAGGCAGAATTTTATGGTTTCAATGTTTGCTGAAGGCCGAATGGAATTTACCTTCCCGATTTAGTCAGAAGCAAACAGCCTTTTATAAACTAACGAATTTTAAGCGCCCTCGCACATAGTTTTTGGCTTGTGACTCGTTTTTATCCAACAGGACTGTGCTGGAAAAAAAAACTCTGAGCAAGACCTACTTACCCAAATCGAGCCAACTGACCAATCAAATGTTTTTAAAATCCATTTTTGGTTTGGCAGAGAACTTTTCAGCAAACCCATGCATCACTTAATACACTTTGGATTCGAGACAGAAATGTAACCCTTATCCTGATGACGGGATTATCCTAATCTCTTCATTAAGTTATTTATTTCGTTCAGTCTATTCTAAATTCCGATGGATTAATTGGGATTTATTGTCGAGTGAAGAGGAAGAGAAAAGGGTGGATGAAATGCAAGATGGCGTTCAGGATGGAGGAGATAAAATGGCGGGTTTTCATCAGTGTCATATGACAATAATCCTTTCGTCGATTTTGCTCCCTGGTGTCATTTGAATGTCTTGATGACGTTCAAATTAATGTCACCATACTGGGAATCACTTTCATGAGCGAAGAATTTCATTCACTTTTTCTTTTTCGTATGTCGCAAACAAATTATTTTCTCGGCATTGAATTGAATGAGAATGATATGCTGGGTCAAATTAAAGTTATTCTCTATCAATTATAGACGGTCTAAAGAGCGTAGACTCGAATGACAGTTTCTCCTGTCCTATGAGACGCAGGTTCGAATCCTGCTGGAAAGTGCATATTTTGTTTTAATAAGATTTCTGAAATATTAAGGCATGTAGATAAAAATAAATAAATATACTGTTTAATAAATAAACAAAGCGTCTGAAATATGCATATCCAATAAAATAACTATTGATTAATAAAATCTGTGGCATTAATAAATAATAAAAAATCCATTATTTCAATATCTGTCTATACCTCTGAGATGAGGTTTTATGATTACTTACATTAATTATATTATTCGGGCTGTTATCCTCATCTTCGTTGCAATATTTAAAACGTTTCGGCCGTTGTCCGCACTGGCCTTCTTCAGATGATTGGAATTTCGATCTGAACACTTTATTTCTTCCACCGGGGTAGATTGTTCTAGTTCTACGTGCCAGGCCCCTTCCAGATGTCTCAGTTATTTCCCTTTAACTCAACTCAAGTTGGTTAGATCCAATGACTCGACCCAAAGAGTTGTGAGTTCAATACCAGGCGACAGCAGTGGTGAACGAGACTTGGAGAGTTATTAAATTTAAAATTTTGGTCAGTGTAAAAGCGTTAAACAGATCTCTTATAACTAATAGGGATATGAGGTTGTGATAGAGTTATAATAGACCTGCCTAACTGATCAAAATTTTAAATTTTATTTTATTTTCATAAAAAGGTTCGCACACCGACGATCAGACAGAGATCGGGTTTTTGCTAATAATATGACTTCCACCAAAAAATACACCGTCTACAAAAGCATCTGTCAGTGAGTAATTACCATTTCTCTGTTTATTTCTCACTCCGTTGATGAAGGACAAAGGCGTGTCTACAAGAAAGCCAGACTTAAACCGTTTTCTTTTTCGTGCTTCATTTCTGCCATACAGTTAATAATTAATATTTAATAAATGTTTATCGCACTGATTATATTGGTACTCTTTCGTTTGTCCTTGTTTTACTAACTAAACTATTTTTACATATTATAAGCACACGTGGGCCATTTCTTCTAATTATATATATATAATTCACGGATTCCTGTTCTGCTATATATTCACACAAATGTATCAAGTAGATTATTAACTAACCTATCTTTTTTTACAGATTATAGGCACATGTTGATTATTTCTTCTATTTACATATATATATATATATATATATATATATATATATATATATATATATATAACTAGTGGTACCCGCTCGGAAAAACCTTAAGTATTTCAGCTTGTAGTTGAACAAACCAATATCTACGGAAAAATGAGGAATAAAAAAAGAAAGAAAAACCAAGGCCATGAAATTGAGGTGAAAACAATCGTCGTCCCGAATTCAAGTTCAGAGACCAAAGAAAAAAAACCCCTCCAAAACGAGTTAAAAGGCAACTACGTAAAGTGCTCAATGCACGAAGCAGAGCAAACCTACTATAAACCTAAAGAGCCAGGTAAACCTACCTAGGTTTCACCTAAACGGATCGTCAGGGAAAAACTGGCCAAAGAGTTAAAAAAATGGGACATAATATATAGCTTAAACCAAAACCACGTGACAAAAAGAAAATAGTAAAACCAGTAAACACTCAACAACGGGGTGCGGGGGTAGGTGTTAAGTTCTTTATTCAACAACGAAAAAAAAAAACTATTCTAATAACCAACGCTTTCTATGTCTACACCTACTAAGAATTTCACGAATTCCTGTTCTGCTATTTGTTCAAACAAATGTATCAAGCAGGTTATTCGCTAATTTTTATTTGAATTTCTGAGTGACGTCAATCATGACAAACAACAGCAGCCGGTAGGTTATATTTAAGGCTCCATTCTAGTGGTTATATCGTGAAATTGGTGACATCGCGAGTTCAATCCGTGGGCCGAACAATGTGTGTACTCGGTCTCAGTGGAAACAGAGCGGTCAATAACTGAGGAGTACTACAGATAAGAACTAGACGTTATATCCCTAGATCTGTGCACTGGAACGAGAACAAACTACCCCCGGAGATTCAAAAACTACCCACCCCGGAGATTCAAAAAAGAGGTTAAGTTCGAAATTACTTACTCAGGTAGACATGCACATAATAAAGGCCGGAGAGCACAGCTGCCGAAACAACGAAGATGAGGACAATAGTCCGCATCTAAATAAGGTTACTCGCTGTTTCGCCACTACCTCGCTTGACTTCTCTAGGCCCTGAGAGCGTTAAATTCTTTAGGCGGTCTTCCCCCAACATGTGCCCCAGAAATTTCAACTGATTTTTTCTGACTGCTTATTATTACTATTTTCCTTAGAACTTCCTCATTGTTCCTATGCTCTATCTATGGCTTTCTCGGTATTTGTTGGTTGAACCACATTTCTTTCGCTTCAAGTCTTTTCTTTATCTGCGTACAGATTGTTCAGCATTCACTGCGCTATATAAGAGATTATATATTACATATCATTTCGGCAAATGAGAAATAATAAAAATAAATGGTCGAAATGTAAAGTTATGCTAGATATTCATGTATGTGACTATAAAAAAAAAGATGTTACGAAACTAGCGATAAAATCATGTTAATAAAAGTAAATTTCTTAAAAGAGTAAACATTTCCGAGAGGTGCGTTTTGAAAAATATACAAATCAAGTTAACCATTTAATGATACTACTTTATAATTTGATCGGTTGATTAAAAAAAAAAACGTTAGCATCGTTGAATTAACGCTTCGCCTTTGGTGAAAAATGTACAGAAGAGTTCCGGTTTACAGTAAAGTCAAAAAGGGTAGAAACAGGTGTGGTTAACACTAGAAACAAAATGGTATATACAAGCCTAATTTAGACTAGTGTCAGAAAGGGAGACATGGCTCTGGTTTAGACTAGCGTTGAAAAGGTAGACACAGACATGATTTAAACTAGAGTCAAAATGGTCGAAATATTCTAGTTTGTGCTAGAATTAAAACGGTATAAACAGACCTGTTTTAGTTTAGCGTCAGAAAAGTAGACATAGATTTAAACTAGAGTCAAAGTGGTAGATATAGGACTGGTTTGCACTACGATCAAAATGGTATTCACAGGCCTGGATTTGATTAGCGTCAGAAAGGTAGACATAGATTTAAACTAGAGTCAAAGTGGTAGATATAGGACTGGTTTGCACTACGATCAAAATGGTATTCACAGGCCTGGATTTGATTAGCGTCAGAAAAGTAGACATAGATTTAAACTAGAGTCAAAGTGGTAGATATAGGACTGGTTTGCACTACGATCAAAATGGTATTCACAGGCCTGGATTTGATTAGCGTCAGAAAAGTAGACATAGATTTAAACTAGAGTCAAAGTGGTAGATATAGGACTGGTTTGCACTACGATCAAAATGGTATTCACAGGCCTGGATTTGATTAGCGTCAGAAAGGTAGACATAGATTTAAACTAGAGTCAAAGTGGTAGATATAGGACTGGTTTGCACTACGATCGAAATGGTATTCACAGGCCTGGATTTGATTAGCCTCAGAAAGGTAGACATAGATTTAAACTAGAGTCAAAGTGGTAGATATAGGACTGGTTTGCACTACGATCAAAATGGTATTCACAGGCCTGGATTTGATTAGCGTCAGAAAGGTAGACATAGATTTAAACTAGAGTCAAAATGGTAGATATAGGACTGGTTTGCACTACGATCAAAATGGTATTCACAGGCCTGGATTTGATTAGCGTCAGAAAGGTAGACATAGATTTAAACTAGAGTCAAAGTGGTAGATATAGGACTGGTTTGCACTACGATCAAAATGGTATTCACAGGCCTGGATTTGATTAGCGTCAGAAAGGTAGACATAGATTTAAACTAGAGTCAAAGTGGTAGATATAGGACTGGTTTGCACTACGATCGAAATGGTATTCACAGGCCTGGATTTGATTAGCGTCAGAAAGGTAGACATAGATTTAAACTAGAGTCAAAGTGGTAGATATAGGACTGGTTTGCACTACGATCGAAATGGTATTCACAGGCCTGGATTTGATTAGCCTCAGAAAGGTAGACATAGATTTAAACTAGAGTCAAAGTGGTAGATATAGGACTGGTTTGCACTACGATCAAAATGGTATTCACAGGCCTGGATTTGATTAGCGTCAGAAAGGTAGACATAGATTTAAACTAGAGTCAAAGTGGTAGATATAGGACTGGTTTGCACTACGATCAAAATGGTATTCACAGGCCTGGATTTGATTAGCGTCAGAAAAGTAGACATAGATTTAAACTAGAGTCAAAGTGGTAGATATAGGACTGGTTTGCACTACGATCAAAATGGTATTCACAGGCCTGGATTTAATTAGCGTCAGAAAGGTAGACATAGATTTAAACTAGAGTCAAAGTGGTAGATATAGGACTGGTTTGCACTACGATCAAAATGGTATTCACAGGCCTGGATTTAATTAGCGTCAGAAAGGTAGACATAGATTTAAACTAGAGTCAAAGTGGTAGATATAGGACTGGTTTGCACTACGATCAAAATGGTATTCACAGGCCTGGATTTGACTAGCGTCAGAAAGGTAGACATGGGTCTGGTTTACACTCGACTCAAAATGGTAAACGTAGACCTGATTTGCAGTAGTCAAAATGGTAGACGTATGTCCAGTTTGAACTCGAATGAAAAAAGTAAATATAGGTCTTGTTTACACCAGATTGAAAAAGTTAGTTGTCGGTACTTGCTCGCATCCTTTCTCCCAATTCCATTTCTAGACCCAGCCCCCGGTTTTGGTGGTGGACGCAGCTGGACGAGTCGATCCCTCCTGACAGCATGTTGCAGGTCCTCTTCATGTTGACAGTTAAACTCGAAAATCTTGGTCTCGCACCCACGAATGGTCCTACGCCAGGAAGACCGGATTGTAGTAACGAATTACCGAGCCTCAGGGCCGATGTTGGCCTGTGTCAGGGTTGTTTTCAATTCGAGTCAAAAAGGTAGTCCGATTTATATTCGTTTTAGTAAATCACCACCCAGTAAAGTGAGCCTTTTTTATGTGCCTTAGCCGTCTAAAGATGATGAAATCTGCATATGTTAAGCTTCGCTGACAAAATGGGAAGAGTAAATGGGGGGGGGGGGGAGGGTAACAAATATATTCCTACTGAAAGGATCATGTCGAGGTTTTGTCTCCAATTCGTCTTTAGATAGCTTGATTAAATTCGGGATTATTAGAAACATATGACATACACCCTTGTGCAAATTAATTGAAACAACTGCTTTAGTTTCCTTTCTTTCGCCATTCGGTCAGTTTTAGACCCATTGGAGTGACAGGGTGTAAACGATTTCTATTTTTCCTCAGATTAGGTCATTTGCAGTGGTGTGCAGTAAAATTAATCTATTTTCGGGGTGTATGATGAAATTTATTTCTCCTTGAAAAACATTGCATCATCCTTGATTGCATCAAATTTTCATAACGTCCAGACGCTACTGTCTCGACTGTCGATTAGTTGTCCTACGGGCATCGCCTGCGATGAACGTTACTCGAATGAAGCGTACGAAAATTGTAAAGCTGCACGAACACAATGGCAAACATTATCAGTGAGCAAATCAAAGTACTATCAACTGGCTCGGAAACTCTCTTGATTTAAATCCAACGAGAATCTGTGGTCAATGTGTAAGGAACGACTTCGTTGAATGGACATACGAAGTAATAATATGTGCACAAGATCATGTTTCATTGGAAAAATACGAAAAAATAATAACGGAATTATTCGTTTTGTTTCAATTTATTTGCACAAAGGTGTATTTGATCATGGCCCTCCACATCTTCCTTCATAATTAATTTGCACAAGGGTGTATATAAATCGTCTCTATGATGAGAAGGATGGATATGGAGCTCCTGTCATGTGACGGAAATCAAAACATGTTTATATTGTGACGTATTTAGGTTTGTGGCAATTAATTTAAAGCCCCGAGACCGTATCTAGACACTTCATCTGATGGCAACTATGCCGGAAATAACAATTTATAGAGATAAAAACATTTTTATCGTGTCTGTGTTGGGTTACACTTAAAAGCTTATTCTAAATTAATCATCAGCCATTGAATTATGAAGGGAAATTTCCGACCCGCAAATTAAAAGTGTTTCTTTTCACAGTAATAGAAATTTACATATTCTATGCAAGGTGAATTTCAAATATCTTCTAATTCTAGTTAAGGATGGACACTTTTAGATCATTGTGTCATTCAAGGTAAAGGGTTACAATAGAATTAGTAATGGATTTTGATTAGTGATATGTGTGAAAGAAGTGAAGATTATGAGGATAAGGAGGATAGACAATGATTGACCCTTGAAAGGGTTAACATTTTAATGTAGATGATTACTATCAAAATGCTTATGATAAATGAGATGTGTGATATGAATGAAAGATGAGGCCGTAGGATTTGAAGATTATGAGGATAAGGATGATAGACAGTGATTGACCCTTGACTTGAAGAGATGCAGATTTTGGAATCACCGGGTTTTTTGTTTTCTTTTTTGTTTTGTTTTGTTTCTTTTTGTGTTTTTTACTGTTTTTTAGGATTTTTTTTTTCGGGTTTTGTTGTCAGAATTTCACAAAAAAGATTAGAATTTTATAAAATCTTCGATGTGGTTTTCATATTTTAACCCGTTTAGCTGACGCAGAAATTTCCGTTATTTAAGCTATAAAAATGCCATGTTAAAAATTTCCGTCGTTCGCAGTCAGCATTGAGTATCTATTTAAAAGAGAAATGGATAAAAGCGAGTGGATACGTAATACCGAGTCAATAATTTAAGAGAGTTATTGATTTCTAGCATTATTTACATTATTCGGACTGATATCCTCATGGCGCGTGGAACTAGAACATTCTACCCCCGTCGACGAAATAAAAGGTACGGTTCGAAATTCCAATCACCTGAAGAAGGCCGGGCCGTGCAGCGGCGGAAACGTTGCGAATATGGCAATGAAGATGAGGATACCCTGTAAGTATATATCACGTTTTACTAATTTCATCAGAGAATTTTTGGGGGCGATCTAAACTGCATTTGTTTTGAGAGAATTTGACACTTGGAAACAAGACGGACAGAAGAAAGCAGAACATGTGTGACGTCGTCCCCTGGTCGCAGCGCCAACCGTGTCGTTCTATCCCAGTCTACCACGGCACCAACTGTGACGTCCTACTTTGATTCCCAGTCTGCCTAAAAACGTTGTGAATTGATCTAGGCAGAGGAAATCAATCAGTTGTCGGGGCCGTACTGAAAACCGAGTCCAACGGGGGTGATACCACAAAAATACGCATAAAAGGCAATAAAATGAAAGCTCAAAAGTTCAAAGTATCAAAGAAAAAGGTAACAAACTTTATGTCTAGTTGTTCGTTACATAGGACTGCATCTATCTCCCGACCCGTTCTATGGATTGTGACACGTCGTTTTCTGCTAGGCAAGTTTTAACACTTCAAGTCGTCTGCTCTCTAAGAAATTGGTGTTTCGGTGGGTCTTTGGACGAAAGTCAAAAGAAAAACTTATTTCGGTGATCTGGATCTAAGTCGCTCTTCAAAATAATTGTTCTTGGTTTGAAGAGATGGGTCCGGAAAATGTGCGTGAATCTTGGTCAGCTATCTGCGAGGCTTGCCTCAACCGGAGACTGACTCTGGGAATTGCTGGGTCTCGACTCATTTCTGCTCGTTGTGGCTTCGTTTATATGGGCGCCGACCAAAACCGGGTTGAGTTTGTCGGCGCCGGGGGGTTCCTCGATAATTCTAAATACATATCCACCTTTCTGGTTAGGAATTTCCACCTTTTTCATTTTTGGGAACCTTTCTTCACTCCCACCTTCTCATCATACTTCAGAGGGGCGTGAACTGCCCTCCCCACATTTTCGTGGCAACCTCTCTTACTCATCCTCCAGATGGGCGGCAACAGCCTCCCTCGTGCATCACGTGATCACCACTCGACCAATGATGTCTTAGTCGGGCGTGGACGAATCTGCGGCTTTGTTTCAGGAAGAAAAAAAAATATCTTGCTTAGAAAAAAAAATTATCTCTTCTCTTTCCCTTTTCTTCCCCTTAATGGTTTATCATTTCTCCAGCCGGTCTGTAGTTGATAATAAGATGTCTTCCCGTACCAATAGTTTGTTTTCATATCCTTAGATAACACAACCGATGCCAAAACATATCTGATTCTTTCCTTCTTTCCCTCTCTTTTTACTCAGAATTTCCCTGTCATTGTAATGACACTCTTTCGCCATTTGTTACTTATCAAAATATCCTTTTATCCATTGTCTCTTAGCTGTGTGTGTGTTCTTGCTTATCACTCACGATTCGGTTCTTAGCCTCTCCTTTCCTTCTTTTCTTTCCTTTCCCTTTCTGCCTCGTTAAATGGTGCCACACATGGCTAACGTAACGAGTTTGTGTAAATAGTTGACAGGTCAGGGATTTGGAGGGAAAGCAAAGAGACAAACCTTACACAGAGCTACAAAAGTCAGGAAGTGGTGGAGAGCCATTGTCTCCCATATCCTAAACGGACACGACACAAAAAAGAAGAAGAAGAAGAAGAAGAAGAAGAAGAAGAAGCTGATCCTTATAACGCGATACCAAAGAAGAAATGAAAAATCACGTATTAGTAGGACTAATTTACTAATGGTGATCAGTTGAATATCTACAAGTACTGAAGATGCAGACATTGTTTACGTCTGCAGACGTGACTTCGAAAGCAATAAATTTCTTTAGTAGACTGTCTGGCCAAGTGGCAAACTTAATTAGATTTTACTTCTATTTCGATATTTTTAGAATTCATCGTTGGCCTATTGAAGCAAATAGTACAAATATTCTACATAATTAGCACCTTGAAATCAACTGTATCTTGATATGCTATTGATACGCAGTCTTATGGATTAGATTCTGAATAAAATGTCATTTGTTGATTGTTATGAACGCGTATTGTATTGGTTTCTTATCACGAATATATTCTAAGGTATCCTAAAATTTTGAGTCTTGCACCTCCAGACTTTTATGAATATATACAAGAATATATATATATATATATATATATATATACAAGAATATATACATACATACATACACACACACACACACATATATATATATATATATATATATATATATATATATATATATATATATATAATGGACTCTCCCGTCGGTTTCGACGTATGAGGATCTGACAGCTTATTGATTCAGATATGAAATTTTGTGCGATTATCTTAAGTGGCATTTAAGACTCCCTAGTGATTTACAAAGGAGGCCACATATGGAGAAAGTGTGAGGATTGTGAGATGAGATCACTGTTAGTTTGGCTGACCTTTTAGATCTTGCTCTTGCGCTTGAAGCTGATTCAGACAAGCAGATTGAAAATTGCTGAGTCCACTAAAAGACGTTGATCTTCATTCTACCCGCTCCAAAGATAAGCGCTCAACGGTGCTGTTATGTGGTATATTGACTGCTGACAAGTTGCTTTTCAACTTGTCTTTGTATCTTAACCATATATATATATATATATATATATATATATATATATATATATATATATATATATATTCTCTTTTAAAAATGATTCTATTGCGACTCAGAAATATCTATGTTTGAAAACTGAAACTAAATTTATAAATTTAATTATAAAGATTAAACTTAAAATCCATAACATCTCTTGACAATGGAACGAAACTGAATTTTAAGTTTAATTTTTATAATTAAATTTATAAATTTAGTTTCACTTTTGAAACAGAAATTTCTGATCGAATCATATTTTTAAAAAAGAAAATAATTATATTTTGTTCAACTGTTTATATCGAGCATTGTTTTTTGTTTTTGTTTTTGTTTTTTTTTAATAAAAATAATTGCTATGAACACTAGATTATAAAAATCTTACTATTTTCTCTTATTTTCTTCCAATTCTCAATAAATATATATATATATATGCAGCATATCTTTACTCAAGCATGTTTCATTGAATAATATATACCTATTGTGTCTACTTATTTTCATACTGATGCTTTCCATTTGTTTAATCAGTTTGTTGATGTTAAGATGAAATTCCTGAAGGAAGGCGACGTAATTTTGGTTAACCCAAGTACTTTCGATATTTTCCCCAAAATTTCATACGTAAAATGGATAAATTTTGAAATAATTACGGAGCGCGTTCGCGTGTGTATTTTTAAAAATCAACATTACAG
>OZ010600.1:7427473-7437473 GCA_963932145.1 Acanthosepion lycidas
AGTTGAGGCGAGCATGAAGCGCATGTAGCGTTACCTAAAGCAGTCCTTATGGTAAGGGAAGAAACACACCAACGGTGTATGGCAGAGAATGCATATTATAACTCTGCATGTTGCTATTTTTTTATTATCCCACTTCTTTTTGCTGAGGCCTGAATTGCGTGGACGCACTTGACTTTTCTGATAATTAAACGAATTCACCTTCCCATGTATTGATTTTGTGTTGCAACTGAATATGGCTACGTGGTCGACATGTAAATGTGAATGCAGCTATGGTGGGGTTTAAATGATAAGGAAGCATCTGGTGAGCAAGACAACCTTTAATGAAATGTCTTAGTAATGGCAAGTGGACACTATGACGACCTTTAAATAAACTGCGTTCAAAAATGAAGGAACCTACGATGCAGCCGACATAAAGATGTGTACATTGCGTTTAAACGTGACCGAACAAGGGCTATAGGACTTCTGCGTAGGTAATATTTTAGCTTTGTTTGTTGGAGAGTAAACGTAAACGTTATCCTTACTCCCGACTCGGGAGCAGCCTACGTAAAGCTGTCCATGGGCGAAGCACTGTTCACCTAAATGCAGACCCGCGACGCTGAGCGCCTGTCTTTGCGATTTGGCCATTGTTGTTGAGCCATGTTCGCCATACCCAATAGCTTTCTGAAGCTCTGGCAGACGCAGTAGATCTGGAATTCCTCAAATGACGATTAGCGGTCTGCATAGGACTTTCTAAAGCTCTGGCAGACGCAGTAGCGCTGGAATTTCTTAAACGAATAGCAGTTTGTTGAGGTTGTTCCGAAACCCTGGAAGCTGCTGTAGCCCTAGCATTCCTAAGATGACGTGAAGTGATTTGTTCAGGGTTTTCTAAAGCTCTAGAACATGCTGTAGCGTTGGCATTCCTTAAACGCCGAAAGGTTTGTCTATGTTGGGGACTCGGAAGCCCTGGTGCTAGAAACGCGTATTGCGTCCTGTGAATTCTGTACTAAATGCTTTTCAGTTGAAAGTCTAGCGCGTTGTGATGCTACTGATGCCAGCCTTTCAGTCCGTTCAGCGGTAGTTTCCGTGGAGATGTTGGCAGCAGAGCGTGAGGTTATTTGGGAAAGGCGAAACGAAGTTTGCTCTGTGGTTTCACTTGCCCTTGATGCTCTTGTAGCGGAGGCAGTAGCCGTGCGCCGTCCAAAAAGTTTTCTTCTCTTAGGCGGCATTTTAACCAATTTAAAAAAAGGCAAACGTAATAAAAGTTATGTAGGTTTTTTGAGTGCAAAAAATGCGTGTAGTCTAAACGTAGGCAGGTTAGAGGGATCCCCAAAATGTATGTAACTGTATCAAAAGGGGATGGAAGACAAAAAAAGTGAAGTTTAAAAAATTCAATTAAAGCTAAAACGGTAGTAGGTAATTTGGGAAGTAAATTCGATAAACGCTGAAACGGATGTAGTTATAACTAAGAAGTAAAAAAACAGTTTGGATACGTAATCGACAACTTGCGGTTTTCGTAAGAAGCGAATGAAGTTAGCCAAGTGCGGGACAGTAATCGCAGAAGTGTGAACACGCGTGCGTGTTATGGTATAAAGAGGCGGTTGACCGGTTGACCTTGAGCGCACATACTAAGGTGACGTACGTACGCACGTGCACACGCGTGTGTAAGAGAACTTCTCACAAGTATATTTGGATGGGCCCAAAATTAAACGCTTGCAACCGTGCCAATAATCTCGCAGCAACCTTGAACAGTTGACGCGATTGGTTAACCTCCAGTTGGGTTAATCAAAGCAGTGCACAGTAGCGGATGACGTTTCAAAATAGTATCTGGCGACTTTATTGCATCGGGGTTTTTGTTATTGATAAATATGAAAGCTATGTAGTTCCTTATCCCAAAATAGCCATTGCCTTTTTAATTTACGTCGTCACCGATGTAGCGCAGTCTCTCAAAGTCAGCCAATCAGAAAATTGGATTTTCAAGCTTCATTTTTCTTTGAAAATTTTGAGCAGCGAGGAGATACGAGGTATTTTATTGAACAAAAGTTGAAAATACAACCGTTTTTACACTTCTTACGAACAAAATTTGAAGGAATGTTAATTTCGTTTACTAATGGATGATGAAAGCATTTAAGTGGCACGAATTTAGATGAAAATATGCAAGAACTTTTTGGGGCAGCGATGCGCAGTCATAAAATTATAGCGAGTAGGTGCTTTTTGCTACACGTAAATGGCATGAAAACACATAACAGTCCCCCGGTGTCCCCTCGAATGAAAAAATGCAAGCAAATGTGAAAAATTGGTCAATTGGGGTAGCCGAATCTGTCCACTCGGCTTAAAATTGGTGGCGTGAAGTGTCATGAAATGTGTTAGTGATTGCTCACTGAATTCAATCCGATGCTTTAGTAGGCTAAATGGGCTACAAACACCTAAAAAGCAGCAGTTTTGCCTTGTTTTTATTGATTTTTCTGGTAAAATTTGACATGTAGCTCTGTAAATCCCTTTTAAAATGGCCTTGATGTTTACTGTGCAAATGCATAAAACATGGAAAGTAATGCATGCCTGCGTTGAAACATTAAAAGATCCTTTTTAAAACCATGGTATGAGTGTTAAATCCTGAAATAAAAGTAGGCTACCTGAAACGTCTACCCTATTTGGGATGCTTGATGCGCGCACGCGTGACCACCCCCCTTTCACACATGATCTCGCATGTCCCCGGAGTGTGAATGAGCAGCAAGCAAACATTACTAATAACACTAATCCGATTGGCTTTTGGAACGCAAAGTTCAGCTGCGACAGAAATCCTTCATTGTGATAACTTTTACATCCATAACCAAAATATGGCCATTCTTTTCCTTTCTTATTCACATATAATCACTTAAATCCGACTTTTTTTCTAATTATGCTACCGCTGTTAATTCTGACATGAAAAATGGCCATATCTGCTTGTGTGCAGTGAACGCACATAGTTATCCACACGTACGTCCGATCAAAAATGAAAAATCGATAATATTGATTTAATTATTGACTTAAATCAATTATTGACGCCGTCAAAACCTCCGCATGATCTTTAGCAGTAACTGTGTCAAATTTGGTTGAAATCGGTTGATAAAGTTAGGAGATCCGATCAAACATATAAACGAACATATATACACACACATACATTCTGCCTTTTATCATATGTATATATGATATACCATTATATAAGGTATATTACATATACTCTATGTTCATAGAAGTGATAGGTTAATTTTCTCGAGAGAAAGATTGTAGCATAATCCAGAGGTCGGCAACCATTTGCTATGTACCGACTTAGGGTTTTAAAATCATTCAGTGCGCCAGTAGCATTTTTATACAAGTCAAGGTCAATATTCCTGTTCTACAATATATTTATATAGTAATATATAGTACATATACTTCAGCATATATTAAAATTGGAACAGCTAAATATCTTCTTTGCTTTGTAATAGTTATTGGTTTGGACTTTGTGGTGTCATTTGCGGCTGCGTGCCATATGAAATTGTTTGGCGTGCCAGATGTGGCACGTGTGCCGTACGTTGACGACCCCTGGAAGCAGTATAAATTGATTTTTTTATTACTGACTAAATATACTATGTTTAACATAGCACTCATTCCCCAATGTCCATTAAATAAACTTAAGACTGCGTGTCTTCGTTACCAGAAAAAGGAAAAACCGCCATGGAATTATGGTCTGATAGAATTTGTATTGGAATCTTTTTCCTTGCTGCTTAATTTTGGTGAAAGCAATTCATCGAATTCAGTTTTTGAAAGCAATAAAACATTCTCGAAATAAAAGACTAAATATATGAAGATTAAAAGGAAATAAATCAATAAATAAACGAAGACAGATTAAACATTTTTTTTAAGATTAAAACTTCTAGAAATTTAAAATGTTCCATAAATTTCCCCAAGCAATTCAGCATTGAATTTCGTCTATTTTGATTCTGCTCTCTGGTAGCCCACTTATCCGTCCATAAAGATAAAAAAGAAAAACACCGCTTTCAAAACATTTCTTTTTAAATCATTGCAATTAAATTATTGAGCAAACTGGGAATCTCTCGTATGGGGATAGAAGCCTTTTAGGGTAGCTAGTCTTCTCTCTTCTCGAAATACTTAATTGGTCATTTTTATAACGTTTTCTTTTCTAACTCTATCGAAGTTTAGATTTAGATTTAAAATAGGTTATTTTACTTATATTTGCTTTTAAGTACATTTTTATTTTAGTTTTAAGCTTTGTTTTTATTGTGTGCCTATTTTGCACAAAATTATTTTCTATTGCGTAATTATATAAGGGTGGGAAGCAATTAGGTTTTAGTTTCATTTTGTAGCCGGATGTTTATCTGGTTTCCGTTTTATATTTTGGGGTAGAATTCTATTACTTTTAACCCTTTGAGCCCCACGTTCCTGAACAATTTTAACCCTACCTGAGCTCCTGGGTCAAAATTCGCAAATAATTGATATGTAATGTTTCACGATAGATATAAAAATAGTTACAAGTGTTTACCCACCATTCAACTGGTGGCTGGGCAAGGATATACAAGTGATAGAAATTAGGAGGATTTGAGACAATTATAATTAAGTAATTTCTATCACTTGTATATCCTTGCTTCAACCGGCTTCTAATGATCTGGATGGAGCGGCTTGGGGATAGTAGTCGTGGCTCCTATGGGTAAAAGAAAAACAAGGATGAGTTCCACCACGGAGTATATGATCGAGCGGCGCTATATCGAGTCTGATTCGCTACCGCTTCGTCACCATGGCCCGTTGGAACAGTTGGTATGACGTTTGCCTGATAACGTAACTGTCCGAAAGGGCCGTCCAGTGCTTTCTGCTTTCTGTTGAGGTTTCTTCTAGATTATTAACTTAATTATATATATATATATATATATATATATATATATATATATATATATACTCGGTGGTGCTGAAATATTTTCAGGCCCAACCCACTTCCAATATTTGAGAGCAAAGATTAACATTAACCCTCAGGGCCCAGCGTTCCTGGAAAATTTTAAGCCTTCTGCCTGAGCTCCTCAGTCAAAATTCGCAAATAATTGTTATGTAACGTTTCACAGTAGATATAAAAATAGTTACAAGTGTTTACCCATCGTTCAACCGGTGGCTGGGCATTACGTCATTTTTCTCTACCACTGTTCATCCGGTGGCAGGGTATTACGTCATTTTTCTCTATCACCGGTAAAGCGGTGGTCAGGGCTCAAAACGTTAAGAATTCTAGAATGACTTTGGGATCCACACTCTCTAAAGTTCGTTACATTTTAGAAATAGTTTCGTATTTTTTTTTAACTTTTTGCAGTTAATAAAAATGTTTGACAATGAATGCATCTTGCCAGTTGGACATTTTGGAGGGTCTTCGTTTTTTAGGTTTAGGTGGGTGTAACCAATTTTGATCCTTGTAAATGGGACATCATCTTTTCTTGAATGTTTGATTTGGCTTGTTTTACGGCATATCAACCACAATTAGTTATTTAATGCCGACAAAATTTTTATTGCTGGTAATATTAGGTTGGTGCAAAAATAATGACGGTTTTTGACGTATTTTTTAACATTAAAAACCGTTATTATTTTTGCACCAACCTAATATTTTTTTCCTTCAAAAATCTATTTCTGCTAATATTTTTTTTCAAAAAATGTGTAACGAGTAATATTTTTATTTGTTTTTTTCAAAAATGTATAGTTGGTAATATTTTTTAAGGTATTGCTGGTAATAATTTTTCCTTCAATAACTGCGGGTAATAATTTATTTTTACAGAGTATTTCTGGTATTAAAACCTATTTTTATACTTTCATAGTATTTTGACCCAGTTTGGGGGTTATTTACCCAGAGCTGGAACCCTAACGTGTGCTACCACCCCGGTTCAAGGTGGACCTGGGAACACCAAAATTAAGAGGTGGTTCCACGCTCCTCAAAGCCTTCTCATCAGAGACTTTTCTGGTCGATGTAGTTTATATTCTTACCCAGGACGCGGATATAGTTTATCGTATTACCCAGGACGCGGATGTAGTTTATCGTCTTACCCAGGACGCGGGTGTAGTTTATCGTCATATCTAGGACGGTCTTGAATGTCGGGTACTGTGATGTTGTACAGTCACAATGGGGCTTATTTGATTTTGTTTGTTGTTTGTGTGTAATTCAGAAATAGTTATCAGGTAGGAAATAAATTTAGGGTTCGTTGTTTTTAGACATATAAACCGAAGTTTATATGCGGAATACCAGTGAGAATAGAACTCAATACCAACAGTCAACTAAACTAGGCTCCAGTATCTGTCTATATTTCTGAGATGAGGTATTATGTACACTATTTACATTATTCAGACTATTGTCCCCATCATTGTCGTCATGTTTATTACAACTTTTCGGCCTTTCAGTATCTGTCTATATTTCTGAGATGAGGTATTATGTACATTATTTACATTATTCGGACTATTGTCCTCATCTTTGTTGCCATATTACAACGATTCGGCCCTTCAGTATCTGTCTATATTTCTGAGATGAGGTATTATGTACACCATTTACATTATTCGGACTATTGTCTTCATCTTTGTCGCCATATTTATTACAACGTTTCGATCGTTGTACACTCCGGCCTTCTTCAGGTGGTTGGAATGTCAAACTCTACCCTTTATTTCGCTTTCTGGGTTAGACTGTTCTCGTTCAACATGTCATGTTTAATGGATGTCAGTTATCAGTTATCTCTTGTTAACTCCCCTCTCCAAGTTCTCCACTGCCTTAACAGGGTATTGAACTCACACTCTTTGGCTCCTGTCACTGAAACTAACCACATCAAGTCAGTGGAAAACTTGGAGAGGGGAGTTAACAGGAGATAACTAACAAGTGATATCCATTAAACATGGCACATAGAACTAGAACAGTCTACTCCAGTGAGCGAAATAAAGGGTTCAGTTCGATAGTCCAACCACCTGAAGAAGGCCGGAGCGTACAACAGCCGAAACGTTGTAATAAATATGGCAACAAAGATGAGGACAATAGTCCAAATAATGTAAATAGTGTACAAACTAGGCTCGTTAACCATTACTCAACACTGACACACCAGCTTTATCGAGGGTTTGATGCCCAAAATTAAAGTTCATAAAGTGTGTTATGTAACTCTAAACCCCAATATGCCAAGGTTTTTGTCAGTTAAAAAACGAATCAGTCTTTCAGGCGATGAATAAGTTTTACTAATGATACCCCTAAAAATTTCACGGTTTTGCTATTTTCATATTTTGTTGAATCTTAAATTAATGATTGGATAACCTCCTTGCTAGTTCCAAGACTATAAAATAGCAGTGAAAATTCATGTATTACATCCTTAAATATTTGAGCTTAATAACTTTAACAAAATATTAAAATGACGGTCATAAGTCTGAATGTAGAGGGCACCTCGACGTGGTGTAATGGTTAACAAGCTTGAGTAGTGAGTTCGATCATCACTGAATGTCCTAAACTTTCGACCTTGCGTCACATCTAAGCTACGCTTAGAAAATCACTAAGTCTGAATACAGAGGGCACCTCTACGTGATGTAATGGTTAACAAGCTCGTCTCGCTAGAACAATTACGACTGAGTATTGAGTTCGATCCTCACTGGGTGTCCTATACTTTCGGCTTTGTGCCACATCTAAGCTACACTTAGAAAATCACAATAAGTCTGAATTCGGTGGTGGTGCATCTTGATGTGTAATGGTTAACAAGCTTCTTTCGCTAGATCAATTACAACTGAGTAGTGAGCTCGATCCTCACTGGGTACATGTTTTATGCCACAGCTAAGCTACGCTTAGAAAATCACAATAAATTATTTGGGTACCTCGACGTGGTGTAATGGCTAAGACGCTCGTCTCGCTAGATCAATTACGACTGTGTAGTGAATTCGATCTTCGGCTTTGTGCCACATCTAGATGATGCTTAGAAAATCGCCACCATAGGTATGAATACAGGTCATTATTTAAAGAAGCAACAGGTGTAGAAATGAAACGATCTGGCATTGACACGCTTTTCTATGTCATTGAAGCAGACATTAAACGCCTAAGAGCATTATCTTCTTTCTTTTGCCCACCGAAACCATACGGCGTTTCTGGTATGTTTTTTATTCATGAGGTGTTGACAGAGCGTAACTTACACGCTAACAAGGAAAGTAACTAATTAACTTAGCAACAAGCATAGGTATAACATGATACTTTTAATAATAAATGTAGAAAACATTCGGAAAAAATAATAAAGAAATAGTTTTTCCATTCTGTCCATCTTTTCGCTACGGTTGGTTGCGCACTAATATGAGATAGTTCTCTCCGAAGTGCTTGGTTCTGAGAATTTTTTCATCTGGCCACGCACAAAAACACACACACAAACGAATACTGATAGCTTATATCAAACCGGGAAAGATCCTTAAAACCGGGACAATCCAGGCCAAGCCACGCTAAACCGCAATATATGCTATATATCTTTTCGCTGTCTCTATCTAACGTGAAATAATCATCTCTAAAGAGCTTGGCTTTGAGAAGTCGTATTTAATTTTTCTTCTGGTTGCATGTAATACCCCAGGTCGTTGGAGTGATCTCCTGATCACCGCTGTCACAACAGTTCGGCGCATCTGATCCACTCTCCTGATCGCAGGACAAAGGTCCTGAGGCGACCGCATCTGATGTAGAAATCATTGGTTTATTGTTCTCATGTTACTTTTATCAGTCAGCTCTTCCGTGCTGGCTTATGCCAACTTGGAAGAGGGTGTCATAACCCAAGAATTGGGAAGATTTATACTCACGGGCTTAAAGAAGGTTTCCCGACTCCATAAATTGAAAGTATTCGTGACAGCTACCAACCCGCAATTTATGTCGTTCCGATATGGTTTTTATATCGAGGATTTTCTTTCTTCTTGACAGATTGCCCTTACTATGGCTAAGGAGATACCTTTGCCACATCCTTCCGGTCACAAGTTAAGAGAACTTTTTAAATCAGAATTTCCCTTTTCTTAGTCCTCCATCACAGGCTAACGAATTCCATCAACCCGTTTTTGTTTTTTGTTTTTCTTCTTCTTACTGCGTTTACTTTTATGTTAGTAAGGACTGATAAAAACGCGAAACTAAATTTTTCATAAGTAAAATAATTACACATTCCTGGATCCCGTCAAATTAGAGTCAAGTGTATGCGATTTGGGGTCTTTCTTCGAACGTTCGATCTTTTTCTTGTCGGAGTGAATTTCTACTCGCAGGTCAGGCATTTATATAACCTCCCGTCATCCAGTGTGTGGATATCTGGGTTAAGTTCCTTGTTGATATTGAGGCACCCACCAACATCCGATGGTGTCGCCTTGACGTGGTAGGACGGCTTGCGTGCTTCAATGAGCCTCAGAGCTATGTGGGCGGGGCCTTCGGCCTATAGGAGGTTCAACCAAGCTCAACAGATCTGTTGGGTAGGAGCCTGACGAAAGACACAGCCTGGTCCTTCAGTTTTGGGGTTATGCAGTAGGCTAACAACCTAAAAATCTAACTTGTTGGGGATCCAACTCCCTGATCTTCCAGATTGGGGGATTGTGCACTAGGCTAACAACTTACAAACTAGCTTGTTACAGAAGCCTCAACTATATCTTCAAACAACGACATGGTCGAGAAAGATTTCTCTAAAGTGGAGCCTATGACGCGTGCTGGTGAAAATTCCCCGGGAAGGCAGCCGGCACGACATGGGTCGAGCTGAAGAGGATCACCCGGAACCGCGTCCACTGGAGAGGTGTTGTTGCGGCTTCTATGTTCCCTAAGGAATCAAGAGGCATAATGATGAAATGACCCACCGACATCCTTTGAGGCTCGATTATACATTTGGCGGCTTTTATTTCTATGTCACATCTCGAGGCTCCTAGATCTTGCTCACATGTTCAGTCCATGACATCCTCAGCATTCATCTATAGAAACATATTACTGTTGCTTCAAGTCTCTTCTTCATATTGGATGACTGATATCGCATAACAGTTCAGTGCTCTTTTCTTGGTTTCTAAG